>JAYGXS010000001.1:10201945-10214118 GCA_036362985.1 Ligula intestinalis | reverse complement strand
TTTCCCTTCTTAACAAATTTAAGAAAACTTGAGGAGGTGGTTAATAGCCTTAGAGTGGAGATGGAAGAGCTAAAGAAATTTTCTTGATTTCTCCCTCACGAGGAAAAACTACAGAAACAGAAAAATATCTAACGGTCTGCGTCACTGATACTCTGCGCCCAATTTTAGCCCATGAGGAACTACCTGCCCTTGCAAATCCTCATAGCCATAGCACTGAGGCCCGTGCCGGAATCAGCCTGACTATCCAGCAAATACCTCGAGACGAAGTTGAGGTGGATAGTACACAGTGCATTATTTTACAGGGGTTCCCTAAATCAATTAATGGTCGTCCAAAGAGCAGAATAGATGATGACACCAAAGCCTTAAGAAAGTGCTTAAAGGACGTAATTATTGAGGATGATAAATTTTTGATACTCAAGCATTTCCGAATTAACAGAAAGGAAAACTCTTATTCTCAAGGGAGGAAACCCAGGCCATTAAAACTTATTTTTGAGAGTAAATTTTAGATAGATCTCCTGCTCGAGCCAACGGCAGGAGGAATCCCCGGCCCTAAGACGTTTTTCTTCAACAGGAGTACACGGTAAAGGAGAGGATGAAATGGAGGGCCTTAAAAGCAGACTTAGCGATCATGAAAGCAAAAAGAGAGAAGGGCCTGGAAATACGCAATGGGGTAATCGTCCGACGTCAAAGGCCCCTCGGGAATCCGAAACCTCAGGCAAATAAAACTCTTGCTCCAGTGATCGTATCTTCGTCTTCTGAACTGCTTCCTGGGACTCGAATATTCGCTACTATTTGTAGAGGACTGTTGCGCATCTCCCAGCCGGAATGGGTGACACCGAACACAAAAAGGATCTTCAAGAAGAAAAGAAGACTGTTGAAAAAATACGGCCGATATCAACAGCCCCAACACTTCTTAGAATTTAAAAAACAGCGACATTTATGTCGAAGATTTATTCGAAAAGAAATAATGGCCTTTGAGGCAGAACTAGTCAAGGGAATAGCCCCTAAAACAAAAAGCTTTTTTTCTTATGTGAATAAGGCCAAATGGAATCAAGATCCCATCCCTTGTCTGAAAGATAACGAGGAAAACAAGTGTACGTATAACTCAGATAAGGCAAACCTTTTGTCCAATTTCTTTATGTGTGCGTATACCGAGGAGCTGCCTTTTACCGAGAATGAACAGCAATATATATTCCCAGCGGCGCATACAATTAGCACGGTATCGTTCGCAACAGACACTTTAAGAAAAGCCTTCAGACAGTAAAAGCCCACTAAATCGCCTGGTCCGGATGGATTATCAGCCAAACTTCTAAATGAGCTCGCAGAAAAACTGGCCTCCCCGATTTCCAAGATTTTTGAAAGTTCAATGGAAAAGGAGACCCTGCCTACTGACTGAAAGCTGGCCAACATAACACATATTAATAAAGGAGGAGCGAGAACTTCACCGAATAGCTTTAGACCAGTTAGTCTCACAAGCATTTGTTGCAAACCAATGGGGAAGCTTATCGAACCGGAACTAATGAGATATATTGAGGAGAAAAACTTGCTAAGGGCAGCGGAACACGGATTCCGAAGTGGCCACACTTGTCTCACAAACCTGCTAACATCCATGGGAAGCTGGACGAAATCTTTGGAAATGGGTTCGTCGGTTGATGCGGTCTACACTGATTTCAGCAAAGCATTCGACAAGGTTCCCCATAGACGACTAATTTCAAAGCTGCATCAAATGGGTGTGACTGGAAACCTACTCAAATGGTTAGCCGACTTCCTAACAGGAAGGCGTCAGCGTGTTTGTATCAGAGACACCAAAACAGAATGGAAAACCGTATCCAGTGGGGTTACACAAGGAAGCTTTCTGGGTCCTATTCTATTTCTGGTATATGTGAACGACTGCCTTGACTGCCTCACCTGTGAGAAAGTCATGCTTGTAGACCATCTAAAGATTTGGAAGTCCATTGACTACTCAGAGGATGGACAGACCTTGCAAAATGACTTGGATCGCTTGCAAAAGTGGTGTGAAAAATGGCTACTGCAGCTGAACTTCAACAAATGCCAAGTAATCCACTTGCGGTCTAGTCGCAGAAAGGTGATACCATTGGAGTTTGACTTCTCAATTGGAGGTCATCAACTCATGCTAGTGAACGAACTACGGGATCTAGGTGTACGCATGACGCCCGACCTCAAACCGTCAACTCACTGTGCTAAAACCGCAGAGAAGGCTATGGGCATCCTCGAAGCGATCAGAAGATCCTTCCCCTATTTTTATGAGGAGCTTGTTGGGCGAGTCTTTGGAACATTTGTTCGGCCGACATGAGAGTACTGCGTCCAGGCGTGGTGCCCTTGGATGAAGAAAGATTACGCAATGCTCGAAAAAGTGCAAAGAAGGGCGACCAAGCTAGTCAGCAGCTTAGAAGGTACTTACTTTATTGTACTTGTAACTGCATTCACCTCGGGCGGGTTGAGCCGGCATCAGTTTTGACGTTGACTGCATCATGAATCACAGCTGTCCAGGCGCGTCGATCTTGCGCCTGTTCACACGAGAGCACCATCCATTCACGGTTCCACTGGCGTAGGCCGTAGACGCATGAGCCGGAAACTGACGACAGATCCTGCTTGACCGTTGCTGTCCAAGTTTTCAGCTGCCCGCCGCGACGTTTGCGCCAGGTGGGGGGAGGCGTCGCCACAAGCAGGTCCGAATCAGCTCACCATCATCACGCCGGGACGCATGCCCGAACCACCGAAGTCGTCTCTGAAGCAGGAGTGGAGGGAGAGCGTCCAGGTGACAGCGTCGGCGGAGATCGGAGCAGCGAATTCGGTCGACGCGTCGGTGACGAAGGATGCGGCGTAGGCAGTCATTGTCAAACACCTCAAGGTGCCTCATGTCCTCAACACGCATAGGCCATGTCTCTCCGCCATTGAGCAGGATAGATCGAACCACTGCTTGGTAAACACGGGACTTTGTGCGTAGTGATATTTCCCTTCTATTCCATAGAGGAGCGCACAGTCGGTAGAAGGCAGATCGGGCACGGTTGACGCGTGATACAACCTCGTCGACACCTTGACCTGTTTCCGTGACCAAAGAGCCTAAGTATCTAAACGAGTCGACCTTTTCGAGAGGAGCGCCGTCGAGAACAATAGGAGTGACAGATGTAGGGGGCACACAGGAGAGCATGACTTGGGTCTTAGTCGCGTTTAGGCGTAATCCGATGGATCGGGCACGCTCATTAACCTTGTCCAACGCCTGCTGAACTGCATTACAGTTGTCGCCAAAGAGGACGACGTCATCAGCATACGCCAAGTCAGTCACCCATTTCGAGCGATCAAACTGCACTCCCGGGAAGTCATCCAGTGCTTTGGTCATGATCCAGTCCACCGCATAGTTGAACAGGTTTGGTGAAAAAGCACAACCTTGGCGGACGCCCGTCCTGACGCTAAAGGCTTCCGTGTCGCCGTTCTGCGTCCTCACTTGTGTGGAAGTGCCACGATAGTATGCCTGCATGAGCTTGAGAAGCTTAGGTGGTAGGCCGTCCGTCTTCATTATGTTCCACAGCGAACTGCGATCAACAGAGTCAAATGCGGCAGCAAAGTCGATGAAGCATAGAACAGTGGGTTGTTGGTGACCCCATCTCAGTTCCAGTACACGGCGGAGATTGAAGATCTGGTCGGTGCAGCCATGACCTGTTCGAAATCCACTCTGGTTTGGGCGGGTGCGCTGGTCTCTCGCAGTTTGGAAACGTTTGAGAAGAAGAGACGTGAATGTTTTCGCCGCTACATCGATAAGGCTAATGCCTCTGTAATTTCTGCACGCTCGTCTGTCGCCTTTTTTAAATAAGGGGAGGATCACTGCTTTTCTCCAGTCAGAGGGCACAACTTCGCTGTCCCATATCTTGGCAAATATTTGTTGTAGCCAGGGCCCAATAACCTCGGGTGCACATTTAAAGAGCTCCGGCGGGAGGTCATCCTCACCAGGTGCCTTGTTGTTGCGTAGCCTCAAGAGAATGGAGACAACTTCCTCTACACTGGGTGGCTCTGTGTTGCACTCATACAGATGGTGGGGATCGTCCGCATTGGGCGACAGGTCAGACATCACAGGGGGATCATGGTTAAGGTGGTCACAGAAATGCTCGCGCCATCTCTCTAACCGGTCATCGATCTTTGTGATTACAGCACCGTTGCGATCCAGTAAAGTCTCGGTGGTGTTCCCCGAACCTCTGCTGGCCTGCTTTAAGAGTCGGTTGAGCTTGTGGGTGTCACCTTTGGTAGCTGCTCGCTCCGTTTCCGTGGCAAAGTCGCTCCAGTAGGCGTTCCTATCGGCTCGGATGGCCCTTGTCGTTTGGCGCCGCAGCTCTCTGTAAGTGGGGGAGCCAGTGAGTCTGGCTCGGCCGGCCTCCTCAGCTAACTCAAGCGTGGGTCTAGTGATCCAGTCGCGATGTCGCCGTCGGGTTTTGCCCAGATGGGTGTATGCCAGCTCTGACATCGCGGCCTTCAGGGACTGCCACGCGGGCTCTGGGTCCGCTCGGGCGTCAGGGTACAGGCCGTCGAAACGGTTCTGGAGTGCTAAGTGGAAGGCGTCGCCAGCAGAGGACTTCAGCTTTGCAACATCGATCCGCTGTGGTCGGGAGGGTCTGTGAATAGCTCTCAAACGCAAGCGAAGGGTTGCCCGCTGTAGGACATGGTCCGATGCATGAGCGTTTCCTGTATCAGCACCGCGGTAGGCTCGACAATCCAAGACCGAGCTGGCCCAGCGTGCTCGGACAAGGATGTGATCTATTTGGGCCTGGGTATGCCCGTCATTTGAGTACCAAGTGACAAGGTGGTGGCGTGGATGATCAAAACGGGTGCTTGACACAACGAGGCGGTTAGACGATGCGAAGTTGACAAGGCGCTCACCCTTGGCACACTGCGCTCCGACAGAAAATTTGCCTAGCACATGACGGGTTCCAGCGTCACACACACCTGGTCGGGCGTTCCAGTCACCGGCAATGACGAGTAGATCGCTTCTTGCGATGCGGTCAACTGTTCGCTGGAGGTCACCGTAGAAGTCATCTTTTATGCTGTCATCAGCAGCCAGAGTAGGCGCATATACCGAGATGATGGAAACGTTGACTGGGGCACTTTTCAAACGGACCCAAGCGATCCGCGGTGAGACAGCCTCCCACTCTAGCAGACTCGAGTGAAATTCATCGGCCAAAGCTATAGCGACACCATACAGTCCAGAGTTGTCGGACACATCACTGTGGTAGAGATGGTACGCAGAGTCAGTTCTTGGTACTTGCAGCAGTTTGTGGCCAGTGCCAGGTAGGCGGACTTCAGAGAGACACGCCACACCAACACGGTATTCAGAAAGGGATTTGGCTGTTAACAGTTGGGCGCCGTCATCCCTCAAAGTTTGAACATTCCAGCCTGCAATTCGCAATCCGGCATCAGCTCGCAGATTTAACACCCGTCCCGCGATGCCAAGAGGATGGGGCGCATCGGTTCCCGCGGACGCCGTAGCAGAGATCGTATGTTGCGTATAGTTGTGATTCATGAAAGTGTAGAAAGTCAAGAAAGTCAATTCCGTGTTTCGTGGAGAAAAGGGGATTGGCGCTAGGTCCCCGGTCTTGCTCCCCTACCAGAGCCCCGTTAGCCAAGCAAAAGCAAGTTTCCGGCGCGCACCAGCTTGGAGGTGGGGTTGGATTTTACGCTTAGAAGGTCTCACATATAAAGGTCGTCTAGATAGGCTCAATCTTTTTCCTCTCTATTTTATACAATACAGAGGAGGTATGATCATGGTGTTTAAAATCGTCAGGAGAGAAGACTGTTCTCTTCAGATTACCGACTTCTTTGAATTCGCACAAACAATCCATCTACGCGGTCATCCGTACAAACTGAAGAAACACCACGCCAAACTAGAAGTGTGGGCCCACTTCTTCTCCCAGCGGGTCATTGAAGAATGGAATAAACTTCCTTCCTCGGTTGTTCTTGCTGAAAGCGTCGACGCATTTAAAAGAAGGCTTGATTTTACTTTGCTTGCTGGTCATACATTTGGAAGGCAAGAAAAATTTATATCGTGTATATATGACTTTGAAAAATATGCATGATCTGACAGCATCTATCTGTAAATAGGGTTTTCAAAGGCTCTGCCTCACTCCCTCATATATACTGAATTAAACTGACACCAAAATTGTGGCCTGACAGGACTCGTTCCCCTACGAAACACTCTTGTCTAACCTGGAATAATATTTCCATTGAAATAAGCCTGTCATCCAAATTATCAGTTTTTACACACAAATTACGTAAACACTTAAATTCGGAAGATATAAAGTCCTTGTTATCCGCCTTCTTCCCAAACACACAAAGTTTGGACGTTAAAAAAGGTTCCCCTGGTATATGCTGTGATTATATTTATTATAAATTGTTTTCCATATATGTCTATTTATTCTTCTATAGGAAGATATTTGCAACGATGTTTCCTCCCCTTCTCTGTCCTGTCAATATTGGCGTCCTCGTTCTCCGTTTCACAACCCTGCCGATAGGCTTCGTGGTCTCTATTCATGCCCATGGTAGTTCTGCTATTTTCGGCAGCTGGTCACTAGAATTTGCTGTCCACAAGGTTGCATCTCCGGTTTTTCGGTGATGACCAAGTGACCTCTACCGTTCCCTCATCTTTTCGATACTATTGTCCGCAATGGCTTCCTCCAGTCTCACCACCCTGATGGTTGAGCATGAAGCCAGTCGGGCGGTGTTACAGTGGTGAACGGCAGCATCCGCTGCTATATGATTTCTCGAACGACAAGCAGCGTTTCCAACCCTCATACGTTCTCATCAACATTCTGTCTCATTGTACTACAATCAACCCTATTAACCAACCTCTTTAATTTTTCAGAAGCCGTTTATTTCTCTCACGTTTTGTTTCTTAAAGCGGGGGTCCTCTGAACTCTGCTTCCGCTTTAATGGTTGGAATTTTTTTACTGCTTCCTCCTTAGTTTACCATGCGTTTCAGAGAGAGTTGACTTTTACCTTAAAATGGCGTAATGTTAGTGAATATGAATTTACCTGCCTACATTACTTAACCCTCCCGCTGCCTATCTGCTTGCTCACGGAGAGCAGCACTTATCAACTTTGCATTAATTTTTTTACAGCACTAAGTTTGCAATGACGAGGCCCTCCGGGCCTTAAATATAAAATATATTTATTTTTCTATGTTCTCTGATTTACCAGCAGCTAAGAAATGACCTTATACGAACATTACGTATTATGCGCGATAAGGACTGCTGCCTTCTACTTGGTAAGCTCTTCAATTCAGCAAGAACTAAGCACTTGAGAGCTCATCCATTCAAACAACTGGGGCCAGGCTGGACACGCAAAATTTCTTCTTTTTCAACAAAGTGGTCGAAACATGGCATGCTCTGCTCCTAAATATGTTTGTGTCTGATTAACTTAAAGTATTTCAGAGTAAAGTGGAGGGACATAGTTATGTCCACTAAAACAACAATTGACCTCTGTAATTTAACTACCTGTACAACTAGCGACATAAAGTACTACTTCCAATTTTGAGCAATAATTTCTTATTAAACGCTTTTCCGGGAAATTTCCTTCAGCGGGCATTCGTTCCCCCTAAGTCGACACGCAATGGACTGTTAACGATCATCGTGTGTTAACCTATTTTATTCACCTTGTCAGCAAGGATTTATGATGTTTTCACCTCCGGCATTTTGGTGATGATAAACTGACTTCTACGATCTCTAGTTGCTACCTTTTACATACTAATGAAGCCCGAAATAGGCTCCCCTGTCTTGCCCCGCATATTTTAACCTGCAATACAGTTCATTATCGGGCCTATTTTATTGCGCTGAGCGACAGTTTTTTCTCCTTGAAATTTCTCAAGTCGCATGAATATTTCTGTAGGTTCTGAAAAATGCCCAGAGTTTCTTTTCAATGTCTGCTCTTTATGTTAGTACTCTACCTACTGGTTCGTTTCAAATGGCATTGCCAGTGAGCCCAGTTACAATTCCCAAAAAATAATAATGTACTCAGTAATGCTTTTCGTAATTAAAGAGTATATATACATGCATGCAATTTTGCAAACCACCTCTTTCTACATTTTCCTGCCGTAGTGATGCCTTCCATGGTTACTGTGGCAATAATGTGGGAGCTTAGAGGTTTTTGACAATCTGTTCCATAATAAAACTGAATTGAAATAAAGATTTCCTCGAAATCCGTCTTGTGCACCATCAAGGCGGCCCTTTTCTTCGATCAAGTACATGTTATCCTTTTGGATAATTCTTGTCATGATTTGGAAGCAAATGCATGTAAACCTGATCCGTCGATATTTGTTCGTGATGGTCCTGCATTCACCGTTGGGAACAAGATATATCTCCAGTATTTTCCGATCAGACGGGAGGATACCTAGATTAAAGGACAACCTTACGCCACTCGTAACTCTTCCATGATAATTTTACCACCCCGTAGCTCCACATCTAAACTTTCTCGCTTCTTTACCTCCAAATGTGCTTTAAGTTGGAACAACCTTCCACTATTGATGAGGCCCACTGGGCCTGAAATATACAACTTATTATTATTATTATTACTAGATATTAGGCTGTCTTCTACACTATCGAATTTTAACGGCAAATTACATAAGCATTTAAATTAAAAGGAAATAAAGTCGTTACTGTCTGTTTCCTTTCCAAACACGCAAGTTGTAGATTTTGAAAAGGGTCCTCCTGGCATTTGAAGCAGAGTCAAGCATAATTTCTAAGGGCTGCGAACTCTTCTCCGTGTTTGCAACCTTCGCTGTGGTCTTCGAGGTCGCTAGTTATGGTTATCGCCAACTCTACGATGGGCTCTGGAGTCAGGTGGGTCGCATCTCGGTGATTTTGCCTTGACTTCTACTGTCTTCTCCTGTTGTCTCGGATGACCCCTTCTTAACTCAAGGATAAATTATTTTTTTCCCATGACCAAAAACGTCCCGAACCCTCAACACCAGGTCCCAATCTAACCACATCAAACCCTGTTACCTATTAAGGCAATTTTTCTCCTATAGTTTTTTTGGAAATCGGTGACCCGCTGAACTCATCCACCGATTCAGGAGTTTTTTACTACCGACGACAATTATTTTATAAGAGTTCACTGTTTCTCATTATTATTTTTATTTTCACGATAGCACTAAGTTTGTAACGACAGGGCCCCTTGGGCCTTACATTTACAAATTATTATTATTGTAAGAAGGAGAATGGACAGTTTGGATAACTTTTTGGTGCGGTCTGCAGCAGCGACGCGGCGCTGCTTTGTGAAGACTAGCCATTGGTGATTTTGCCAGAACTGAGTAACAAGGGTATAGATAATTTCTTTGTTGGCTTAGTGGAGAGTGAAGAAGTAACCGAATAGCCATGTTTCCGATTATTTCTTACTCATTTACAATTTTTTTAATACACTTCTCTCTAAATGCGGTCGAGTGATCTGTTGCGTTGACTGCCTACCTTATACTTTTAATCAGGTTTATTGGTCAAGCACATCTTTGGCGCCGTCAAAAACCCCGGAATGCAGGATAAACCTAACCCAAACCCCTTCTTTCGCAGTGATTATTGCATTTGTTTTGGTCTTTATCTAGGTCAATAGTGTGCGATATAAGGAGTTTGTTTTCAGTGAAAAACCTGACTTCTACGGTAAAATGCTAGAAAAACATGAAATAAAATAACTATACATTGTACGTGTTACGGTATTATAGTAAGAATACTTGGGGTCTGGAAAAACTGTCATGTCCCTTAACTGAGGTGGAGTAAGCCACGGTCAGTTTGAAGGTGAAAGATAGTCAGCTGAGGACATCGCATCTTCCGTATGTATAGGCCTGCTCAATACGGAGATTACAATCGTTGTCCATTTGCACAAGTTTGATAATTAGATGGGACGTTGCAGATGTCTGAGATGGGTCGAGGCAGCTGGAAGCTGATTGCGAAGCACCATCGTCATTCAAGTGCATCGGCAAAAGACATTGGCTTTTCGTTTGTCGAATATCTAAGTGAGATCGAGATTTACATTATTAGCATTTATACTTCTGATATATTTTAAGAGGATTCAATGTATATTTTAGCATAGTTGAAGAGAAAATTATTTTATTTTATAATATTTTTTATAAACATTGATATGGTAGTCGAAGAATATTGGAATAGATAAATTGTTCTTAGTTTTTATTTTATTTTTATTTTTAAGGATTGGAAAACGACGCAAGGCACAATTTTGCTTAAGTTTTGATTTCATCAGCGTCGGAAACCGTCGTCTGGAAAGCCTCCAGCTGTGGCCAGTTTTCTCCAAAATGTGCGGGAACTCTCCTGGGCCGTTTGATCCCTTTTGGTCCGAATTGGATATCAAAGAACTGGTTTGCAAAGTGTCCTATTTTGTTCAGAAATATATGCGTAATGTCATTTGAGAAAAATTGCCTGGTCTTTCTTCTAAATTCAGCTAAACTGTGGCTTTTGCGAATGTGGTTGTGTAGGGCATTCCATATGATCGCGTATCTTATGGTGTAGAAATTTGATCGCTGGGCCGTCCTAGCTTTAGCGTTATGAATTGTATGCTGGTTGTTTCATGTGGGACAAGAGCCGTTTTGATTTGTTAAAATATTATTGCTGAGGATGTTCTGATTATGGGTCACTTTAAATAGGAAAGTTAAACCATTTTGAAGTCACCTTTGCCAGAGAGGTTTAAGACCATATCTATTGTACATTATTGAATAGGAGTCTCGGGCGTCATCGCGTTTACACAGAACTCTGGTAAACCTTCGCTGGATTTTTGCTAGTTGCTGTCTGTCATCTGATGACATGGTACTGAAAAATATTAAGCAGTAATCCGGAATAGGTAAAACGTACATTTTGTAAAGTTTAGTCTTAAGTGTAATTGATGTTAAATTTTTACTTATGAAGCCACATAGTCGATTGGCTTTTGGTGTGATTTGTTTAACATGTGGGGATAAGTCAAGAGTATTAGAATAGCTAAGACCTAAATATTTTAAGGATGTTAGCTCTTTTATTTCTTGACCACTAAACATTATGGGGGGAAGTTTTAGTGGTCCAAAAATCATGAGATGACATTTTGTTGGTGAAAACGGCATTTGCCACTGAACACTCCAGTCGTTTAGTTTTTGAAGTTCTTATTCAATTGTTCTATGCACACTACTTATCGAATGTTTGTTAAAGGCATATGCGAGTTTTAAGTCATCTGCATATAAAAATGTTTTAGCAGAGGTTGATATCGTGGATAAATCATGAATGTAAATGAGAAATAAGAAGGGACCTAGGATAGTGCCTTGAAAAACACTACTGCTTTTATGAGCTGGTTCTGATACTATATTTCGATGTTGTACTACTTGGAATCGGTTTTGAAGATAGGATTTTAGGAAATCAAGGAGGGGGGCCAAATCCCGTGACTTACTAGCTTCACGTTCAGTATTTTATGGGAAAATTTGTCAATGGCTTTTTTAGATCAAAGTAAATTGTATCAACCGTGTTCCCATCATCTCGATTTCTGCAGACGAATTCCAAGAAAGTGAGATGGTAGGACTGACATGACGTTTTGGGTAAAAAGGCATGTTGAGAGGGAGGTATGAGATTTACATTCGTCAGATGGTCTTACATTTGGTTATAAATTATTTTTTCTACGATTATTGCTAAAACCAATGATCGGTAAACACCACGATAATTTTGGGCATTGGACCGATTTCCGATTTGTAAATTGGGATGATACATGATTTTTTCCAGATTTCTGGATAAGTACCACTTGACTGCAGTAACTAGAAAAGTTTAGACAGAAGTATTGGGGCATATGACATATGGCTCAGTATGGAAGGTGGGATTCTATCCGCTCCATATGATGTGGAATTGGACAGTTGGCGGATAGCTTTTTCTACAGTTTCTTCGTTTAACAATATCTCTTTTGATACGATTGCCATCATTTCTGTTGTTTGGGGGATTGGTTTTTCCTCGACTGTATAATTGATTGAGAAATACTCGCTAAAAAGATTTGCTATCTGGTTGTCATTTGTTATTACTATTCCTTGGTCATCAAACATGATTTTGGGGCCTTGTTTTTGATGACTTTTATTTGTTTCCGGAAGATTTGGTCTGTCCCCTCTTGGGACTCGATTGCTCGATGTTCTGCTGCTATTGTCTTATTTGCTTCAATGTTCAGGGCTA
>JAYGXS010000001.1:10156450-10179490 GCA_036362985.1 Ligula intestinalis | reverse complement strand
GAGGCAGCTGAAAGATCGATCCAGTAGTTCGCTGTCTGTGCATCTAAGAATCGCAGAGATCTTCGAATTAGCGTCAAAGATTCGTCTTGCGCGTGACCAGCATAGGAAATCTTGCGCCCTGAGCGAGTAAAACTCTACAAAATCGGTTGCACAACTGTTTCGTCGTAGGTCCTCCGCAAAACGAGGAATTAAATTGCCCGCATTGCTTAATGAAAATGAAACATTTGTACCAGATGAGTCTGCTAAGGCTGAATTATTCAATGCTTTCTTTGCGAAGCATTTTACGACAGAATCCGAACCGGTCCCATCGTTTCAACCATACTCAGACAATACTCTCGGAAACATTGATTTCTCCATAGAAATAATTCGTAAGCAGATAATTTGTCAAAAATACTCGCACTCTTCGGGAACTGATGGTATCCCCAATTCAGTTATCGAAAGAGCGTCGACTTTTCCCAAATTACTTAGCCATATATTTTCAGTCTATTTCTTAAATGGTTAATTTCCTGACACTTGGAAGACATCCATTATTCTTCCAGTCTTTAAATCAGGATCTCGTTCAGACATAAATAACTACTGCGGTGTTCATAAACCCCGGCCCTAGCTCAACTTCTGGAGAACATAATTTTTATCAAATTCTCGATTTTTGCCTAACAAATAAGCTTTTAAGTGACTCGCAGCATGGTTTTCTACCCGGAAGATCATGTGAGACGTGTCACTAAGCTTTTCTCAACCACGTCACTTCCCTCCGTAATGAGCAGCAATCCGTGGTTGTTATCAACTTTGACCTGAGCAAAGCCTTCGACAAGGTACCACACAGACGGCTTCTGGTAAAATTGGAAGGCATTGCCATCCGTCTCCCTCTTCTCGACTTCATCGGTTCCTACTTGTCTAACCGCAGCCAGAAGGTCCTAGTAGGTAATAATTACTCCACTTCTCAGTTGATCACGAGTGGCGTTTTTCAAGGCACTGTCTTGGGTCCTTTAGTCTTCATTCTATACATAAACGAAATTTCGACTGTTCTAAAAAATTCACACAATTTCATTTATGCAGACGACCTCAAATGCATTTACTCACTTTCTAAGGAAACGGCAAGTATATGCGTTGATAAAATAAATGCAGACCTACTTACACTCTTACGTTGGAGTGCTACCTGGCAGATGGAATTCTCTCCATCCAAGTGTAGTTTCATGTGTTTCGATCCCTTCAAGCTTCCTCGTCCCCTAGTCTTTCAAAATACTCCACTTTTAGAACGATCCACTATAAACGACTAAGGTCTAAGGTACACAAATAAACTAGCATTGTCGCCTCATGCGGATCGAATATCTGCGAAGGCTGCACAGATATGTGGTTTTATATCACACAATTTCTTCCTGCTGGAAATAAGGTTAAAATTTTATCGCATGTATGTTCTACCCATCCTAGAATACTGCTGTCCCCTCTTTGGTCTAATTAATAATAATAATAATATAATAATTTGTATATTTAAGGCCCAAGGGGCCCTGTCGTTACAAACTTAGTGCTATCGTGAAAATAAAAATAATAATGATAAGCAGTGAACTCTTATAAATAATTGTCATCGGCAGTAAAAAAAACTCCTAGATCGGTGGATGAGTTCAGCGGGCCACCGAGTTCAAAAAAAGTTTAGGAGAAAAAACTGCCTTAATAGGTAAAAGGGTTTGATGTGGTTAGTTTGAAACCTGATGTTGAGGGTTCGGGACGTTTATGGTCATGGGAAAAAATAATATATCGTTGAGTTAGGAAGGGGTCATCCGGAAGGCAGGAGAAGGCAGTAGAAGTCAAGGCAACGTCATCGAGTTGCGACCCACCAGATTCCAGAGCCAATCGCGAAGACCACAACGAAGGTTGCAAAAACGGAGAAGAATTCGCAGCCCTTGGAAGTGATGCTTGACTCTGCAGAGGGAAATGCTAACATATTTAGAAACCATTTTAGTATCCTGGGAAGAGCTTCAAATGCCAGGAGGACCCTTTTCAAAATCTACAACTTGCGTGTTTGGAAAAGAAACAGACAGTAACGACTTTATTTCCTCTAAATTTAAATGCTTATATAATTTGCCTTTAAAAATCGACAGTGTAGAAGACAGTCTAATATCGAGAGGAAGGTTGTTCCAAATAAAAGCATATTTGAAGGTAAAAAAGCGAGAACGGTTAGATGTGGAGCTACGGGGTGGTAAAATTATCATGGAAGAGTTACGAGTGGCGTAAGGTCAGTCAACTGGAAGGAGAGCGTTAATTTGTGGGAGATTAGGACTATTGTTAACGCGAAACAGAAAGCATAGACCAGCTTCGAGTCTTCTTATCCAAAGAAATTTCATGTTTGCTAATTGACATCTATCTGTATAACACATACCAGACCCAGAAACAGAAAATATTTTACGAGTGAAAACTCGCTGAACCTTTTCAATCTTACTATGGTCATGCTGGGTCATGAGGCCAAAAAGCGGGCAGCAGTATTCTAGTATAGGAAGAACAAACATGCGGTATAGTTTTAACTTCATTTCTGGAAGGAAAAAGTTATGCGATATAAACCCACATATCTGTGCGCCCTTGGCAGAAATTCGATCTGCATGAGGTGATAATGCAAGCTTATTCGTGTAAGTAAGACCCAAATCCTTTATCGTAGATCTTTCTAACAGTGGACTATTTTGGAAGATAATGGGTCCAGGAAGCCTTGCGGGACCAAAACTCAAGAAACTACATTTTGATGGAGAAAACTCCATCTGCCATGTTGCGCTCCAACTTGAGAGAGTACGCAAGTCTGCGTTAACTTTATCAACACAACTACTGGCCGTGTCCTTAGAAAATGAGTAAATACACTTAAGGTCATCAGCATAATTGAAATTTTCCGAATTATTTAGCACTGTTGAAATTTCATTTATGTAAAGAATGAAAAGAAGGGGACCTAAAACCGTGCCTTGTAATACACCACTCGTTATCGGCTGAGGCATCGAGTAGCTATTGCCTACTAAGACCTTCTGGCTGTGGTTAGACAGGTAGGAGGCAATGAAATCGAGGAGGGGAGGCCTGATGCCTAGGGCTTCCAGTTTCACTAAAAGGCGCCTATGAGGCACCTTGTCAAAAGCTTGACTAAGGTCAAAGTAAATCACGATGACTGATTGCTGTTCATTACGAAATGAAGTAACCAGGTTAAGGAATGCTAAGTGGCAGGTTTCGCATGATCTTCCAGGTAGAAATCCATGCTGTGAGGCACTTAATAGTTTATTTTCTACACAAAAATCGAGAATTTGATTAAAAATGATCTTTTCCAGAAGTTTGGCTAGGGCCGGGGTTTTATGAACACCTCGGTAGTTATTT
Source organism: Ligula intestinalis (assembly GCA_036362985.1). NCBI lineage: Eukaryota > Metazoa > Platyhelminthes > Cestoda > Diphyllobothriidea > Diphyllobothriidae > Ligula > Ligula intestinalis. The sequence continues at coordinate 10,176,154 of JAYGXS010000001.1, read as the reverse complement.
ACGTCCGAACGAGATCCTGACTTGAAGACTGGAAGAATAATAGATGTCTTCCATGAGTCAGGAAAGAAACCGTTTTGTAGATAAGCTGAGAATAGATAACTTAGCAATCGGGGGAAGCTGAATACTCTCTTGATAAGTGAATTTGGAAGGCCGTCAGTTCCCGAGGAGTGCGAGTCTTTTAGACGGATAATGTGCTTACGAATTACTTCTATGGAGAAATCTATGGTACTGATAGTATTGACTGAGCATGGCTGAAAAGACGGGACCGGTTCAGATTCCGTCGTAAGGTGTTTTGCAAAGAACGCATTGAACAGTTCAGCCTTCTCAGACTCATCTTGCACAAAGTTTTTATTTTCATTCAGTAAGGGGGGGGGATTTCGTGACCTCGTTTAGCAGAGGACCGACGGCGGAACAGTTGGGCAATCGATTTTGCAGAGTTTAACTCGCTGAGTGCGCAAGATTCCCTATGTTTGTCACGTGTAAGACGAATCTTAGACGCTAATTCGAAAATCTCTGCGATTCTAAGGTGCACCGATAATGAGCTAGTAGACTGGTCTTTCAACTGTCTCTGCAATTTCTTCAGTCTAGACATAAGAAATGAAGAACGGTGGGGTCCGAAGTATAAGGCTTAACAATTTTGATCGGCACAAATTCCAAAATGCTATTTGAAATTGCCGTCATTAAGTCACCGAGAATTGTTACACTGTTCGTGGAGGAAAGCTCCTGCCAGTCTAGTGAGTCCATAAAGTTGTTAATTAAATTAATATCAGCTAGGTCAAACGCACGGTAGGTACGAGTGGTGCTAGCCTTTTTCGTAGAAGCAAGCGGAAGGCAACAATGGATCAAAGTATGGTCACTTGGGAAGAGGTTCTGATTGTAGTCAACAAAAAGGGGGAAAATGTCATTAGTGAAAATTAAATCTAAAATATGCTGATCCCTTGTTGGGGAACAGACCAACTGAGACCAGTTTGAAAAATTGATGGTATCTAGGAAGGGCTGAAATCTGGATGGACAACAGTTCAATGAACAATCAATTTCGGGAAAGTCGAAATCCCCTGCGATAACTTTAGCATCAAAGGCGGACTCCGAAATCAGCCTAAATATTTCGCAAAGCTTTTCATCATCTTCCGATGATGAGTTAGGTGGACTATAAATGCATCCAATAATCGCCTTTTGACGGGGAGACAGGATAATGGATGCAAAGCAGTAATTGCCCGAGAATGACTCAGCATCTAGGTTGAAGGGGAAATGCTTAAAATAGCTTTAATATAGAGAAGACAACCGCCACCACGTTTACTAGGGCGGTCTTGACGGTAGAAATCATACTCGTCTATTATGAGTAAAGCATCAGAAATTACTGGATGGGTCCACGACTCTGTAATGCATATAACATCTGGCTTCAGCTCGAACGCAATAGCTCTAAGCTGAGCCATCTTATTTAAAACAGATCTTGCATTAAGCAGGATGATATCTAGTGAAGCTTGAGTAATCGAACAAGGGTTATCTTTATTGAGTAATAAAAATTTGGAGGTGGGTAATTTGGTTGCTTCTGACCGCGTTAAGATTGAAAATGCACAGAGGGTATTTGCTCGCAAAATATTCGCTCTTCCTCGATTCACTATTTTTTATACGGAGAGATGTCAGTTAGCGAACATGACATTCCTTTGGGTCAGAAGACTCGAAGCGGGCCTTTGTTTCCTCTTTCGCGTTAATTCTACCCCTAACCTTCCACGAATCAACGCTCTCATTCCCGCAGATAGACCTTATGCCACTCGTAATTCCTCCAGGATTATTGCACTCCCCTTAAGCTCCACTTCGAACCATTCTCACTACTTTGCCTCCAAATATGCCTTCCTCTGAAATAATATTCACCTCGAAATTAGACTGTCGTCTAACTTAGCAGGTTTTTAAGTCAAATTACGTAAACACTTAAGTTCGGAAGATATAAAGTCCTTGTTATCCGTCTCCTTCCCAAACGCACAACTTTTGGACTTTGAAAAGGGTCCCCCTGGTATCTGAGGTGGTTAGGTTTATATCAATTTTTTTTCCATACATGTCTATTTCTTCCTCCTTTGAGTGATATTTGCAACGATGTTTCGTCCACTTCTCTCTCCAGTCATCATTGCCGTTTTCTCCATTCTCCGTTTTACAACCCTGACGATAGGCTTCATGGTCTTTAGTCATGCTCGTGGCGGTTCTGCTATTTTCGCCAGCTCGTCGCTAAACTCCGCAGTCTACAAGGTCACATCTCCGGCGTTTCGTTGATGATCAGGTGACCTCTACCGTTCACTCTCTTGTCGACCCTGTTTTCTGCGATGGCTTCCTCCGGTCTTACCTCCCTGATGGTTGATCATGAAGCCAGTCGGGCAATGTAACAATGGTGAACGACAGCCTCTGCTGTTATATGATTTCTCCAATTACAGAAGCCTTTCCAGCCCTCATTCGTTCTCATCAACAGTCCTGTCCCATTTGCACTAAAATCAATCCTCTCAACCAACCCCCTTAATTTTTGTTGAAAAAGTTTTTCTCCAACGCTTTGTTTATTTAAGTGGGAGTTTGCTGAACTCCGCCCCTCAGCTTAAATGGTAGGAGTTTTTTTTTCACTGCTTCCTCCTAAGTTCACCATGCGTTGACTACTATTGTAAAACGACGATATGTTGGTGAATATGAATTAATCTACCAACACTACAAAACGCTCCCACTGCCTATGTGGTTGTTTCATGGAGAGCAGCATTGATCAACTTTGTATTTGTTTTTCCACAGCACTAAGTTTGCACTGACGAGGCCCTCCGGGCCTAATATATAAAATTTATTCATTATTAAAAAGACGAATTGAAATACCCCCATTGCTAAATAAAAATAAAACATTTGTACTCGATGAGTCTGACAAAGCTGAAGTGTTCAATGCTTTCTCGCAAAGCATTTTACGACAGAATCTGAACGGGTCCCGTCCTTTCAACCATACTCAGACAATACTCTCGGGAACATTGATTTCTTCATAAAATTAATTCGAAAGCATATACTTCGTCTAAAATACTCGTACTCTTCGGGATCTGACGGTATTCCCAACTAAGTTATCAAAAGAGTGTCAACCTTTCCAAAATTTCTTAGCCATATATTTTCAGAATATCTCTTAAATGGTTACTTTCCTGACACTTGGAAGACATCTATTATTTTTCCAGTCTTTAAGTCAGGATCTTGTTCGGAAATAAATAACTACCGCGGTGTTCATAAAACCCGGCACTAGCCAAACTTCCGGAAAAGATCGTTTTTAATCAAATTATCGATTTTTGCCTTGATAACAAGCTTTTAAGCTACTAGCAGCATGGTTTTGTGCCCGGAAGATCGTGCGAGACGTGTCACTTAGCTTTTCTTAACCATGTCACTTGCCTTTGTAACGAGCATCAATCCGTAGTTGTTATCTACTTTGGCCCGAGCAAAGCCTGTGACAAGGTACCGCACAGACGGCTTCAGGTAAAATTGGAAGCCATTGGCATCCGTCCCCGTCTCCTCAACTTCATCGGTTCCTACTTGTCTAACCGCAGCCAGAAGGTGCTAGTAGATAATAGTTACTCCACTTCTCAGCTGATCACGAGTGGCGTTTTTGAATGCACTGTATTGGGTCATTCACTCTTGATTCTATATATAAATGAAATTTTGATTGTTCTGAAAAATTCACACAATCTCATTTATGCAGATGACCTCAAACGCATATACTCATTTTCTAAGGACACAGCTAATATATGCGATGATAAAATAAACGCTGACCCGCTAACACTCTCAAGTTGGAGTGCAAACCGGCAGATGGAATTCTCTCCATCCAAGTGTAATTTCATGTGTTTCGGCCCCGCAAGGCTTTCTCGTTCACTAGTTTTCAAATTACTCCACTTTTAGAATTATCCACTATCAACGACTTAGATCTAAGCTACACAAATAAACTAGCATTGTCGCCTCATGCGGATCGAATATCTGCGAAGGCTGCACAAATATGTGGTGTTATATCACACAATTTCTTCCTGCCGGAAATAAAGTTAAAACTTTTTCGCATCTAGGTTTAACTCATCCTCAAATACTGCTGTCCCCTCTTTGGTCTTATAAATGCTTCTGACCGCAGTAAGATTGAAAATGAACAAAGGATGTTTACTCGCAAAATATTCGCTCTTCCTTGATCCACTTTTTCTTATACGGAGAGATGTCAGTTAGCGAACATGACATTTCTTTGGGTCAGAAGACTCGAAGCGGGCGTCTGCTTCCCTTTTCGTGTGTACTCTACACCTAACCTCCCACGAATGGACGCTCTTATCCCCGCAGATAGAACTTATACCACTCGTAATTCCTCTGGGATTATTGCACCCCCCTTTAGCTCCACATCGAACCATTCTCGCTTAATTGCCTCCAAATATGCCTTCCTCCGGAAGAATATTCCCCTCGAAATCAGGCGTCTTCTAACTCAGCAGTTTTTAAAGTCAAATTACGTAAACACTTAAGTTCGGAAGATATAAAGTCCTTGTTATCCGTATCCTTCCCAAACACACAACATTTGGACTTTAAAAAAGGTCCTCCTGGTATTTGAGGTTGTTATATTTATCTTACATTGTTTTCCATGTATGTCTATTTCTTCCCCTATAGAGTGATATTTGCACCGATGTTCCGTCCCCGTCTCTCTCTAGACATCATTGTCATTTTCCGCCTCCCGTTTAACAACCTTGATGATGGGCTTCATGGTCTCTAGTCGTGCTCTTGGCGGTTCTGCTATTTTCGTCTGCTCGTCGCTGGACTCCGCAGTCCACAATGTCGCATCTCCGGCGTTTCGGTGATGATCACGTGACCTCTCCCGCTCTTTCATTTTGTCGACCCTGTTGTCGGCGATGGCCTCATCCGGTCTCACCTCCCTGATGGCTGATCATGAAACCAGTTGGGCGGTGTTACAGTGGTGTACGACAGCCTCTGCTGCTATATGGTTTCTCCAATTGACAAGAAGCGTTTCCAACCCTTATTCATTCTCATCAACAGTCCTGTCTCATTTGCACTGCAATCAATCCTCTCAACCAACCTCCTTAATTTTGTTGAAGCAGTTTTTTCTCCTACGTTTTGTTTTCTTTTTAAGCGGGGGTCCGCTGAACTCTGCTCCCGTTTTAATGGTAGGATTTTTTTAACTGCTTCCTCTATAGTTCACCATGCGTTTTCAGAGAGTGCTGACTACTATTTGAAAATGATGATATGTTAGTGTGTATTAATTTTATCTGCCAACAGTACTAAACGCTCTCGCTGCCGTTGTGGTTGTTCATGGAGAGCAGCATTCATCAACTTTGTATTTATTTTTCCACAGCACTAAGTTTGCAATGACGAGGCCCTTTGGGCCTAACATATAAAATTTTTTTATTTACCTTGGGCTCCGTCGCCACTTCCAGTCGGCTATTATCCAGGCTGACGTCCAGTCACCTATCATTGGAGCGGATTTCCTGTCGCATTTCGGCCTCACTGTCGACCTCAAACACCAGAAATTGCTAGACCCTACCACTCAGCTGTTTCCTGTTGGGGTAGTTACGCGTGAGCCTTCCGCTGGCATCCATTTGGCCGTTCCCAAGCCCGCCATTTTCTGACATTTTGAGTGATTATCCTTCCCTCTCTTAGCCCAGCCAGTTCACAGAGCAGGTTCAACACGCCGTTCGCCACCATATCACTTCCACCGGCAGACCGGTCCGCGCTCATCTGCGTCGGCTTCATTCTGAGTAGCTGCAGATCGCGAAAAACGAATTTGAGCACAAGTTGAATTTGGGGATTATCCGTCCATTGTCCAGTCTATGGGCTTCACCACTGCACATGGTTCCCAAAAAGTCATCCGATGATTGGCGGCCATGCGGTGATTATCGCGCTCTCAATAGAGCTACAGTTCCGGTCCGGTATCCGATAACCCATATTCATGACTTTTCACACATGTTGGCTGGTAAGATGATTTTTTTTCATGATTGACCTCGTGCGAGCTTATCACCAAATACCGGTTGCGGAGGATGACATCCCTATAACCGCCTTCACGACACCAATCGGCCTGTTCGAATTCCTTCGCATGACTTTTGGTTTGCGCAACGCGGCCCAAACGTTTCAGCATTTTTTTCGATGACATTTTGCGCGGTCTCTCCTTCACGTTCGTGTACATCGATGACATCCCTGTCGCAAGCTCATCTCCCGAGGAACACGTGGAACACTTGCGCCAAGTTTTCGATCGTTTCCAACAAAATTGTCTACAGCTTACCGTTGATAAGTGTCTTTTTGGCGTCACTTCTCTGGATTTTCTTGGCCATCATTTTGACCAACATGGGATCACACCACTCCCAGAGAAGGTGCAAAGCGTGTTGTCTTTTTCAGCCCCGAAGTCCATTACTCAGCTCCGCCATTTCATCGGCCTAATCAACTAATACCGGCGTTTTATACCAAATTGCGCCGCCACCCTGGCACCTTTGACGGATCTTTTGAAGTCGAAGGCCAAGTCGCTTCAACTTTTACCCAGTGCTCTTGAAGCGTTCGAGGCAGCCAAGAAAGCACTCACGGATGTCACCCTGCTTCATTATCTGAGCACCAGTGCTGATACACAGCTTATTCTGACCACCGATGCCTCAAACATTGCCATCGGCGCAGTTCTGCAGCAACAGGTCCACGGCAAGTTGCAGCCACTAGCCCTCTTTTCCCAGAACCTTCAGCCATGCAGACTCGCTATAGTATTTTCTCGCGCGAACTTCTCGCCATTTACCTGGCTATCCAACATTTTTATCATCTGCTCGAAGGGAGAGACTTTCAGGTCCACACGGGTCACAAACCTCTCACTTATGCCCTCAAAGCTAACCCCGATCGATATTCGCCGCGTGAAGTACGTCACCTTTACAACATCTCCCAATTCACCTCAGACATACGATATGTCCGCGGTGATGTTGAATGTCGTTGCTGATGCCTTGTCCCGTCCAGAGGTCAACGTCCTTACCACCACGTTAGACCTCGCGAAGCTTGCGGAAGCGCAGGCGCTTGATGACTCCATCGTTCAAATGCTAGCGTCTTCTGCGCTTTAGCTGCATGAGACCCCCTTCCCGCGACACCAGGGTCTATCGTGTGTGTTTTTTCTACAGGTACGCCACGTCCAGTGGTTCCTTTATCCTACCGTAAAGTCATTTTCGACCATTTTCATTCGCCATCACACCCCGGTGTTCGTGTCGGCCGCAAACTCCTCGCAGCCCGTTTCGTCTGGTCAAAGATCGACACCAACATTGCTACCTGGACCAGGCAGTGCCTAGCCTACCAAAATAATAAGGTCCAGCGACGCACCATTTCACCTCCCAGCACGTTCGCGGTTCCCGATGCCCGTTTTCAACACATCCACATGGATTTAGTAGGACCGTTATCCCCACCTCACGATTTCACGCACATTCTGACCGCTGTTGATCGTTTCACACGATGGCCCATCGCCGTTCCCATCTCGGATACCTCGGCAGAGAATAATGCAATGGTTGTCCTTACGCACTGGATAGCCAGCTTCGCTGTTCCAGCTGTCCTTACCACTGACCGTGGAAGTTAGTTTACATCTGCACTCTTCCGTGAGTTTGCCAAACTGCTCGGAAGCTCGCATATCACCACCACTGTCTATCACCCAGCATCAAACGGCCTCGTGGAATGCCTTCACCGTCAGTTGAATTCCGCGTTGATGTCTCAACCTGCCCCGCACAACTGGAGCGACGATCTGCCATTCGTCCTCCTCGGCATTCGATCAGCTGTTAAGGAAGACAGTTAATGCACTGCCGCCGATCTCGTTTACGGCACATCCCTCCGTTTACCTGGTGAGCTCGTGCAGTCTTCCGCCGTCGCCCCTGATGCCACGAACAACTTAGTGCAACAGCTGCAGCAACGCTCGGCCGCAATGCACCCAACACCCACATGCGCGACACCTCAACGCGTTTTCGTACACGACGACTTTCACACAACCCCATTCGTGTTTGTCCGGCACGATGCAGTTCGCAGGCCCCTTTGCCCACCGTACGATGGTCCCTTCAAAGTGCTTGAACGGAAGGACAAATATTTCGTCCTTCAAAGGGCTAATGCTACTGATACGGTCTTCATCGACAGACTGAACCCGGCCTATGTTGAATGCACGACGCCATCACCTGGTCCGTACACTTCCACGGCACCTTTACCCTGCACTCCACCTGCTGCCCCCAGCCCAACGCCATCCTCCCCACCCGAACCTACCCCCACCCCTTTCACCCCCCCCTCCCACTCCTTCCCCACCTTCCACTCGTTCTGGTAGACATGTTCATTTTCCGTCCAACTTGCGAGACTTTGTTGTTTAACCTTTTTGTTCATCCTCGTTTGTAGAGCGTTTGTAACTCACCAACGCTCTGGTGGGGGAGTTATGTGGGCTCTTGGCTCAACTTATGTGTTGTTTAAATTGATAAGTTTTCCAATTTTTTGTTTTAACTCAAATATAGCACTTTCGATTCTGATCACGTGCTCTTCGCTAGCAATTTTTTTGCTAACAACTCTCCACAGCTCAATTTCTCTTCTCACCTGCCGCCGTTTCCTTCACCCTTCAACGACACCTTTCTCTGGTGATCATTCCCGGGCTCAGGAGAATCCAACAGCAATTCACAAACGAGCTTTCTCTCGAATCTCACGATTGCGACCCACGAACTTGGATCCTGGTCTTCACGAAGTCATCCTTTGGCAAGTCAATTTCTTGGCTATTGCTGGCAAGGAACGTGAAGGATCTAAGTGAGTTGTATCATTTCTTCACCTCAATTGTTCTCCTCGTATACCGTTTTTAACTTTTTCCACTAGGATTGCCTGGTAAATTACTCACTAGTGGTTAGCCTACACTAGAAAGCTTTTCGTTGTGTTTTTGCTAAGACGTTTTGTATATTTGTAGTGATAAACCCTCTACAACATTGAAAGTTCACGGCACCGATAGGCCTTTTAGGTTTTTACGTTCGTATTCTTTTTTGTATGTAACTTTGTATGTATGCATGTTTGCTAAGTTAAATAATCACGTCGTTTATGCTTTCGCTTGTGAATTGGTGTGACTTTCTGGCATACTTGCTTCGAGAGTGCTTGAGGTCACGAGTCGCTGTATGCGACCTTTTAATTTCGGCATAACCTATTTCTCTATGGATGAGTTGCTGGACGTGCAACCTTGACTCTTAAATCTAGACAACAAAGTCTTCTCTGCGGGGTTGAAAAAAACATACGGATGTGATTTATTTAGTTTGTTATAAGAAAAGAACTGACGCCTTTGGTCGTTAAATATGCATGTGGGGGCAGGACTACCCTGTCTGTCGTTCGAATCTGGTTTCGAGTTTCCTGTCCTTCAAGGGAAAGGGTCAATTAATCGTCAAAGAAAGCAAGCAAAATTTACAGGAGAACGGGTCATTTAACCGTCAAAGAAAGCAAGCAACATATAAATGGGGGAAGTTGGAAGGATGGCAATAAACCATCAACAAGACCAAGCAAAATCCATAGGGAGAAGGGTCAATTATCCATCATAGGTCGGGGGTGGAATGTGGCAGGGAGGGAGAAAGGGAGGGAGAGGACCACTGCCCTACAAGATCACAGTCGATATTTCCCCTCGCTCCTCCTAGGACAATTCTTCACAGTCTAACTTCGGTAAACGTAGTCGACATCTTGGCCGTTTGGCAGGAGGTGGAGAATTTATAAAATTATCTAAGTGGCCATATCGGCAGTTACTTTCTGGTCGTATCTTAACATGGTTGTCAAGTCTTAACATGGTTGTCCAGGAGGAAACATACTCGACCTAATTTTTTGTAGGGGATGCGAACCACTTTCAGTGTCATCCTTAGACGCACTTGGGAGTTCAGACCATCTTACAGTTGTAAGTGAACTAGAACTGGAGGCGGATAAAACATTTTCCCAAAAGTATAGTCTTTATCATGACTTCCGATCAGCAAACACGGCGGACCTACTGGCACATCTAAACGCTCTCGACTGGTCTGAATTTTTCCAATGTTTGGATGTAAATGTATGCACCGATGCACTGTACAAAGTGTTGGATCCACTCATCCTCCACTTTGTCCCCCGTAAGAAAGTAATGCATGTCAAGGATGAAATGTACCTTCCTCTGTCTTTCCGTCGTAGGCTGCGTAAACTCTCTCGTCGTTTGCATCGGTAGAACGACACTTACGTTCTGCCCTTGATCACACTGATCTTTGAGCAGGCTAAGAAGCTCTCCGAAGAAAAGCAGATAGCCGATGAGGCTTATTTCGCTGAAAACCCTTCCCTTAATGTTGCGAAACTCTTTTCGCGTACAGTAAAAGCGCAGAGGAAAACGCAACACCCCATACTTCAAGATGCTTTAGGAAACCCCATAGCTGACGCTAAGTTGACCGCCGATAGCTTTAATGCGTTCCTATCCAAAACGTTTAGTGAAAGCTCGTTTGCTGCACCTCCGGTTATCCAGGCTTGGACGGGTGCCATACTCGAAACCATAAGTTTTACCGTCTGGGATGTGACTGTAGCCATTCGTCGTTATCGTCAATCCTATAGTCCAGGAACAGATGGCGTCCCAGTTAGCCTTCTAAAAGCTGAAGCGAATGATATCTTTCCGTCTATTCTTTGTAAGGTATTTAATCTTGCTCTTGAGAGCGAAACCTTTCCTTCGTTGTGGAAGGAATCGCACATAATGCCGATTCGCAAGCATGGCCGATCGACATCATTCGACAACTTTAGGCCAATAAATACACTTCCCGCAGCCTCGAAGATCTTGGAGACCTTAATCAAAGAAAAGATGCTGCGTCACTTGACAGAGAACAACCTGCTCAATACAGCTCAACATGGCTTTCTCGAGAAACGATCTTGTGACACCTGCCAGCTCTCTTTCTTTGATTATGTGCTACAATCTAGAGACAGTGGTTTTGCCACTTATAGCGTCTATTTGGATTTTACTTAGGCCTTTGATCGGGTCGATCATAACCTCCTCCTTCTGAAACTGGCCTCCTTCGACATAGGTAGCAAGCCTCTGAACTTCATATCTTCCTATTTGGATGCTCGCACACAACGAGTAAAAATTTCCAATGTTATCTCCAACCCCACGCATGTGAGGAGTGGAGTTATACAGGGTAGTGAACTGGGTCCGCTCCTATTTTGCCTGTTTGTCAACGACGTTTCAGATTGTTTTCAGTATGACAGACCGTTCATGTACGCTGATGATTTAAAAGTCACTTATCGATATGAACCGGCAGATCGCAACATCGTGCTCGAGCTGATACAAAAGGATCTTCAGGCCTTCGCCTTGTGGTGTTGCACATGGCGCCTCACCCTTTCATGGCACAAATGTTCCGTTATGGTTGTTGGCGACGATCATCAACCGGAATTAAGCATTGACGGCCACGAACTAAATGTCCCAGGAGTTATCAAGTATTTGGGCATATCTTCTCTAATAGTCTCAATTTGTCAGAGCACTGTGCCCTGATAGTCTTGAAAGCACGCCGAACCACCGGATTTATCCTTAGAAATTTTAAGACTATCAAGGTTAGAACTAGCCTTTATAATATGTACGTGAGACCTAGTCTTGAATACTGCTCACCCTTATTCAGTCTTCTGCACACTAGTAAACGGAAGAAAATAGAATCGGTGCAGCACTTCTTCACTAGAAGAGTTTTCACTACAGAACACCGTAACTTAACCTACCAACAAATGTGCGAACTTATAAAGCTGGATCCCCTATGGCTTCGTCGATTGCAGAAGGGTCTATTTTTACTGATTTAACTTTTGAATGGTCAAACCTTTAATCCTCTTAGTACAATAAGGCAGCTTGAGCACTCTCGACGCGCCAGTCATCGAGACGTATTTTTATTTCTTCCTATGGCACGTACAGTTAAGTACCGGCAATTCTTTTCAGTAAATGCCATATCAATCTGGAATAAGCTGCCCAAAAGTATTAAAACCCAGCAAAACTACCCTATGTTTAAAAGAGCTATAACTAGTTTTCTACATTCAGGACAACTTTCACGAATTTTGTGTGCTGACTCGGTGGAATCTCTCTTTCACTCTGATGGCGTTCGTGGACTTTGAACCCCGCCAGGCTTCACTGCTGAAGATAATGCGGCTGAAGCAGCAGCCCGCAGTCTGCTAACCCTTCAGCCGATAACGCGCAACTTTTGCCGACAACCATTGAAAGAAGACTGAGAACACTGTGTTCTTGTGCCAACCCTCTCCGTCTGGAACTAATGTTTTTAAACGATATGAAACAGTTCTCCTGCTGATGAGTCAACTCAGCTTACAACTGTAAATTTATTCCGTTTGTATCATACCTTTGAAGGCAGGTGTTTTTCACTTGAAACAAACTCCCTATCACGCCCAGTATTGACAAAACAAAAAACCTGAAACAAAACCAATACTGGCTGCAACATAGGGAGTTTGTTTTTGGTTTTTTCCGGTCTTCGAGGTGTTGGAATGCGCCCAAGGGGTGCATTACCAACTCTTTACAATTGCCTGTAAACTGGCATAATAAACATATTATTATTATTATAAAATCGACTACCTGATCCCACATGCCGATATCTATTTCCTCAAGTAAGTTCTCAAACTTTGAAGGACCGGATGGTGGAAACCGTTGCACGTCAGGAAGGTTAAAATCACCTGCAATCAAGCAATACTTAAGATTCAAGTCAGCTGCGGCATGAAATGCCTGCGAGCGACGAAGATCGTAGTCTGCATTGGCATTAGGTGGGCGATAAACACAGCCAACAAGTAATGAGTATTTGTTTTTTAGAACAACTCGTAGCCAGCAGCTCTCCTCCACCGCTGTGAATTGTGGATAGTCCAACGGGAGAAATGCAAGTGGCTGCTTAATATAGATGTAGCTTCCTCCGCCACGGCCATTGTTTCGATCGTTCCGAACGCATTCACAGCCTAGAACAGAGAGTTCTGAGTCAGCTACAGAGGCCGATGCCCATGTCTCAGTTACCATAACAATGTCTGGGCGGTTGACGAAAACCATAGTCTGGAGCAGAGGCATTTTATTAATCAGTGATCTGGCATTGAAAACGACCAATTTAAGAGGGCATGTCTGAGGTTTCGGTGGTGGGACAGCTAGGCCGTCACTGTTACCGGGTTCGACCAGAGCGATGTCCTTTTGACCTGAACTATCTTACCCTCTCTTATTTTGAGATTTGTCTCGCCATTGGTTCTCCGTTTTTCCAGCTCTATTATTAGCTGTCTCATCTTTCTCCGCTCTTTCAACTCGTAATCCGGCTGAAAAAAAACTTGCGAATGCAGACTCCGCAAGGATGGTTTGCGCTCTAGCAAGAGTTTTGCCTGTGCTTAAGTTTCTAAAATAACTTTTAGAGGTCGTGGCTGAGAAATTGATTCTGGAGCTGTTGGAAATGCCTTAAGAATGCGGAAAGACTCGCCTGGTTTTAGCAACGGTTTGGCGTACACTCGCATAAGACACACGTCATGGTCAATTTGCTCCTGTGCAATTGACGACTCTGACTATGGGGCCCCCTTTACAACTATTTTCTGCTTGTGACTCAATGGGGTATATGTTGCAGGCTCACGTGTTTCAGCCGAGGGAGCAATTGTAGCCGGTACACGCGGTTCTGATGTACTGGCTATTGGATAAGCTGAATGCAATCCCGTGAACCATTTGGCTTTCTTAGGCTTATGCCTCTTTTGAGTTATGATTTTGTCAAACTCTTGGTCATCGCTTTCTTGTGCAGAGTCGAGCAACGATGTGGTGCTAGGATGCAAATCCCGATAATTGCTAGTGTCGCTTAAGCCAAGTGACGATGGTATAGCCCGTGGGCTTGACACATGGTCCAATATGCAGGTTTAAGGCGTGTCGACAGACATGTCCAAGTCCAAGTCAATATCAGCGTCAACTCGTTCTTGTGCAATTGTTGACGCTATCTCTGGAGCCCCTTTTACAACTATATTCTGCTTGTGACTCACTGGTGCATCTGTTGCGAGCTCACGAGTTCCGACCAAGTGGCCATCTGTATCCGGTACTAAAGGTTTGATGGGTCCTTATGTGCCGGTTTTTGGGTTAGCTGACTGCGCATTCCTGGCCCATTTAGACTTTCGAGCCTATCTAGCCGTATGCTTTTTTGTCTTCATGATCTTATCGACCTCTGTATCATCGCTTTCTAGTGCAGCATCAAGCAACGATGTGACGCTAGGACGCAAATGCAGATCATTGTAAGTGCTGCCTGAGCCGAGTAACGATGGCGTAGACTGCGGATTTATTTTAGTTTCTTTGCGATCGAGTGAGACACCCGCTGGTTTACTTGATTCGGCAGATGATATGCAAGTTTAAGGTTTACCGGCCGAGGCTATATGAGCATATGTTCTTTTATTTACCCCCGGTTTTTGGCCGACAAGGGCTGCTTTAACCGCTGTATAAGAAATATGCGTTTTTAGATAGGCTATCTCTTGTTTCAGTTCATTTACCTCGTGGTAAAGTTCCTGCTTCATCTCCGAAAACTCCTGGCGGAGGAAGAAGTCCTCACAGTCTAACTTCGGTAAACGTAGTCGACATCTTGGCCGTTTGGCGGGAGGTGGAGAATTTATAAAATTATCTAAGTGGCCATATCGGCAGTAACTTTCTGGTCGTATCTTAACATGGTTGTCAAGGGCCCGTGTCGAAGTGGCCGGGCTGCCTGAAGTGCTAACACCGCTAATAACCAGATTTGGTGACCCGGGTTCGAGATCAGGCGGAGGCAAAGCGTTTCGTGCTAACGGACTTGTAGCATCTAAACTCTCCATACTATGTAAGATTTTTCGTGTTACGACCTGCGTCTGATATTGCCAATTAATTCGGAAGCCAAACCCAAGAGCCCGTAGGAGTGAGGCGGAGAGAAGATCGATTGGCCAGATAGTGCAAGTTTACTGAGACAAGCAGGTTACAGCAAGTCAGAGTAAAATATTGAGTTCATGACAGATACAATGAAATGTGTTTGGTTAAAAAATTCCCTAAGGAATAACGTGAGAGTCACTTTTATCTTAACGTGAGAGTCACTTTTATTCTTATTATTATGACAAAATTAGGATAAGTGTATATAACAACACAGTGATATAAGGACTCAGCCTCGGTGTGAAATTCGGAGATGTGCAGATTTTTGTGGCACAGAGGAGTTTTTCACAAAATCGACACGTCCAAGAAGCAATTTCCAAACTTGGGAAATTATTCACAGCGGAGGAATTTTTCAGAGGGACCGGATTCAGATTTCCACGTAGAAAATTCCAAACTTTGGAAATATATAGTCAATTCTTGAATAATTTCCAAGAAGCGTTTCTTCTATACTGAGATAGAGACTAAAAACACGTAAGCTCGAGAGACTTGAAATTCGCAATTGCAGCAATACAGAACTGCAATGACTTCATGACTTCATGACTTCAATGACTTGAATTGCACTGACCTTGGCGCGCAACTCGATTTTTCGCAGCTAAGTGAATTTTCAAATTTTAATAGGATTTTATCGCATCCTGTCGACTTTATTAGCATAATTGCTGTTCATAATTCAAATTTTTAACCCCTAAGCCACTCCACAAACCGGTGGTCATTTTCTTTGTCTATAGGTGGAAATATACAGTTTTCTACTGTTTCAACCGACATAGCCTCCTAGGAATTCTCTAAGATTCAGTTGAATAACACGTAATTAATTGCATATCCTTCTGATATTTTAAACTTAAATATGAAAATACAGTCAGTTTTTAGACGAAAATCCCCCCTTAACGACCCTCTTGGTGTTAAATTTTTCCAAGATCAACCCGTCTTAAATATGAAAAAACTGAATCTTGACGCTTTGGACACTTTTAATAATATCATGTCTCAATATGGATGTTTGCTTACGGTTCTCAGTACCATCTTTGATGGAAATGTCTCTTCGCTCACTTCTCAGCAATGTGAGAAATTAGAGCCCTTGATCAATTTGGTGTCTACTGAGACCTGTGACCGGCAAAAAAGAAGTTATAATTTTCTTTTAAAGAATGTCCCAAAAAGTAATTTTTCCGCTAGACGTCGCCTGTCAATTCCTTTACTCGTGTGGATTTAACTCTGAGGTCGCAGAAGCTAAAAGATTGTCCTCTCGAAGCAAAAATCCGCCGATTTTGGTAAAACTTTTTTCGGCGATAGAAGTTGACAACCTCTTCTCTCAGCAGGAGCGTTCAGCTCAATACCTGAAAAAACATAAGCTTTTTATATGTAGGGATAAAACCCCCATGGAACGTAGGATTTCGCCTGCATCTACAAAAACTAGGCCCACTCCTACCCATACTATTCCAAATGTGGTATCTGAGGTCGACGCAAGTTCACGTCCCTCCAGATCAGCGACAACGTTAAGTTCACCCGAAACCTCACTCGCAGTCCTTACTCCTGAGGTAGACGCAAGTTCACGTCCCTCCGGATCAGGGACAACGATAATTTCACCCGAAAACTAACCTGCAATCTTTACTCCTGGCTCGAGTGAAATTCCATCGCCTTCCGAGCGAACCTCGCCTGCTAAAGAGGCTAAACCTAATAGACCTAAACGTGCCCCCCGTAAATCGAAGCCAATTGCAAAAATCAGTAATTTACATAATTATGGGAACAATACTAACATTTCAGCATCTACACCAGATGTCAACCCTCATGTTTTTAATTTTCCAATCCCCAAAATGGCCCACAATCCACAATTAATTCACTCTAATAATACTATGAATAGCTTCTCGCAACCTTCAATGCCATTTTCGAATGCCCGTCCTCTGACAAAGTATGCTGACACTTCAGCACCTATAGCAGATGTAAATACTCGCGTTAGTTATTTTCCAAACCCGCAAAATGACCAAAATCAACACATTATCAAAACCACTAATTATGATCATAGTCTTCCATACCCATTTAGGTCATTTTCAAACGTGCGTTTTCCGAAGAATTATGCTAACTCTTATCATAATCATTTTTTACGACCGCCTCCTACTTTTCTTACTCCACAAAACGGGCACCCTTTCCTGAATTTTCAAGCAAATCTGCCACCATACAATAATCCTAATATATTTGACAATTATATTTCAGCTACTTGTAGACCACAGCAATCTTGCTTTTCGCCTTTTGTTCCTACCATGCCAGTTCCCTTTCCGTCACCAAGTTTTCCTTTTTTATAAATACGGATGAGCGTAACCTGCATCTCAGGGATACGCTCAGTATAGTTTCTCTGAATGCGAGATCAGTTGTAAATAAAATGACAGAGCTCAGAACAGTAGCTTTTGAGCTTGATCCAGATGTTATTTGTATCACTGAATCTTGGGCTCACTCTCTTATCCCTGACTCAACGCTCGCTATAGATAATTTTAGTTTGTACCGACAAGACCGCATTGAAAAACGTGGCGGCGGTTGCCTTCTTTATATCAAATCATCTTTTGTACATTTCCCGTTTCATCTGAGCATTTCATCGTTTTCGGGAGATGTTTGCTTTATCTCAGTCATCCTCCCGCACAATAAAAAAGCCGTAATTGGCTGTGTTTATAATCCCCCATGTTATTCTGGTAATGAAAGTGCGCTCTGCGAACTGTTTGCAAAAGTTGCAGAAGCTGAAGTTGATGTCAAAATAATCTTAGGTGATTTCAATCTGCCAGACGTTGACTAGGAGGC
Source organism: Ligula intestinalis (assembly GCA_036362985.1). Lineage (NCBI taxonomy): Eukaryota > Metazoa > Platyhelminthes > Cestoda > Diphyllobothriidea > Diphyllobothriidae > Ligula > Ligula intestinalis. Next base: position 10,158,531 of record JAYGXS010000001.1, on the reverse strand, counting down.
AAATACTTGCCCGCCAAAATTTCAAAAATTGGTAGAAACTATTAACTTTGCAAACCTGTCACAACTGGTCAGTTCAGTGACTAGAAATGCGAGCATATTAGATTTAATTTTTACAAATGACGTCCACCCTCTCTTTATGAATTTTCATCGTGATCTCTTTACAAGTGACCACGCATTAATTCAGTGTTGTTTTCCAGTCTCTCTTTCAAAAAAGCCTGAGGTAAAATGCAATAACCTCGATTTTGCTAACGCAAACCTTGAACCCATAAATGACTTCGTAAGTACTCTAGATTGGCATACTATTTTTTCAATTAATGATCCAATCTTTTTCAATGAACTTGTACAAAACCTTACAGAAAAAATTCAGACTTTTATCCCACTTAAGCCTATTAAATCAAATTCAGCTTCCTCTACCGTTCCACATTTTCTCCAAAATAGACTTAAAAAATTACGGGAGCTACTTAAGGATCCGTCTAATAGCTCTTTGTCGGTGCACTTAAGGATAGCACAAATATTTGAATTAGCGCTAAAAATAAGGCTTGCACGAGATAGGCGTAGAGAATCCCTGGCACTAAATGATGCTAACTCTTCCAAATCCGTTGCTCAAGTCTTCCGTTTTCGGCCATCCGCTAAGCTTCAGAAATTCATTCCGCCTTTACTCGATAGTAGTAATCATTTTGTTACAGAGAATTTGGCCAAAGCAGAAATGTTAAATTCTTTCTTCGCCAAGTTCTTTACAATTGAGACTAGTCCAACACCCGAAATACCTCTGATGTGTGATGCAAATCTCACTTCAATGGATTTTTCACCTACAAGTATTCATAAAGAAATAGCTCGTCTCAACAATTCACATTCAGTCGGGACGGATAACATTCCAAACTCATTTATTAAGCAACTAAGAGATTTTCCTCCTTTACTGAGCAAATTATTTACAATATTTCTCGAAAACTGTTTTTTTCCTGATTCTTGGAAAACTTCTATTGTAATTCCAGTTTTTAAATCTGGTTCCAGATCTGACATTAAAAATTATCGCGGTGTTCATAAAACACCTTCCTTAGCTAAACTGTTTCAAAAATTAATCGCCAATAAAATTACAGATTTTTGCATAAGCAATCAAATATTAAATATATCTCAGCATGGTTTTTTACCGGACCGATCTTGTGAAACATGCCATATGTCTTTTCTTAATCTCCTCACTTCTCTTCGTAACGATCATTTATCTGTGGTGGTAATCTATTTTGATCTTAGTAAGGCATTTGATAAAGTACCTCATAGGAGACTACTAGCCAAACTAGAGGCTATAGGATTTTGTAGTCCTCTCATTGACTTTATTAGATCATATCTTTCTAATCGGAAACAACAGGTCTTAGTGGGGTCCTCATACTCTACCCTTTACCGCTATTTTAAGCGGTGTCCTTCAAGGTACCGTTCTGGGCCCCTTGTTGTTCCTGCTTTATATAAATGATATTTCAACAATAGTTAAACACTCTCAATCGTATATATACGCGGACGACTTGAAATGTGTATACTCCTTCTCTAATTCTACGGCTGAGGAATGCTTAGAACGCATTCATTCGGATTTGGACGCTCTATCTGCGTGGAGCTCCACTTGGCAGATGGAGTTCTCGCCTTCTAAGTGCCAGTTCATGTGTTTTGGACCTGAAAGGCTGCCACAGCCTATCATTTTTCAAGGTTGCCCCATGACTGAATGTTCTAACATTAAGGACTTAGGTTTAAGTTACACCAATAAATTAGATCTTTCACCTCACGCTGATAGAATTACAGCAAAAGCTGCTCAGATATGCGGCTTCATCTCTTATAATTTCTACCTTCCCGAAATGAAGCTAAGACTTTATCGTATGTATGTGCTTCCTATTCTCGAATACTGTTGTCCATTCTTCGGTCTAATGAATGAATCTAGCCGTTCAAAAATTGAAAGTGTCCAAAGAAGATTCACTAAAAAGGTCCTCTATCCGGCATTTTCAGATACTTCATACTCAGATAGATGTGAGATAACGAAACTGAAATTTCTTTGGGTCAGGAGACTGGAAGCAGGGTTTTGTCTCCTGTTTCGCCTCAAT
>JAYGXS010000001.1:10112946-10156350 GCA_036362985.1 Ligula intestinalis | reverse complement strand
TCTGTTTATCAAGCACCCCAGTTAAATTTTTTTTATAAACTGAAATGCTTCTAATTAACTCTGCAAGGTTTGCGCATAATTCTTTGGTTAAACTTTTACTAAGATGCGTTTGGTTGTACCTTTTCAATCTACCATCTTTTGTATACCTATTTGGATAGTTATGAGGAATCTTGCTACAACATATATTTACGACCTAGTACGTATTTATTGTTTTGTATAACAGGCTAGTTCATGAGTTACTAGTAAAGCAATGTGTTAAAAATAAAACTGAACTTTCTGTTTTGTTTATTTCTTGACAACCATTATAGCAGGCAATCTTTCAGCCATCCCAATCGCACTTTCGATAAAAAGTAATGCGAAAAGCTATAGGTCAGTCAAATATGGCTCTTTGCTTGTGAGAAGATTTTATCATTCCTTGTGTGATTTGCTGCTAACTGTAAAAGCTATGATTAACTTGCTACCACTGCCTATTATAGTGCTGCTGAATCAACATTGCAGTGGAATTTTAAATCCTTGCAGCGGAAAAGCACTTTTATTTATCTTGAATGTTCTGTCTACCCTCCTGCTGTAATTTCAGCACAAGCACTGATAAATTTCAATAAACATACCTCATAAACACCACCACCGCAGTGACGAAAAAACAGGATTTTGCAATACGGAACTAGTGGTAATAGGGATTATGTAGGTAAGCATATCAGAGAGAAGAAAAAAAGATCTAAATAAATGCAACTCAGTAGCTCGTGGAGAACAAAAAGCAAGAATTGAGCAAATAATAGTTACAAAATGGCCATAATTAGTTGACTGAGATAGGGGTGCACAGCGATATTCGTGTGCCTGTGCGATCACTTGATTGGCAGAAAAACAAGGAAGCAGAAGCAGTATGTAAGTACAGTTCTGCGATGCCTGCAAACAACCTTCATGATGAATTTTAACTTGGTAGGTAAGCGTATATCTGGACAGGTTTTTTTGATCAACTGAGTGGACTAAATAATAAGAAGGGCTTCGGTTTGGAAAACTGACCTCTTATTTAATGTTATTGGGGGAAATAGGCTCTCGTTTTGGCTAAATCATGAGTATGTTTATATTAAAGGAATTTCCTATGCTATAAGGAAACTTTATTCTAATATACATTGGGCTGTGGAAAAATTCCATAATTAGTAAAAAAAGGTGGAATAATAATCCCCACCAGTACTGGAAAATGTTGTGCGCATTTGATCAAATGGAACTAAAACGAAATTTAAAAAATTGCATTTATTTTCAAAAACAAGCAGCCATAGAAGTTTTAAAAATTATATTTAGCTATTCTGTGAATTTTTTTGCAAAGAATGCAGTAATAAAAGTTCTTGGTAGAACATTTTCTTTTACCGCACAGCTGGCGGTGCGCGTAAACACAGTTTCTCTATGTTACCGCGAAGGAAGCCTACAGAAGGCCTTATTGAAAGTAAATCACGTAGAAAGATAGTTTTTGTTAGCAATACGTTCCGATCAAGCGTTACTTAGGAACAAAGCAGACAGAAGAATAATAATTTTTGCAAAACATTATCATATATATGGCCTGTTTTTCTGCATTCGCACGCGTTTTACGGATCCTGGAATAAATCGCCTTTAGCGAAAAGCTATCTGTTGAAAAGAGACAGGACTTTTCTTTCATATCCAGTCAAATTCAATCGTTTTTCTTCAGATAAATCAAATAAATTGTCAAACGTCCCCAATTTCCCTGTGAAATTATCTTGGAAAAAGTTATTATTCGCAGAAGTTCTTCAGCTACATATCCAACAAAAGCGTTTATTAAAGAGCTAACCTATTATGGAAACTTTTTTTATTAGTCTTAGGAATAACAATAGGCGTGGTATCTAGGAGACATGTTGTATGCTCAAAAGTGTGGTTAGCTGTTTTGAATAATTTCCACATTTGACCAACATGGCCATTTGCATAGGAAATTATATTCAAAAGCTCGTTTTTTCGATTAAATGCCATTTAGTTATATCTTATTTTAAAGGGTTTGATGTAAACGTTGAACAGACAGTCAATTAGCAACTTATCAATGAATACACCTTAAGCTAGCAAAATCAAGGGAGACTTTATTCCACGATATTCAATAACTATGTGTCCACTTATTACCATATGTCCAAAATATTTTGAGTAAAGGCAAGTTCTCTTTGTATAAAGAAAGTCGTTTCTTTAAGTTCTATACCAAACAAAAATATTTAAATTTATTTTTCTAATTTAAAGCTATTTTGACGTCTCCATAAGCTGGGAATTATCGAGAAAACTTTATTCTTCTTAAAAAAACACCTAACACTTCTTATAGTTCTTTTAAGTACTTAATGTGCCTAATGCCGTTCATTATTATTTATAAACTTGCGTTAATGCGTTCCCGCTGGTATGGGCGAAATAATCAAACATTTACCAATTTAAGGAAGTTGCTTGCAGGACTCGCAGAACTGTAAATACGTTAATTTATCAAGTCAGGAATTTATGTAGTCTCTTTTTGAAAGTTTAATGAAGATAATTTTAATGAAATATACACCGAATAAAATTTCTAATGATTCATAGTAAACTACCTTTATGTCTGTAAGGAACCCTTGTCAAAATTGTTCAATTCGACAATAAATCGCCTCCTACGACACGTTTACCCATTTTCTCTCAGAACTTTGTTTCAAAAAATATTTGGTTTGATAGATTTGCGTTTTCAGTTGCTCATTTTTAATCACTTTGTGCTCTGACCAAAATTATAATTAACATGATAAATTTCAGCCACGAATAAAAACCGTTTTAACTATTTCCATTTTTATTGGACACTGGAGTTAGTTTTCAGAACGCACAATTCTGAATTTTTGTGAATGCCGTGGCAATACAAAAAGTATTGAATCCCTTTCTAGGCCATACAAATACGAACTGCTCTGTAGCCTTATAATATGTACACCATTTTCGGGAAATTATACCTTCCATTAGACAAAGTCACAATGTGATCAGCTGCCTCTAAGAGTCGGAGTGGATAGCCCCAGGATAGCCTTTCGCTAAATTGCAGAAAACGTACCTTTTTCGTCTCTTAACCCTGCCTACCATCGAATCCTACCACTTACCTTCAATCTATCTTTAAGCTTGAACCTTATCCTTACACTAACTCTTATCTCAATTGCAACAAGAAAAAATTCCCCTAAACTAGACTAGCAGATTCTTGTTCCAGTTTCTAGTCATCCTTAGAGATTGCGCTTCTTCGTACCACTTTGTAAATTTAGGTTGGCTGAAAGGGGCACTGTATGCTTTCCGTGTGTCTGATGACTCTGAAAAGTGTCATGGTCTTGACAAAAGTCCAAAACGTCCTCTGCATGGACAATAAAACCAGACGATATCTTCGGGAAAGGCTAGCGTGACGATATTTCATGAAAGCAGGAGAGCTGTGTTCGCCCTCCATTTGTTCCCCAGCGTAGGGGGTTATACTTATCGTGTGAGCTCTTCTGCTGGCCCATTCTCTTTCGCTACTGCTGGACTTTACGGCAATAGGGCATTTGCCCACCGTGCGAGCCACTTACGAATTCATTAAACACAGGTTTTGGATGTTTTATACGGGCACAAATGCCTTAGTAACTTAGCAACAGACCGTCTATCATGCGACGGCGCTTTTGAGGACTGCAAAAGCAGAAACCCTGTTGGACCATTTGTGTCGGTTGTTCAAAGTGTTCCAACCAGCAAGCATCCCAAGCGGGCCCAGACACTGGAACTTTTACCTTGGCCGTCCGCAGCCAAGACTTTTTTATTCCTTGTGCAAACCGAATAGATGACTGACTTCGCTTAGAGATAATGCAACGATTAGAACAATGGTAAACAATTCTTAATAGTAGGAGAAGTCAAGGTAATACGTTTCTGAAATAAGTAATTGCATGACATGAACTACGTGACCAAAACATGACCGAAAGCTCACTGAAAATTGGGGTTGAAGACAATCAACTTCGGTGTTATAACCAATTAATGCCCATTTTACAAACAAATAATACTACAAATTTTATGGATTATATTGGGCAAAAACGTTATGCCATACACCCGAAGTAAGCAATAGCTGCTACCCAAGGCACGTGTTTACCGATATATCTGCCGTTTTGCATGACACAGCAAATGGTGGTTCCCCAGCGTTCTATTTACGGTTTTTTTAATATTAAATCCAGAGATTAATAAAGGGAATAATTACAGAAATTATCAAGGGCATCATATGGGATTATATGGCAGGATTATGGCTATTTTTTAAGGATCAGACGCGAAATTACAATGCACATTTGAATCAAAGACAATCAATTATCAAGAGGAGTCGTCAAAACGATTGGAACTGATTGGAATATAGAAATTAGACTTATTTAGCCATAACCGAATTACTGTTGCTAACATTCCTACGATGTGGTATAATGGGAAAATCAGAGGACGAAAATAATAAACAATAATAAAAATAATAAAATGAAAGCACAGATTGTTAGAAAGTAAGAAAGAGGAATTCACTATGAATTGATGTTGTTCAAGTCTTGCAGGTACGGCAGAGAATGCAAAATACGTGGAGGATGCAAAATGCATGCATATGGTAAGCGGAACATACAAGAGGGAAGCAAATTTGGACCGAGTTCATTTCCATTTAACTGACCAAATGGCCTGAAATGTTGCTAATAGACGTGAGAAGTCATTCTCACACAGGATCGGCTCAAACTTACAGTAAGGAACTACATGATAAAATTTGCCCCCATGAAACAGTCACAAGTGGTTGTGTTGACCACAGAAGGTTCCCAAACTCACAATTCAGAGAAGACGGAATTAACTGAAACAGATTTACTGCGAGAAAAAAATGAAATCTATAAAGGCTGTTTCACGGACCAGTTGCCCGCTGTTTCTGCACGCTTTGTGTGTCCGAGAAAGTGTATTGAAGTGATGGCTTGACCGCGGGAGGACTGCTTTGTTGTCTGCAGCCAATAAAATGAAGCGGACTTATCGGTTAGCTTCAAGCGTACGCACAGCGGGTTGACAGCGAGCGTGAGAAAGGATATGAGAGCGCAGCGTGCGAGGCTTGGTGAACCAATAGAGGGTGAGTCAGCGGAGTGGCGCTGGGCGCACAGATTCCCACAAAACCCCCACACACCCCCCTACCAGACCATACACCAGTCCACACCAAGTACTACAGGGACAGTGTCAGCAGCCCCACATTGGTGTCAAATACGTTTTTCACTGCAATCAGCAACCAAATTAGACCATGTGTGGCATGCTTAAGCGAGATATTGAAGGATTTAAGCCAGTAGCTCTAAGCAGCAGCGTACTGGCCTGCTCGGTAAATGAAGTGGTACATGGGAGACATAAGGAAGACTGATCTGGCCCCAGAGTACACAGCCCCTGACATTCGGCCCCTATTTTTCAGTATACAATGCCAAACTATCACGATGCTCTAAAAGAAGTGATTTGGGATACTGCCAAATAATGAAGAATCTCGGTCAGTGGAAGAAGAAATCTCAGCTCATAATGTTTGCGTCGTAAAGGGGACAAGAGGATGAACTTCTGCAGATCAAATCAAATATTATGCCTTGATTAATTACAGTGCCTAGTTTTGTATACGATACCCCCAATTGCCACCTGTACTAATGGTAGTTTGGCTCTTATATTAAGAGTGTATCTAATTCAATGTCATAACATTCACTCTCTTTAATTATAGCCCAATTCATGACTTTAATGCTAGTCCTACCAATCCTATTCTAAATCATATAATTAACCATAAATCTTCCTGAAATTTTGTGGAGTATATTACATGGCTTGCACGGAGTTTAACGTTCCATTTCATTCCGCTTCACTTAACGAAAAGATGATCTTGCTGAACTTACTATCAATCGATAAGTTTTCTATAATGGATTTTCTACTTAAAAAACACTTTCATTAGGTGTTCGTATGAATAAAATATCTATGAATGTTACCTTTATCCAAAGTAACGTCAAACTTAAGATGGGAATGTTTCACTTTTTTATATTGCTGTATATTTCATCATAATTTTAATTTCATGCTCCACATAAATATTAGAAATGCACCAATACTGGCCAGATATAAACCAATATTTTCAAAAAATGGTTAACCTTCTGTCTGTTTCTTTGCAACCTTATGCATAATGGGAGTCAATCTGGTTCAAAAAGGCATCTCGCCGAATGCTTTAGATGAAATAAGTTCATTTTCTGTCTTCGTACATCCGATAGAACGTATGCATTTTAACGGGCCTAAATCCTTGATGCCCTAGACAAAATACGTTCAAAAAGTTTTTCTCTGGGTTTAAAGACAAAAAGCGTAAGACAGGGGCAAAAAATATTTCTTTAAACTGAAATCTTTCTTTGTATTTGAACAACGATGTGATTCTTTTAACTTGTATTCTCCTGATTTTATCAACTTACGACTATATGTACATGTTGTAGAGGGGATTTATTTAAAGCCTCTCTTGGCTTTATTGCTGTTATCACATAACACAACGCAAAAAATAAGAGGATTTTTTCCCTCATACCCAGTAGCTAAGAAAATCTGTTGAATAGCAGGCAATCTCTGATTTTGCCTTAATGTTTGCCTGCTTGCCTTGAATAAACTGAACTTAAAATGCATTTTATCTTACGAAAAGGCTCACTATGGATCAAATTTGCGCAACAGATTAACATTAAAAGACCAAGTTCAATTTCGAGCATGAATTTGCATGACTTAGCTCACCTACTGTTCAGTAGATGCCAAAGATCACGCAACATGTTGACATACGTGAGAGATTGATACTCTTTCGCTAATCGGTATTGACTCCAGTTGTAATACTGCTTATCGCGTAGTCTTTTCTGAAGTCTATTCCGTCATGATAGAATGCGGGCTTTTTAACGAGTTTCGTCCTGACTACCAGCAAAAAGCATCGAGTTTAAAAACTGGCTACTTAAGTAGTATGCCTTTTTATCATTGATTTTGACCTCCTTTATGAATTCAAATATATTTTATGGGAAACATGCACGGAAAAAAATATTTTTTGCACTTTCTTGATAGCAAATTACGCGTTCTTTAGATTTTATAGTCAAAAAAAGATATCTTTTGGGTTTAAACATGATGCTAGTTATGAGCTTTTTTACATTTGTGAGGTGTTTTGTCATAATAATCCGTCAATTTATTAATGCTGCCTTTACTGCATAAATTATGTTCCACATCTATTGCAAGATTTAACGACAACTTTGTGACTTTTTCTTTAAAATGTAGACAAAAAAGCACTTTTCTTTAAACACAGTGCGCAGTTTTAAATGTTAAATTCGATCGTGGCAGTCAGAAGTGTAGAAAACTATTCGGCAACAGTGCAACTTTTTAAAACCGAAAGCTCCCTTTTCTTCGAAAATAAAATTTAAAGGCGTAATTTGCTATCAAACAAGTACGAGAAATAATTTTCTCGTGCATGTTTTCCATAAAATATATTTGAATTTTTAAAGGCAGTCAAAATCAATGATAAAAAGGCATACTTATTAAGCAGCCAGTTTTTATAGTGCGTACGTTTTGTTACCAATCAGAACGAACCTCGTTAAAAAGCTTGCATCCTATCATGAATGAAATGACTTCCGAATAGACTATATAATAATCAGTATCATAACTTGAGTCAATGCCGATTATCGGAAGAGTATCAATTTCTCTCATATGTCGACATGTTCCATGATATTTGGCGTCTACTGTACCTATCGGTATGCACAATGTTACTTTATCGTTATTTTTATTGTTATTGTTATAAAATTTGCAGCTTCAGAATATCATTGGTTTTTTGAGAGTTACCAGTTTGTTTATTGTTGTAATATCTTCTCAATTTAGTTGCTACCTGTAGGCCTCAAATAACAATCTTGACTGAAATTCACTTTATTTTTATATTTTTCATAAACTTTTGATCTGCTGGACCACAGTGTCGCGATTGCCGTTTTACATGATCCTGGGTGATGTGTTGTGTAGAAGACTTATAGTACCTACGGCTGTTGATATTATAATCGGGAAAAGGGATTTTTACATGAGTTAAGAGGAAGTTTGAACTAAATTGACTGGCAGCAACATGATACGCTACCTAGCACAGTTTCGGTGCCTCTAGTGTTTTTCTCCTCTAAATCTCGTCAACTCCAAGATATCTGCACGGTTGTGCTAAAAAGACAAGTGACAAGTGTCTCGCTTTGTTAAAAAATGATCAAAACTGCTCATTTTGGCGATACTAAAAATTGGCTTGTGCAGTTGTTGAACAGTCCGTAAGAGGTACAAAATGTCACCAAGGCGAAGGGGAATAAGCAACTCTCGATGCAAAATGACACTTCGTGAAACAAGAAGCCTTCAAAACTACGAAAACATTAACAATTGAAAAATTCTATAGGTGTGCATTTTGTTGCGGTGACCTGAATCACGTAAATGGTGATTTATGTAAGACAGCCGATCGCTAATAACTTTTATTAAGGCATGGGAAACCAACGGTGAACATGCACGTAATATATTTCGGTTATTTTGTAAATTACTCATTATTTTAGAACAATGCTAAGGTTATTCATAGGTAAATACACAATGTCTAAATCCACGTTGACAGTAGATTACATTGATAGCAATTAAACATGTTGCTTCCGTATAAATTTGATATTTTTATTCTTGTCTGTTAAACAATTTTTTTAAAACGAACCCTCCTACTACAGAAGGAACCATTTAAAATTTTGTTCTTTCAAAGAAAAAAACAGCCAGAGTTATGCTTAACAGGACAAGATTGTCATTTCCTTCACAATGTTATGCCGCTAATCATAAACGTATCATAAACTAATCATAATCCTAAAATATAGTTAACAGTTATGCTCAATACATTTGTGACACTTTTTTCAAAAAACATGGTGTCAGGATTGCTTAACTTTAAGAATGAACGAAAACATTCGCGTTCAAGATATTTGTTCATTTTTGAGTGAATTTAGGTTCCTCGAAGACCTTCGAGATCGGAGGATTCAATTTGACAAAATCATGGTCTCCGTCGATGTGACTGGTTTAATCATATCCATACTCCAAACCTGGCACAGGAAGTCTTACACAAGGGACTCAACGAGGCATATGATGAGGCTCAAAGTCCACTCAAAATTAAATAAATTATGAGGATATTCGAATTTTGCCAGAAAACGTAGTTTAACTTTGCTGGAGAAACCTACGAACAGATTGAGGGAACTCCGGTGGTCTCCTTAATCGCCAGCTTAGTGACAGAAATAGTCCTACAAGAGCTAGAATGCATTGCCTTCACCCAAAATAAGCCTGTGTTTCGGCCCCGTTACGTTGGCGATATATTTGTTATCATCAAGAAAATCATACCGCATAACTTCCACAACTTGCTCAATGGAGACCTTTTTGACATATAATTCACGAAGCAGAAGATAAAAAGCGGCACCTGCCTTTCTTTGATGTCTTCGTCAAGAGACCGCCCAACGGTGAAATTTAGGCAACATTCTACAGGAAGGCAACGAAAACCTTATCTGAGCACGACTATGACTACGATACGAATACCTATGATTAAGAATCCTCGACGGAATCTGAAACGTTAGGACAATAAATGTCTTGTGCCGGTGCTCGCTTCTCTTTCTCCTTTTTGACAACACCACTTCTTAGTTTAAACAGCAACCGTCAGGTTGCCTACAGAAGAAGTTGTGTAAAAATGCTCTTTTAACGGATTGGAACTCACTGCAGTAGGCCGGAGGAAAAGTTACGCGGGGCCCAACATCTCCGCGACCAAATTATGCGAAATAATTATCCGAAAGCCTTCATAAACCGATACCTACGCGTAGGACCCAAACAGAAGAACCACCCTGGATTTGGCACGCTCTGCCATACATCAAGGATGGCTCAGAAGCGGCTGAGTGCATCACTGTGGGACTAGGCATCGAAATTGCAACCATCCTAAGGCTACCATGTGCAACCGGATAATGAAAATAAAGGACAGACTGAGCCCCAATGAAAAATCCGGGGTAGTGTATCACACTCCAGGCTTTAGTTGTCCTTGTAACTATGCACGGCATACTGAACGCATGTTCGCGCATACACGAGCATACGCTGGCTGTCAGATGGTGTGACACATCGCAAGTAACGGCCCACACCTACGAGATGGGTCACGAGCTTCAATTCACAGCTGCGAATATAACTGACTACGCCGGCAGCAAGACAGGTCGAGAATTGGTTGAAGCTTGGGCCTTGGATGAAAATTCAGTCAATCGATCTGTCGCCGGCATACACCGCTTCTCGCAGCCATGTTCGTACGGCCAACACTGATTTCTAATGAGTTCCCTCTCCCCTCTCCCGTATAATGGTTGATTGGTTCCTGTCCCCTTTAACTGTTGCTTGTTTCTCGTGGACGCTTTGATCTCTGAAAATGGACTCCTGCAAGAGCCCGAAAGCTCAGAAAAATTAAAAAATCGATCCGATGCTCGACAACCAATCTTCCTAATTCATGCTTGACTTTGTTTTGTTGCTTAAAACCGAAAACTGAAATGTGTGGCCAAATATACAGTGAGAGCCTGTGAATTGCTGTCACTTTTCTGTGCTACGCCTTGTGATTAAAATTTCAAAGCACCCCCGTTGGGTTGAGTCAAAAGCGTCTTTTTGCGATATAATGCAGCTCAAATTCTGCAGAATAAAAACGATTCACGAGCAAACAGGGCAAGAATGTGTTCGTCGGTCATTAACAAAGTAACATTATGAATATCAGGACTATTTGCAAGCAATATTTTCAAAGTTTACTCTTAGTTTGCTTACAAATCAGACAAATACATCCAGCTTCTATCTGTAAAGCATTATTGTGAACCTATTTTAAGCATTAGCTTTAAATGAGAACATTACTTGTTTTGCTCAGGAGCATATTATTTATCTAGAATCCCAATTAAGATTTGCATTAAGGTTTTAAAAAGTTTCCGACTTTGGTCCAGGTTGACATAATTATGTACAGGGTCCCATTAGAAGCCACAGTGACATTGAATAACTGCCTGGTGGTTTGGAGAGCAAGCAACTTGGCTGTTTTCGACGAAGACTACAAGGCGCTTATTGGGGATCATAAGGCATGTCTTCATTAATACCGATATTAACTGACGTCGAAAGGCGCCATAATGTTGCAGTATAATGCTGTTGTTCACCGTCAAAATTACGCAGGATTCTGATTTTGTTTCTTAATCCATTTTGATAGCACAACCAGCATTTCAGTCTGTTAAACATTTTTACTACCACCAACAACCTGGACCTCGAAACTACAGAAAATCTTTGCACATGGATGAGTGTAAATTAAGGCAAACGCAACATGCGCGGTTCAATGCAGAACGAGCTGGAGTTAAAGCTCAATTATTTAGCTACCCATTATATCATAGTAATGCCTGCTGTTTCTATGCCAACCCGTAGAATGGGTGTTTTAATCCCAAAAGTAAGATAAACAACGTACTAGTAGGTTGCATTGGTTAATGCTTTTCATTTTATTTCCACTGGATTAAAATGTCCCTTCCTGCTGTCAGTTATATTACGCCTAAATTAAGTTATCGGTCATAATTTCTTTGATTTACTTCTACCTTTTTCCGGTAAATAAATTATTTCGGATCGAACAAAGAATAATTTATAAACTTACTTACGGGGATTGATTGTTTTTCTAAAGCGGTATCTTTTTTGTAAATTCGGGGTGCGAAATCCGTACCCTTTCATCTAGCATCTTTTGATGTGTATTTTTCACTTTGAAGACTCTTCGAGTTAAATCTCGCAAAACCGAGGGAGAATTTTCGTCTGCCAAACATGCTTCACACTGCAAAGGTGCTGCTCCAAAGGTAAACATAAGTTGGACAAATATAAGCAATAAAAATGGATTATTTCTGAAGTCGACGCCAGCTAATGAAGTGTTCTTACCCTGACTATTTTATGTACAAATTCTCCTTTTTTTCGTCGCAGAAAAACATGAGTATTCGGCAACTGTAAAGGAGCCAGGGACACTAATTTCCAGGCTTCGTTTACACCCATTATTTATTAATAACCGAACAACTTACATTGCAAAAACTGTTGTCCCCAGTTGAAAGCCTAATTGAGGTTTAGACTGCATTGCACTCGTGTTTCGGTTATTTCCATAACAGAATGATCATTTTTTGTCAATAACGAAGGTAAATGCAGCATTTTACTCTTGTTAGAAATCAATGACATGAATCAATCAGAAGCTTCAGAACATAAGTATCCATTAAATAGATCACAGGGAAGGTTGGAAGACCCGCAGATTAGCCGAAAGCTGCGTAACTCTGTCATAAATCTACAGCAGTTCACTAGAACAAAACTGTAGATGTTCAGTTGGTACCTCATGCAATGATTCCGAACTCAGCATAATTATTTCTGCAGATATAAACGATGAAAAATTTGAACTCATGTGAAATGTCTTTTCAATACGACGCGGAGTCAAACAAACGACAACTTAGATTCCAATCTAATCTTCCGTCCTCTTAGTCACATGGCTTTCTCGAGTAAAGTATTCCCGCATTATCAGAACGTTTCTACGTAATCCCAGTGGTGGCATGGTTGAGTTGAACGGTAATTAGGCGAAATAAAACCAGCAATTAGCCATATATATTAAGAAAATGGCTATCCAGTTTCATTTTTAAAACGGATATAATTAAGAATGTAGATTCAAGCTCCAGTTATCAGAATAAATACACTTTGGCGCGCAAAGTGATCCTTTCTTATTCGTCTTCTCTGGGGGATGATAGAAATGATGATCACATATAGTTGAGGACAGTATCGTTGTGAAAATTTTCTGAATGTTAATACAAGCAAAATTTCTGGTGGGAATATCAGCCTGCACATTTACTCTATCTTGATAAAGACTGATCAAACCGATCATTACTTACAATAAGAATTAAACTGAAACTCTAAAACTGATCCTGCATTTGCATATAAAAATATACTTATCTTTGGCTCCACGTACGTACTCAGAATTTCTTTATTAGCGTTCATGAAATAACTCTCATAGTGATAGCTGGTTTTGCCGTTATAGAATTAAATACTACAGTTAAATAGAAAGTAGCAATTATTTCGGCATAAGAAGACATTATCTGTTACCCTGCGCATGTCGTTAGCGAATGGGCTAGAAACATCGATCATTTCCGCATCGAGACTAACTGTTTTAATTGCTACTGCGACATTAAAACCTAGCTCTACTTTTTAGTTTCAAGGAACTGTTAGTTTTTCAGACATCGTTAATAAATGCATAAAGTTTATATGCCTCAGTATTTATAGTTCATTAAAAAGAAAAAAATTTATGAAATACTATGGTGCAAAAGATAAAGTGATTCGCGAAGAACAACGTTTTAAGTTATTTCGAAAGAAACTTTAGCAATAAATCAGAGTGTTATAATATCAGCTGGCAAGCATAGGTAAGCAATCGATAAATGCTCATTGAGCTAGCGTATTTCTACTGATTAAAACATGCTCTCAGTAATTTTCAAATGTTGCTCAATGTGAAAACACGGATAGTTGAGAAGAAACAGGTGTGATCGCTAGGACAAGGAGTTTATGCGCCTGAAGTTTCGAAATCCGTCGCGGATCCATCATCAGATACAATAGCAGAAACAGATAAATCATCCACAGGGACCTACAGTATCTATGAAATAGAGTCACTATGTCATTGTACACCTTCGAAAATTAACACCCCCCATGGAGGATTGCTACCCGCTTGTGCGCTGATGGCTTAAAGGCCGGTGTGTGCTAGGTGATTTGTTGAATTTTAGTCACCTGTGCTGGCCATGGGCGTTATGATTGCTCGGCCATCTGGCTCTCTGTCGCTTGCGTTCGAAGATGTGTTCGCCTGTGCGCTCTCCGAATGGCGGAAGCGTTAATTGAGAAGAAGACGACTCGATCGCTGGGACCCGGAAAAGTTAATGATTGACGGAAATGTGCACGAGCAGGTGAGGGGAACGCCAATAATTTCACCGAGTTTGGCACTCCTAGCCTAGATGGCCCTGCAATGGACAGAGTCACTGGTCTCCCGAACTTCTGTGCACGGTGGTATGAAGATGATACCTACGTCATCGTCGAACGGGATCAGGCGCTCACGTTCACAGAACATATCCGCAGCATCTTCCCGGATATAAATTTACGATGGAGGAGAAGAAAATAGCCAGTTGTCTTTCCTTGATTTTCCTGTCTGCTGCAAAGCTTGCCTTGGCCTAAAAACCAAAGTGTTGAGGAAAGCGACAAATACGATGCAAGTACTGAACTTCAACAGAAGCCACCCAAACAGTCACAAACGCAGTTGTATAAGAACGCTTTGTCGGCGTGTTAAGACGTACTGCAGTGAACTGGAAGACAGACTTGCCGACTTGCAGTATCTTGTATGGATGTTCAGATAAAATGACTGTCCGCGCAACTTAGTCCACCGGTGCATGCACAAATGAAACGTACGACAAAATTGCACCGACCCAAAATTTTGGCAAGAGATTCCCTACGTCAAAAATATATCAGAGGCGATCGACCGCCTTCTCGCAACACTTGGACTTGGCATTGCACACAGACCATAGACAACCATAGGGCGTCAAATAGTGAAACCAAAAGACCCTGTGCCACGGCAGGAAACGTCTGGAGTCGTCTAGTAGATCTGGTGCCGCTACGGCCAAAGGTACTGCGTCAGAGAAACTGTAAGCCATCTTAAGGCGCGAAGTGCTGGACATGCGGCAGCAATGAGGAGAAACGACGCCGATTCTCAAATCGACGAGAACCCTGCAAGACATTGAAATTTTATGAGCTGAAATTCTTCCGAGACGTGACCACGAGATACTCGAGTCATGGTTTGCGGGTTTTCAGTCTATCAACAAGTACAATGATCTACCCTACCCATATTCGTTGCTAAGGCCTAATTTGGCCACAGCAACACTCTGAGCGAACGCGTCTTCTAACGCCAGAAGGCCGCGCAGTCATCACGCTCTAATCCAGCACGGGTGATTAAAGTTCGGCGGGTCATCACCTGCACGCCGGTGGTCAAGCTCCCAGCGCACAAGAGCGCGGCAATCCTCGATCGGAGGGCGACGTTAATTGTCATAGGGAATCAGTAGCCTAGCGACGGTATCCCATAAATACGGTAACTCCCTATGTATGGATTACCTATTTCTGCTAATGTACCTGAGGATGGATCCACTGCGGATTTCGAAACGTCAGGTGAATAAAGTTCTTGTCCCAGCAGTTGCATCTGCTTCTTCTCAATGTTTGTGTTTTCATATAAGCTTTGGTCCATTCGTTGGTTTCGGTTTGCCAGTGATTAGTAAACTTTCGTAAATTTCGGAACTTTGGATGTGTTAAGTCTTGTATTGTAAATCCTCCCCCCCTCTTCGCGAATCCAGCAGGCACCAATGCCCATCTGACGTCATTGTTGTTTGTTACTGCCTGCGAGAACGGTGCCAGACGGGCAAACCTGTACAGCAGCAGCGATCACCTAATAAAAAGATAACTTGCCTACTTATGCCAATTATTCCGATCGAATGGATATCCAATGAGTTTCATTAAAAACTGCCGCTGGCGTCAGAGACAATCAGAAGATCGGAGCTCTAACGCAGTATTGGTGCAGCAGACATTCTATTCCTCACCCTACATTCAAGGATTTTCTGACGTGATCACCCGACAATTAAATCAGCTCGGCATCAGCATCGCTCACTAGCCAGCGTCCTCCCTGAGGACAGCTTTATCTCGCGTTAAAGACAACATACCGAAAGAGCACCAAACCAATGCAATTTATCGCATCCGGTGTGCTGATTGCCCTAGTGCCTGCATAGGTAATACAGGTCGGAAACTCGGGACCCGCATAAGTGAACATCAGCTAGCCATCCAAAGACGCGACCCACTGTCTCTAGTCTTTGCACACGCTATTGATAATGATAACTGCTTCAATTGGCACGGAACTGAAGTGGTCGCTACAGCCAATACAAAAGAAGCATGAGAATTTCTTTAAGTCTGGAATTCCGGCACGAACGCTATTAACAGGCACGTAGGTCAGAAGACGAAGATGCGATCACTGGAACAAGAGTTTTATTTGCCTGACGTTTCGGATTCCGTCGGGAATCCTTAGTCATAGGTAATCGTAAACAAGTCTGAGGCATGCGCAGATAAGGGGTGATACATGCACAGATTGCACGGTATTTATAGTTCACAGCGGTCCAATTGTTCACACCCCTGTCAGTTACAGCGCCTATCGTAGAAGGATTCGCGTCACCCTAATCCCCCCCCCCCCCCCCCACCCTCGCCGCTGTTTGCTATAAACACTGCCCCCAAAACCATCTAGTGCGAAAATCCCAGCCCTCACTTTCATTCAGTCTGACGAAAACCTAGTGTCCCCAGCTCGAAATTTCACGAGAAAAACTCCATTTTTCGACGAGCTTTCTTTCTACAGTTTTCACCACAGAATGCATACTACCTCGGGCCAATGGATATCCGACAAGCTTTGTCAAGAATTGCCTTAGACGTCGGGGTCAAGCACAAAACCTCCCTCCCAACGATGTTACATTGCCACGCAAATTTTATTCTCTACCCTACATGAATGGAGTATCTGAAACCATCTCTCGGCAACTAAGTCGCTTTGGAATCACCATTGCCCACAAGCCCGCAACCTCACTGCGCGCAAGCTTATGTCGAGTAAAGGACGCTCTACCCGTGGGACAACTAAGTAACGTCGTTTATCGTATACCGTGTGCTGGTTGCCCTTGCGTTTATATTGGCCAAACAGGCCGACGCCTTGAGACTCGCATCAACGAACACAAGTCAGCCGTTCGCCTACGGAACCCTTTATCACTCGAATTTGCACACTCCATTGAGTGTGATCACCGCTTCAATTGGGATGCCACCGACGTGATCGCAATGGCTAATACGCGACAAGTGAGAGAATTCCTTGAAACTTGGCACTCGAATCCGGCTAGTATAAACAGGCACGTAGAGCTTGACTCACACTATACCGGGTTTCGTGCATGGTCTACTAATCTGGACACAGCCTGAAACAACAACTGGTCAAGTGGAATTTCTCTGACTCTTAACCGGGCTTTCGAATTTGAGCTGCCGGTTTTTTTTGCTCTCCATTCACGCGGGAATTTATTAGTGTATACCAGACTGTCTACTTCTCTACTTTGTTTTTCTGCATTTCTGGACATGAGGTCATCTCTGCTGTACACTCGTACCTTTTTGAATACTCGAAGGACAAATATTCTATCGACGGAAATTCATAACGAACATTCATGTACTTTTGGATTAATTTGCAGAACCTGCAGTACATCAGCACCAAATGTTATCCAATGGAATGCAATGCGATCGCTTAAGCACCGATGCGGTTGGAAACAAGCTATGAAGCGTCAACCATTAGCCTCAATGTCTCTTCCGGGTCTAATGTCCACTAACTGCAGGTCTATTTTCAATAAAAGTCTCGAATTGGATGCACTTATGTTGAAACAGGAACACAGTAAGTGGGGTGGAATCTGTCTTCAAGAGACCTGGCTCAATAGGGATATAGAGTTGCAGCTCATCACATCTCCAGCTTATTCATGTTTTTGTTCGGACAGAAAATCCCGATCAATCAGCAGAGGTGGCGGAGTAGCAGTTTTTGTAAACCAGCAATGGTGCACAAACTGTAAGTCCCTTTTTTCTTACTCCGAAGACCACGTAGACGTTATTGCAGTAGTTTGTAGGCCTAAATTTTTACACAACTCAAAAGGCATCATTTATGTTAGTATTTACATACCCCCTTCCACCTTTCAAGATGCCCTTACCCACTTTTTCGATTTTCTTTCCCAAAAGCTTGCCGCACTGTCTTGCGAGCATGTAATTATTTTATGTGGGGACTTCAATCGAGTAAATCTACGTCCCCTCATATTGTTAGGATTTAGTGACTTAGTTAATTTCAATACACGAGATGACGCCCCACTCGATCATATCCTGACTAACTATCCAAAGCTTTTTGCTGTAAAAAATAGAGCTCCATTGGCAGGCTCAGACCATTCCGTACTGCTCTGTCAACCAAAAATCTATTCTAAGACCAACAAAGGGCTATTATTAACGCCCGAGAGGAAATTACACATTCGTTACACGTCCCCACATAATATTTCCTTGCTTCAGACTTGTATATCTGAATGCATTCCCATCTTTCTCGAAAACAGGAATGTAGAGTCGTGTTCGAGTTATCTTACAACATTTCTCAACGGAATTTTTAACATTTGTTGTCCTTTTGACACGGTCATGGTTAGACCAGACTGAATATCTTCTCCCCACTTAAAAACTTTGAGAAGAGACAAGGAACTGTTCTACAAACTAGGTTTACGAGAAAGATTGAAGGACGTTAATGTCCTTATAAAACGCGAGATCGCAAGACTAAATGACCTTTTTGTTAGTCAGTTATTTACTTCTTCCACATCTTTGTCTCCTCTCTCTTCATCCGAAATATGGAAAAGTCTTAAACGTCTCACTGGTCAACGCAATACGCTGGCACATGTTGACGCTGACCTAGACAGCTTAAACTCAAACTTCATCCATACTCCCACCGAGTCCTATCTCCCGACAAATGATATTTCGTTACCACCAAGTGATTTTTCTCCAGTGTCTGTGGCAACAGTAATGAAACACCTAAACAAGGTTAAAGGTACAACAGCTGCCGGACCAGATGGCGTCTCCCCATTTCTCCTTAAATCTTGCTCTTTTCAATTAGCTCCTGTCTTGGCACATCTTATTAATTTATCTTTCATGGAGTCCAAGATTCCTGACGGTTGGCGTTCGGTCAAAATCACTCCTATCCCAAAAAAAACCACTTCAACGGGTCCCAAATCCTTTCGCCCAATCGCCTGCTCTTCTGCACTCCTCAAACTTACAGAACGAGTCGCTTTGGACATCATTAAGCCGTTTTCATCCAATTTTTCTGATCCCTTGCAGTTTGCGTATAAGGCGAGGCGTAGTACACTAGATGCAGTTGCTTTAGTAGTCCACTCTGCTCTTAGGGACTTGGATAAGGGATGCCGTGCTTACGCGTGTGCTTTTCTTGACTATTCCTCAGCCTTCAACACGATCCCGCGCCATCTTCTTCTTAGTAAAACCTCTGCATGTGGCTCTCCTGGCTGGGTTGTCTCATGGCTAAGGGACTATTTTTCTTCCCGCACCCAATTCGTTCAGACCGCGAAGCGAAAACCCACGGTCCTTCCCAACAATTGTGGAGTTCTGCAGGGGTCTATATTATCCCCTCATCTTTTTTCCCTCCATACTGATGACCTACAATCTCCAAACGCATGTTTGTTTGCCAAATACGCTGACGATATGGTTGTCGGCCATCCTCTCAAAAGCCAGACCCATCTCCAAACACTGAAGGATGGACTGGACCATGTCACAGCATGGTCGTCAGAAATGGCCTTTTACTTAACGAGCGGAAGTCAGTCCAGTGCATTTTTCGGCTGCGACCCCCTACCAGCCCTGAAACTCTTGCCTTTCTGCCCAACAATGTATCCTCCTTCCGATACCTTGGTGTAACACTTGCTTCCAACCTCTCATTTACTCTTCATATTGAAGACCTTTTTATAAAAATCCGCAAACTTTTGTATTATGTCCGCCGCTTGCGTTCATATCGCACCCCACAAGCTCTCATCTGGCGTTTTATAGATGCCTGTATCCTCCCTCTTATTCTTTATTGCTCTCCAGTTACTTTTCCAGCACTATTCAAGAAAGACTTGCTTATTATTAAACGCATTCTCCGCATGCTCTCTTCAGCTACCGGTTATTCCTATGTTTTTTTAGCTGACCTCATCATACAGCGACATTTTAAATCGGTCAAGAATTTCGTGGACCGTATTCTAAGTGAGGTCGCTCACCCTCTCCACTCTGAATTAATGGCTGCGAAATCTTCTCGTACCATGCGCCGAAGCTTCCGTCATATGACCTGCCGTACATCGGCCTACCAGTACTCGGTACTCCCATTCTTAGCACGATTCCTCACGTGTGAAGAAATGGAAATTGAGAAGCTGAAGGCAGACCTGTCTCCATAACAGATGTGGTAACCGTGTCGACTTCTTACTTTGAGCATTTTGTTATCTTTGACCGTTTACTCTTGAGCTTTTTGGACCCCATAATTGATCTTATTTTTACTCTCCGTGAATGGAGCCACTTTTTTGCTGAAAATTTTGATATTATCATCAAAATATAGTTCTCTATCTATTTATCTATCTATCTATCTATCTATCAGCCCCCCTTCCCCCAAACACGCGGCCCATAGTCCAAACGCTAACAACCCCCCCCCTTCCCTCACTAGCACAACCTATCGCCGCAGGTGTCACGTCACCATAACCCTTCCACCCCATCCCCCCTTCCCTCCCCCGTCCGTTGTAACCTCTGCCTCCAAAACATCTAGTGCGACATTCACAGCCCTCACTTTTAATTTAGTCTGACGACGAACACGTGATACTTGTTCGAAAATTCACGAGTACAACTCGATTTTCCGAAGATCTTCTCTCTTTTCATTATTCATATATGTTTCCAAAACGGCTTCTATGTCCAACGGTTACTACTCCTTATGGGTGAGGCAAGTCAGAAAATCGGCATTATTATGAGAAACAAGCAGGCCTTTCGCCAATGAAACCATGATCAGCAATAGTGACTGCCTTCCCCCTCCAGCGTGTCACATTACTAGGTGCGAACTCTAAGGGCAGGAAGGAACAGACAAGAGTAGGAGTCGGCAACATAACCTCTCTCTAAGAGAATGGAGTTGCTGGGTGCAGGCCCAGTAACTGTCACTGGGGCGTATGCAGGGCTGCGCAGACGACCGTTTCATCCACACTGGGGCCTGTGGAGCTGACGTCGTCGTCGCCACTGTTGCTCCTGCTGCCCCTACGGACGTTCGCGTGACCGGCCGCGGCGACCGACCGTCGATTGAATTTGATCGGCCCACGCTGGCAGAGTGACGGACGCCCCGAACTCGGCCGGGGGTGTGGACGCGCGTTCAGGTCCGTCCGGGTGGGGGGACGGCAGGAGGGGAAGAGGGGCCGGGGGGACGTCTCCATCCCCCTGCCCCCCACCGCGCACGCCCTACGTGTCCAATCAAAAGCTCCTCTTCTTCTCGCTGCCCATCGTATTGGTTATTGCGACGGTAGCGTCCGCTCGAAGGGGGACGGATGCGCCAGTTTGGTCAAGATGAGGGGAGGGCGGTGGCGGACTTTTGACAGGGTGCAGTTTTGTCAGAACTCAGGCGAGTTTCCAAGTAGGCGGCTGCAGGTCAACAAATGCTAATTAAACTAATATGCTAAGAAGTTAGTTCAATCGAACATTTAAATGCTCATTAAATTTAAACGATAATCTGCTCCACTTCTGTGATACTGAAGTGCACCTTAACAACTAATCGCCGGACAGACAGTCGGAGGTTAAAACGCTCAAGTTAGAGGAGTTTACTAAGAAATTAGCCCCAGCCAGGTTATGAAATGCTGTAGACTCGGCGCAACTTCTACTATCGTCTTAAACAAAATCGCTCGCTGTGCTCTGGCCTGTATTGGAGAAAGCGGCCAACGCTGGATCCCGTCTCGGTCTTCTCGACTCTGTCATACGACCGCCAAGTGAAGGTGGACAGTGCGGCAAACGGTGCGCAACTTCCACATTCGTTCAAAACTAAACCCTTGGCGCAAATCACCTTCCCTGCAGCAACCTGTTTAAAGCACATGGTAGACATCATCCAAAAAGATGTTCAAACTGCCATTATCCTTACCGTCATGCCCTCTTCCCAGGCATAAATGAGGACAGTCTTACCTATGTGCAGGACATCCTTGCTACCTGGTAAGCAAAAGAACAGACTAGTTGTACTCTGATTGATAACTAGCGCGGAAGCCCGGCTTCGCCTTGGCTTCCTTACCCATTGTTATCCTTTATGAAGGAAAAAGTAAGTGTCCTCTGCAGTTAAATCCTTTGGAAACAATTAATGCCTACGAAGGATAAGCAGACAGTAATGTAGAACGGTATGGAAGGACGGACAACTGTAAGTGTGGCACTGGAGAGAGTGACGTGTGTAACCATTAAGGGAGAACGTGGTAGATAATAAAGGGAACAGTAGGGAAGACACGCGTAAAAATAATAATGGGAAGGACGGAGGTAAAGTAAAACGGCAAGGGAGGAAAAAAGAACCGAATTTTGAGTGGCTAAGGAATAACAGGAGGTACGGTCATAAGTGGGGTATTAGTAGGAAGCGTAAGGAAGTGGAAGATATAACCGTCAGACCAGCGCTTCATGGTTAACAACATTCTGCGTAGTCCCGTTTGGTGCCCAGACTATAAATTCCGTTTTGAAACAACTCGAGATATGGCAATGTAGAGTTAGCCCTGGGAAAAACACGATTCTTCAAGGTTAAGGCCAGCCACCTTGAGGGTTTGACCTCGGGACTTGTTGATGAAACTGCAGTCACCGGAAATTGACGGTGGTATCGGACGGGATGATGGGAATGCGGGGGATGTAAACAATTTCCCCTTTCGCACAACCGGTAATAATGGTGGCCTCTAACAGATAGCTCATCAATCTAGTGCCATCGCATAGCCGTGGGCGTCCAGATTTCTCATGAACATAATCGACGTGACAACTTTCAAAATCAGTTTATGGGAAGGAACGCAAGGTGTTTCCAAACTGTTCAGGAATTCAGCTGAATAATTAACGCAATCTGTGGGATCAACTGTTGATCACAGGATTCGGACAGTTTTTCCACACCTGGCAGAAGGTGGGTTAGTCTCTCGTTAATGGCATTGTCGAATTTATTTGTAGGGACCGGAATTCCGCGTTCGCGTAGGAGAAATTGGTTTGGAGGTTAGGGAAAACTTTTTCTCTTAGTTTTTCGGCACGGCTCACCAAAATTTGCAACAAAAACACAGGGGGTGCGTCCGGTTTCATCGGTTTCGATTTTACCTTCACCAATCTTTAAAATATTAGTGGAGAACTCACCGGACTCATGGTCGGCATTGAGATGAACTCTCACATTGGTTGTGAGTTCCAATGGTTGTACTGTAGACGGTGAATATTTCAGGCAGGTCTTTACCTGATCACCTCTGCTATCCCTTTGAATCGCAGGTAGAGTCGAAAGATAATCGCCAGGTAAAAGCGTGTTGATGCCACCAAACGGAGCGGTCTTTTCTGTGATATCACGCAGAGTTCTATGCAGCGCTTCCAGTGCAATTCTGTTTACCATTGTGCACTCGTCCCAAATTATTGCTGAGCATCGCTTTAGCAATTCAGCTGAACCACAGCCTCTACTTATTTTGCATGTTGCAGTACCATCGTCGGCTAACCTAACGGGAAACTTGAAGGTACTGTAAGCAGTTCTGCCGCCAGGAAGCAACGTCGCTGCAATACCAGCCGATGCAACAACCAAAACAATTTTGCCGTCTTTTCGCAGTTGGGCAAGGAGCAACTTGAGGACGAAACTTTTGCCAGTTTCACCAGGAGCATCCAAAAAGAAAATGTGATCACTATTACTGCGACGATGGACACCGTCAATAATAGTGTTGAATGCGTGCAGTTGGTCGACCAGGAGCCTTGGTTTGTTCAGAGAAACGCATGCTGCCAGCTCGGTCACACTGTAGCAAAGCTCACGCTGCAGTTCAGTGGGAAGCTGATTTCCAGCGCTCCTGTCAAGCAGAGGGAATCCGTAAGTATGAAGTTGTTCACCGCGCATGCCAACCCAGATGTTCTCAATAGGAATTAGGGCCATGTTGAAGATGGCGGACGGCGGGCGACATGACGGGCGGCGCATCCCGTGTAACTGATATACGGACAGGCGTGCATGCCTGCCTGCGCGTGCGAGTCTGTGACGCCAGTCAATCAAAAACGGAATAGGAACCGCACAGAGCTGCAAGATCTCTTTTATCACGTATACAGCTACAGATGGTAATCATCGACCATACGTTGAGAGCGTGCTGGAAAAATGCGTCAAGATGCCGGCTTTTTAACGAGCTTCCTCTTGACCGCTTATAAAAAGTATGTACTGTACAATTGGCCACTTAAGTAGTAAGCATCTTCATAATAGATTTTGACTGCCTTTATAAATTCAAATATATTTTATGGAAAAAATAAACAAAAAGTTTTTTCCTGTACTCGTTTGGTAGCAAAGTGCGCCTTCTTTAACTTTTATACTTAGGGAAGGGGTATCTTTCGGTTTTAAAAAGGTTTCTAAATTGCCGAATAATTTTTAAAATTACTAGCCTGCCTTTGTGGTGCCGTGGAAATTAGAATATCAAGTCGCATGGGAAAATGGGATTTGTGAAAAAGCGAACAATCTATTGATTAAAAACCTTCCCATCAAATTGTAATTTTTGCAGTCATCAGGCTTCTCGACGGCGGAAAACGTCGGCTATCCAGAAGTCTTTGAGCATTATATTTAAGCCCTGGAGGTGTTTACGCATCAATCGATTGTGATAGGAGACGCCTTTTGCATTGCGCCTTTATGGAATTCTAATGACCTCCCATGCCCGCTCCGCATGAGATCACGTGACTGTAAGATTCGCCCTGCCTTTTGGACAGTCGCATGCTCCTCGCCTACGCCTACTCTGCGCTGCCATCCAGCATATGCGGACACACGATAACGCCCGCCGACCTGTCCCTGTCTGGCGTGGCCAACTAACGCGCGCAGTCGCGGCTGCGCCCACGCCAGTGCATAACCCCTCGTGGTCTGTCCAATCACCTTAAAAGCTGACTAAAGCAAAATACGCTTTTGGTGGCCGCTGGAATAACAGGACTGCCATGAGGCTAGGACTTCGGACGCTGCTCACTCGAATGCAGACCTACGTTCGTTCGGCAGTCGACTTCGTCCTATCTATTCTCCTTCTGCACATAATAAACTATGAATATATGGGCTTCGCCGATCTGGTAGAGGAAAAACTAACTTCCGCTTCGCTTAGAAGCTCACGATCAGAGCCCGCGTAGGCAGTCAAAAATACGAATATGAGGATATGATAAAATGGATCTGACAAAGCAAAAGAGACGACAATGGCTATTTCTGGCTTGTTAGCCATCATCAGCCAGTCAAACCCAATCTCGGGGGTTGGAACTCGCGAGATTCTAACCCAGGACCTTTGGCCATTGAATTGGCTTTGTCAGATCCATTTCATCATGTCCTCGAAGTCGCAATGTGACTACTTACGTGGGCTCTAATCGTGAGCTCCTAAGTGAAGCGGAAATTAATTGTTCTCTGCCAGATCGGCGAAGCCCATATATTCATAATATTCCCGATGTAAACCGACAAAGCATCGAGACCATGGTGCCGAGGTAGAGTATTAAACTCAATGACTAAAGGTCTCGTGTTTGAATCTCGATGGTTCCAACCCTTGAGATGGATTTGACTGGCTGATGACGGCTAACAAGCCAGAAATGGCCATTCCGATCTCCTTATGTTTTTTCGGCTCCATTTCATAATAAAGTATTCCTACCCTGTTGGCCTCATCTGATTTCGCTTCTCCTAAGGAACCGGGCCTAGAGGTCGCAGCTGCCAAGGTTAACCTTATTAATGCTAACTCCTCGACAGACTTTTCACTTCATGATCGATGTTCAAAGCTTCAAGGGATATAGTGTTTTTGCTTTTCAGTGTCGGCATGTTCAATGAAAACTAAAGACATTCCGATTTTAAACTAATATTTTCAGTAGAAAAGTTCTATAAATAGACTCCAGTCTTCCAAATTTGTTTTATTTCAGTCGCTTTTCGACGCGCTCTGTTTACACTCGTGCCAACTTCCATTAAAATAAATATTTTGTTCAGTAGCGCTGCCTTAAACGCAAATGTAAGGTACCATAGCGGGTGGGTGAGGGTACCGTAGACCTCCTCGTTTGCGAAGGTTAAGTCGAGTCCTGAATAATATATTTTGAATGCTTTTAGATATTAAAGGACTCAACTGTCAAACGTTTATCTGCGTGCTATCTTGCACTGACCAACTCAGATGCTCGTTAAGGCGCAGTCACGTCAATCTGAGTAGTTTACTCCAATGGCAAAATCATAGGGCGTACTGACCAGGCGACACATCTGAATAAAAATGAAAAGTTATCACATATTTTGCTTTTCGTTGGGAGGGATTTAATCGATCGTTTGCTAAATATTGATTTTTTTGGCTATTTTACTAAGCCGTACATTCATATGGGAACAGTTCCACTTTCTTCCTATCAGTAAGTTTGGGAATTCCATGTTTTTCATTCGCGCATTGTTTGACCACAGGTGCACTGGGTCCTTCGGTTTGAATACAGTCCTCTTTACTGAATTCAATGGGTAAATATAACATACATTGCGTCAATTACAGCTTCACCTTCTTCCAAAAACTTTACCCTAGTGTTATAACGTCTGAGTACTAAAAATCAACTTCTTCGAACACGTTTAAAATGTTATCAACCCACAACTGTACCCACTGCAACATTTGACCCCGAAACAAGTAAGAAGGCTTCCTCATTATCAAAGCTTAGCAATCTACTTTTCTTTTAAAAGATGTCAGTTTCCCGCACTTAGTTTAACCAGTATTTGCATATTCTCATTGAAATACGGGTCAGCATCATATGTTTGCTGTGTAAAAATAGACGGGTTATATGATGTCCACCTTTGAGGTTGAAAATAATGCAGCTGCTGCGAGCAATCTCTTGCTACCGAACTTTTGTGCTTCGTCTTTAGCCGTAGGGTTGTCATAGTAACGGAGATGTCATTTGTGACAAACAGTGCTCACAGTTTTGTGACGTTTTCAGTGGTTAGTTGGTTAGAGGTGAGCATCTCTTGTTTTATTGATAATAATACCATTTTCGTAATCACATTTGCATGCGCTTTTACCATCAAACTCCAAATGGAATGGGTTTCTTTTTGTTCTAAGAATTTTAAATTAAAATATGATTTGCCTTTTATGAAATAATATTTGAATTTGTAATATCTGTTCTCTATAGATCATGTAGATACATGCTTTTTTGTCCTTGTGCAGAAATTGACTCTGTAAAAACACATTTAAATAAGTTGAAAACCTCTGACACCCAGGAAAGCATAGGCGACTTTTGGCAACTTTCCCTGTTATCAAACGGTATCAAATTGAAAAGTTTGTGGGAAAGCTAGTTCATAAGGAACCATTTACAACTGATCAAATTGTGATCCTTGCTATGGAAGATATTTGGCGGTGGAGTAAGCAATACGACGGCTGACCGAAAAACGAACCACTTGTTTACCATTCAGCGTCCTAGAACTCTTAAGAAGAGTCCGAGCGGTTTAGCCAATCAGCTAACAGGATCACAAGTCCGATCATAAATGAACTGCTTCCTGTTCACACAGAAGAACAGCGGGCTAATTGACTGAGCTTTAATGAGCTTTCAGGGCTCAAATCACAACGTGTCATATTCTCATTCTTTGAAAGTTGTCTGTGTCCGCGAAATCGAAGGTACCGCACTGTATGATCCCGTGAACGGCAAGTCAGAAGAAGTTGGTTCCTCACCTTGCCGTAATTTGGCACCGCTTCTGGTTCGACAGTTGCGTTCCAAGTTCAATTTCGGATGATGCTCGTACATTTCCCAGTGCTGCAACAGACAGAATCGTGGGCATTTCAACAGCTTCGTTTAATCTGAAGGCTCAGCCATAAAAATAAATTACTTTGAATTACTGAGGTAGTGTGCAATTCCGCGAAGATGAATGAAGAAAAAACGATATTTGTACAAATCAGCTCTTACTCCTGAATTTTCAAGCTTGTTTCGCAAAACTCGTTGCCAAACGAAATGAGAAGTGAGGGTTGGGATAATTGCACTAGACGGTTTGGGGACAGATGGTACATCAAATGGCTGAGGTCCAGGCTGGTCGGGGGTAGCTGCGATAGGTACTGCAAGTGAGAGGAGTGTAAACAGAAGAAGAAGACTCGATCGCTGGGACAATATGTTTATTCGCCTGACGTTTCGATATCCGTTGCGGATTCGTCATCAGAGACATGAGTAGCAGAAAGGTTAAGTATGCACAGACGTTTGCAGTATTTGTAGGACACAGTCATTACTGCAAGCGTACAGCGACCATTAAAGTTAATTGCCTTCTTGTGCGTGGACTGCTTGTTGGACGGCACGCGGGCTCTGACCTGTTGAACTTTCGTCACGGGCGATGAGCTCGGGCATGATGATTGCTCGGCCGTCTGGCTCCCCGGTGTTGGCGTACGATGAGGCGGTGGCCTGCCCATTCCTCAAGTGACGGCTTGCTTTGGCCACATTGAACCTCAGGATTGAATATGGATTGGGCAAATCGTTGCACTTGTTGATGGATTGGGGGCCCGCGAACCATGACTCAAGTAGTTCTCGGCTCACCCGATTGTCACCTCTTGCGAGAATTTCGGCCTCATCAAATTTGAAGGTGTGGCCGGGTCTCGTCGAATGAGCCGCAACTTGAGAATTGGCATCATTTCGCCGCACTGCAGCCGCGTGTTCGGCAATTCGCGTCCTGAGAGGTCTGCCAGTTTCTCCGACATAGTTGCTTTGACCACAACTGCGCCAGATCCTGTAGACGACCCCAGATGTTTCTTGCCGTGGCAGTGGGTCTTTCGGCTTCATTATCTGACGCCTTATGGTTGCCTCCGGCCTGTGTGCGACTCCATCTCCAAGTGGTGCGAGAAGACGGCCGACTGCTTCAGATACGTTTTTGACATACGGGATCGCACGCCAAATCTTTGGGTCGGTGCGCTTTTGTTGGCCAGCTCGTTTGCGCAAGCACCGGTTGAAGAAGTTGCGCGGGTAGCCATTTTCTCTGAACACCCGTCGGAGGTATTCTACCTCGGCAACTTTGTCTTCTTCTTCGCTGCAGTGCATCTCAACACGCCGATAGAGTGTTTTTACGCAACTGCGTTTGCGGCTGATTGGGTGGTTGCTGTTGTAATTCAGTACTTGCATCGTGTTTGTCGCTTTCCTGAATACTTTAGTTTTTAGACCACCACAATCTTTTCAACAAACGAGGACATCAAGAAAAGCAAGCTGGTTGTTCTCTTCTTCCTCCATCGTAAATTGGATGTCCGGGAAGACACTGTTAAGACGTTCCTTGAACGTGAGCACCTGATCCCGTTCGATGACGACGAAGGTGTCATCCACATACCGAGCCCAGAATTTCGGTTTGTGGTGTCGGAAAGCCAGCGACTCCAGCCGCTGCAGGACCGCCTCTGCTATGAGTCCGGAAATAGGCGAACCCATAGGCGTGCCCTTCACCTGCTCGTAGATAGTTCCGTTGAAGGTAAAGTACGTCTTCAGGCAGAACTTCAGGAGCTGTAGGATTTCAGCGTGTCCCAGGCGATTCTCCGTCTCATCGTATTTGTTTCGTAGGAGTAGTTCGACCGTCTCGATTGCCAGATCCTGAGGGATAGAAGTAAAAAGAGACGTGACATCAAAGGAAACCATGATATCACTTGGCAAGAGACTTACCCCTTTAAGTTTCTCCAAGAACTGTGTTGACGAGCGGACCGTGGTCTCCGAATCAGCGGTCAGAAATTTGAGACGCCGAAACAGCCACTTTGCTAGCCCGTACGTTGGAGTGCCTTTGAGTGATACGATGGGTCGGAGAGGAGCACCTTCCTTGTGCACTTTGGGGAGGCCATAGAAACGGGCTGAGGGCGTTTCTTGTGCCCTCGCCATGCGTCGGTCGGACGGCGTTATTGCACCCGAGTTCTCTAGAGCCAACAAGGTCAAATTTATTTCGCGTGTCAGCTTTTTGATGGGATTGGTTTCACAAGGAACATAAAACTGACGATCCTCCAGTAAGTTTTTTGCCTTCTGAAGGTAGTCGGTTCTGTCTTATACGACCGTAGAACGTCCCTTGTCGGCTGGCACGATGACAATGTCCCGGTCGGCCTTGAGTGCTCTTAATGCAACGCGTTCGACCTTGGGGAGTACTTATCGTGGTTGATGAGCCATCACGAGGGACGATACCTGGTGTCGGATAAGGTTCTTCGTCTCCTCCATTGCTTCTGTCTGATTCATGACTGA
The DNA here is from genome assembly GCA_036362985.1 of Ligula intestinalis. Classification (NCBI taxonomy): domain Eukaryota; kingdom Metazoa; phylum Platyhelminthes; class Cestoda; order Diphyllobothriidea; family Diphyllobothriidae; genus Ligula; species Ligula intestinalis. Next base: position 10,126,407 of record JAYGXS010000001.1, on the reverse strand, counting down.
TTCCACAGCTGCAATCATGTTAGCAGGATTAGCATCAGCCGTGTTGAATGAGGTTTCGTGCTGTGATGACGAATCCGCGACGGGTATCGAAACGTCAGGCGAATAAACATATTGTCCGAGCGATCGAGTCTTCTTCTTCTTCTTCTTCTTCTTCTCAATTGCTTCCTGGGACATGGATGTTCGCTTGTATTGGCAAAGGAGTGTAAACATTTTGATTTTGAGTCACTTGTCAGGAGGATGCAGAATCAGTGAAGTTCTACTTGGCCGAGGACGGAAAAACAGTTATTATTTCACGGTTGGCACAAGTTAGGGGACCGGGCACGCAAACCATCGTAAAGTTATCCAGACGGATGTGAGGGTTGATGTTGTCTGTGCCGGAGTGCCAAGCTTCGAGAAATTCTCGCATCTGTTTTGTGGTAGCTGTGGTGACCACTCCAATTCCATCCTAATTGAGGCGATGATTGTTTGGTTGGTTGGTTGGTTGGTAGCACTTGTTGGATAAGGGGTCCTCTCCGGAGTCCAAAGTGGGTGCAGTTGGGAGACGGAGATAAACCGTGACCCCAGCCGGCTTGAGCCAAAGGTCCACGGGGGTGAGTTGGGTGCCTGGCCGAGAACTGCAGGCTAAGAGATGCCGGCAGTCATGCGGCGAGACGCCGCAGTCGGGACAACTATCTGGAGTGGACGGATCGGGTCGTTGTTGGTACTGGCGAAGGAGCATGCAGTAGCCACCGCGTAGCTGCGCCAGAGTACAGCGAGTGACCCTCGGGAGATGTCTTCCAAGGCCGCAATCGGATGTGGATAGCCGCCCAGAAGTACCGGGAGGTCACAGAAGCGGTGGTCACAATCAATGGCATGCGCAAACACTAGAGAAAATGGATCACGTCGCTGGTTGGTCAGCTTATGCTCATTTATGCGAGTCATCGATCTGTATGGTTTACGTAGACACAAAGGCAATAAGGACACGGACATTGATTTTTTGCTCTTTCGGTATGTGGTCTTTAACCCGAGATAGTGTCGCCCTCTGGGAGAACGTTGGCTTGTGAGCGATGCAGATGCCGAGAGGGTTTAGTTGTCGGGCGATCGCTTCAGAAGGTCCTCGCATGTAGGGTAAGGAATGGAATTCCCTCTGTACCACTTCTCCATTTGAACTCCATCGTCTGTTTACCTCTGACGTCGGAGACAGTTTTTCACGAAGATGCTTGCTGCTACAGTACCGAAAGGCATGACGGCAACGTGTTCGAACACTAATATTTTGTGGGCTCTAGGATGGTTTTTCCGTAGTTGAGGATCATTCGGCATTGAATTCTTTCCTTTGTACGCTGAATTCTAGAGGCTGTCATTCAATCTTTTCATTCTGACGCCGAGAAGCTGTAGAATGCCTCCTGTTTCTACTTCGTCAGTGAATTGTATGGCGAGGAAGACAGAATAAGGGCTCTGATGTATTTACTCCACTCCGTAGTTTTCTATGACAACAAATATGCCATCAACCTAGCGGACCTAGCCTCACTTCTTATTTCGTCTGAGGGCAAATTGCTGTAACCAGCTCTAAAATTCACGAGTAAAATTCGCTTTTACCGACGAACGTTCTTTCTTCACAAATTACCTCGGTATAGGAATCACCGCGAATATGAATACGCTGGGTGCGAAAACAGTGTATAAAGCATCAACCATTTTCCATCGAAATAAGGGCTGCCAAAGAAGAGATAAGATATTTTGGTATTTCAATGCTTACTCAGTATTATCTCCTGTTCGAAAGCATGATTTGGGTCAGTTTAAAGACAAGCGCAAAAAATGCGACTTCCGAGAGGCCACTAAGAAGGCGAAGATGCTATCGGTGAAACAACCATTTTATTCAGATTCTAACTAGGTCAGTGTTTTTGGTGATTCAGCGCATTACACGTGTCAACAAAGTCTGTTTGGCGTTCTTTCACGACTTACAATTTACGCCGAGGCAGGACAAACCTGTGGCTTACCCAGAAAAATTACCATAAATTTCCCCTCATTCGAAGACGCTAACGCTTGTTCTCGACTTTTCTGTTTGCAGAAATGATTTTATACCGTCAACCTAAGAACGTGAGGTCTAAATTTCTACCGGATGTGACTTCTACCCGCAGAAAGTTTACTAAGTCTAGTTTTAAATCACAATTGCCTGGAAAGGTCACAGAAAACCGAATTGTCACCCGGCTAGGTACTGATTCCCATTCAGCTCTACTTTTCCTGTGTAGTGAGGAGGAAAAAGACTGAAGAACTTTCAAGTTGCGTAAAGGCAGGATCAAACAAAGAGAGAACTTGCCTCGAAAGCGAACAAGAGCCTGAAGCTCACCTTAAACCTGAAGGGACCCTGTATTCTGAAGATATGGCGGCGGCAGCAACTCGAGTCCTCGCCACCCGTCCGGCAGACGCATACGAAAAGTCGGTGGTCGAACGCGCCTTCCCCACTGTGAAATCCCTGAAGGTGCAGAATTTAGAATTAAGCGTTGAGAAGGACATGGCATTTTCACGAGGAATAGCTTTCTGTCAGTACCTAATTGAGTATAGCGCAGAATTATCACGAACCTGGAGAAAATGGCAAGCTCAACCTGGGCGCAAACATAAGCGTCACCTGTTTAACGGGAACGAGTAAGCAGTCGGCGTTTTTTTGTTTTGATGAAAAATTCTAGATTCACAAATATTAAGGAACTGGATCGTTATCTCTCTTCAATAGTTCAGGGTAAGCTTTCATCCTTGTTCTTATGCCTTTTCATGATGTGCTGAGTTAAACTATCAGGAACATCGAGGTGTAACAATTACAAGATGTCCCTGATGCGTCAGCTATGATGGGGACAAATCGGAAATGGCTTTTCCTCTGGGGTGAGAGCCGGTAATCACACTGCAATAAATTATTCATAGAAGGATTGCTATGGATGACAGTTATTGTACATGTATTTATCCCATTGTAAATTTCAGAAGATAAATTTGCGAACGTACGTTTGTTTTCCATAAATTCTCGGCAGGCCTTTACATTTATATGGTAATTTAATGTATAAACTATGGTGGTTCGTGGACAGATGAAGTGTTCTCGTTGTCACAATGGGGAGGAGGGGGGAGTTGGGGTGTTCATCTGTCCACCAACCACCATAGTTTATTAATTTCATTACCATATAAATGTAAAGGCCTGACGAGAATTTATGGAAAACAAACGTATGTTCACCAATTTATCTTCTCAAAGATTATTATAATCAAAAACTGTTTTAAGAGCGTCTTTTCGAAAAGGCACAGAAAGAGAAATCGCTCATAATATAACTGAACTTGCGTCAAATTTCAGGTCGTCTGTATTACCTTGTTCCTGTTTCCATCTTTTGCGAGGTTCATATTGTTTTAACCTTGCCACAAGCTACAATGTTCGCCGTCCAACAATGCATCGATCGAATCCGCAAGAAGAACTGAACAGTACGGGGCTGAAGAATGGAAGTGTATTGACGCGGTTAGTACAACTTATTTAAGGGCATATAGGAGCCTACGCGTATGTACATGTTCGGACTGCAATCGGAGCAATGTGATAATGTCTTTGAGGAGCTAGCATGCCGACTGGTTTTCCGGCTCATCGAAGTGGCTGGCCAGAGCTCTAATCCGTCGGCAGCTTGTGCGATAGGATCACGCGCACGGCCTATGAGCCATTCGATAGTGCGAAGTGGGGCGAGCCATTAGGTCGACATGGGATCGAGGTGGTTAGAGCTGCTCCTAACATTCCCTCTCCCCTATGAGCTGAGGTGTAGGACATTGTAAATGAATGACCCCATACGCATCACCTAACCGCAATCGTTAACCGTAAATCTAATCATATGCTTAAAACCCTAGCTAAAACCCCAACTGCACCCAAAACCTAAAATCATTAATCCAAAAACCTGGCCAACATCCGGAGAACATGAACCTAAAACATTAGAATACAACCCAACCACAAAAAAGTTAAACTGTCCATCAGCCGCCTCCTGTCGTTGCATAAGATTAATAACGAATGAGGGAATGCAATAATTTGGATTCGTACAGAAAAAAATCGATCCAAAAGCAACAAGATCGTTGCGTATTGTCACGGGGGTTAATCAATAAAGGTAGTGATGTAAAACAACTTAAAGAATGCAAAAGTGATGGAAGACAATAAAGCAAAAAGAGGGCAAAATGTGTAAATCTAGGAGCTGGATTTTACCAGGGCCAATTTAATTTAACCATATGCTCAAGCTGTTTGCATAGGTCAGGTTTCACCCGCCGTATATAGGCTACCTTCAGCTCCTATATATACAGTTTAGCTTTCCTTTCTTTGCTTTAAAGGTTTCCCCTACTTTTGCTTCACATAGGTTGTTTTAAGTTGCTTAATCTATTGGCTGACCTACGTGAGAATATATCATGATATTGCTGTTTTATATCACACTTTCTCCATGAGTTTAATTTTTCTCTATTCTCTCATCCGTTATAAGTGGTATGCAATGGCAAGGAGCAGGTGATGAGCAATTCTGAAGTGTTTTGGTTCTAGTAAATTCAGCAATATTCAGCAATATTTCAGCAATATTTCAGCAATATTCAGCAATATTTGCATGCTTATATTATGTTAAATTACGTCTACCTAAATGCAATAAGTAGATACTTATGTTACAGCCACCACTTCAGTTATGTAACATAACCTCACTCAGCCACAGGTCCTTGCGCAGGTAACAATGCTCTTGCATGCTATGCCTTTTTAAAAAGGACAAAGGCAAATGTTTTAGGCATATTTATTACGATGTACATCTCATCAAACCTTTCTTCTAAAGATCAAGATGAAGGCTTTAAGCCAGAGGATGTAAAAATCATGAGATCCACTCGTTCCGGAGGTTACCTACTAGACCTCAGTGGTTGTATCTTGTCGAGCCTGCCGGACAAACGGCTTCTCTTTGAGGCACTTTACGAGCTCAATCTGTCCAACAATAACTTCAAAGTGAGTCATATATCATTCAAGGCCTTCTAGGAACCGTAGTGTCTATCTGAGGACCTTTGTTCTCTAAACACGTTGCGTGTGCTTAGTATGAAAAGCAATCCGATGTCAGTGCTACCAAACTGTGTGCAAAATCTTTCAAATCTGAAGAGCCTTGACCTGTCATATTGCCTTCTGGGAGCTTTGGAACTCGGGTAGGGATCCTCCTATTTTTACCATACTTAGCTCATATCTGACCAATCCAATGAACCTAAACACAGTGATAAAAACCTTTGAATTCACTAATATGCACTATGAGCAGGTAAAAATGGCCGGGTCTTGACGGTCTTTCAAATTATATGACTATTTGAAAGTTGGCAAGTTAGCATGCAAAGATTTGCCACAGTGGTCAAGTTACATGACAGTAAGTAGAAGGTAAGGCGATAAGAATTGAGCCAAGACTGTTAGCACCCAAACAGCATTTCAGTTCAGAAAAGTCGTGGCCGTGTTTTAAAGACTATATACTCGTATGGTCTATTTTTATAAAATAAGATGTATGATTAAATACTAAGCCTATAGGTTGGCTTCGTTTAACTGGAAAAACTTAGAAAAATGCCATCATTAAATGCGGCCAAATTATCTGATCTAGGCATATGAAGGTGTTGTATATAGTGGAACACATTTCAACACCACGAAAAATAAATTCTTACTCAACAGGTTCTCTTTTGCCCAATTCAAGTCCTTGGTTTTCAGATTCCTTGTAGCTTTCATAATTTATCTTGTTTCCGTTGAAAAACTCCGTTTCAGATTTTACCACCTGTCTGAACTCGAGGTCTGCAATTTGGGATTCAACTTTATTACCGAAATCCACGACTTGATATCACAAATGGGGTTTGTACGATAATGAAATGTTTCAGAAACGGATTTTGGCTACAAAACAATATTTATTATTTTGATAATAATTCTTACGAATTCTAGCCTGATTTGGTGAACCATTTCGAGAAAATTTAGCAAATCAGTAAAAGCTTTAGAATTAGATGACCAAATATCACTTGGTCTTAAGCTAACATTTAAGAATGCCTACCATTTATAAAAGGTGAGGTAAATGCCCATAGACCATGCTTTTATTTGATAAATCGTCTACTTTAATCAGTAAACACTAATTAGACTAGCCTAATTAGACTACCTTATACAGTTTATGATGTACCACAAAAAGCTGTCGCACAAGCAGATCAACCTCTACAATGGTAGTTTTTATTTATTCAAGCTTTTTTAACTAACGTATACAACTGCTTCTTTATACAATTTGAAACCAAGCTGTGGTAGTTTTATTGATTTGTTTAAAGGATTCTGGTTATAACCATAAAAAATGAAGTCAGCGCACTTTTATATCCCTTCATAATTCATCTGCGTTGTAACATGTTTTTTTTTCGAGCAGAAGCCTTTCGGGCATCCTTCTTCCCCTAGAATGGGAATAGTTGTCGAATATAATGCTAAAACGTTTTTTGATGCTGACGGTGTCCCTTGGACACATCAAATACAAAAGGTACTCGACGGTCTCGCGTGAATACTGCACTCATGGAAGCGAAAAAACGCACCATGATATGTTCTTTCAACTGCGGATTTTTCGGAGAACTAGGTCTGCTAACCACTGTCGAAAAGTAAAGTGTGCATAACTAGACACATAGTAAATGCTGTTTCATGCTAGTGCATCTTAGGTTTATCGATTTTTTTTATCCGATCGGTCTCGGCATTTCGGGGCTTTAATTTTCCGGGGGCCCTTTTTCACTTCTGTCCGAACGATGCTTGCAACTTTATTCGATTTCCTGCAGCTAAAATTTTGGCAATGATGGGCAAACCAAGTTCCTCAAAATGTCACTAGTTCAACAAGTCCATTCCAGTGGACCCATCTTCTTCAACTTATCGTTCCGGATACCTCCTCTTTTTGTTAGTTAGAAAGTTAGAACGGAACCTCAAAATGACGGTCAATTGGCCTATCGGTTGGTATTCCTCGAATTTTCTTGATCCATTTTGCCCCTACACTGCTATGGGAGAGATAAAGACTGACGCGATAAAACCTTCCACTGCATTAATCCCACAGCTAATTGCATACCCTGTCGTACAAGACTGGAAAACCCTAGGCTGGCAAGCAATCTCGATCACCGAAACATACATTAAATCGACGTGAGTTTTCGGATTTACAGTCAACTCACAGACTTCCCGGTAGTTAGGCCTATAGGAGTTACGGCTACGACGGTTATCGCCTTAACACCTACAATCTTCCAGACCCTGGTTCCTCAGGAGATTGGAGAGAAGACGGTGGAAAGGCGAGAGTAGACGGAACAGTGTATTGTTTACAGAAGGGATAAGGGAAAGGTTGCAAGTCCGTCCAGCATGGCTGTTTGGCCGGAGGGCGCATGAGCGCGCGGCCTCCAACCCGTCTCGCTTAGAGCCGATTTCCAAGTGAGGTCTTAGAATAGTCGGGCCAGAAGACCGAGGGAGAGCTTTCATTGGCTAGGTCAGCCTGGAGATTTTGGACAGAGAGGCAACTTGCGTCGGGCACGCGTGCAAGCTACTCATTCGTCGCCTCATCGATGCGAGAACTATTATTGGCTGATCGAGACGTTAAGCAAGCACATCGGTGAGCGTTTGGGAAAGTGCACTTCGACGCGAGCTAGTCAGTCAGGCACGACCCGCTACAGTAATCCCCCCGGAAACCGTAACGAGGAAACTGAAAGAATCCGAGTGGAGGAAGAATAGTTAAGTTATGTGAGAGAGATACGTACCAAGGTGAGGTTGCGAGAGGCGGGTTAGTGCCAACCAGTGCGGCTTGGGAGGAGGAAATGTCATCTCGCGTCCGCGTGGGCAACTGGGTCTGCGGTAGGAGGAAAGTTCTCGACTACGCGTGCATCGGCATCTTGTAGGAGATTAGTCATCTCGACTACGTAGGAAGGAGGTTGGTTGGCTGCATTGGACTTCGACGGCAAATCAGTATGCCGTGTAAGTGTTCGCTGAGAGGAGGAAGGGGTACCGTTGGCAGTAGAAGAAGGATCTGAGTTTAGAAAGGAGGTCTGGGTATTGGCACTCATAGGGGAAAACTGCTCCGTGGGATGGGGAAGGAACCAGAGCCTTAGGTCCGTAGGCTGTGAGCGATTGAGCATCTCCCTCGGGCTTCACGACAGGGTGTCGGTAATTAAATTCTCGATTTCGCGGCCAAATGAGATGACACAGGAGAAATTCAGTTAAAGGCGAGGGAGGACTGATGATGATTGAGCTCGACCAGATCAGAAGTTGAGTGTTCATCTCACATCGGAAAGTCACCAATATCGCAGGGGGTTAAGAGAGTCTAACCGTGCAACTGCGATCTTCAGACCATGGTTACTTAGTGCTGAGGAGAGAAGTCTTTAAAGGCCAGAGTAGATGGAAGAGTTTATTGTGTACACAACGGAAGATGAGAATAGATTGACTTGGGAGAGATACGTCCGATCAGTAGGTTGACCGGGCCCAAGTGAGGTCTTAGAGGAGTCGGGCCAGAGGACAGATAGAGGGAGATCTTTCATTGGGTAGGTCGACCTGGAGATTTTGGGCAGAGGCAACTTGCGTCGGGCACGCGTGCAAGCTCCTCGTTCGTCACCTCATAGATGCGAGAACTATGATCGGCTGATTGAGACGTCGAGCAAGCACATCGATGAGCGTTTGGGAAAGTGCCCTTCGACGCGAGCTAGTCAGCCAGGCACGACCCGCTAGTGGCCATCTTTTTTCTTGGCTAGCTGAACTGCTCGAATACTTGAGCCCCTTTTGCAACATCTTATAACTATCGTAAGGTTCAAATGCCAAATGTACCTTGACCTATTATCCTAAAAAATAACGTTATTCGTTATCAGACATTTGAAGCAATGTAAAGGAGGGTAGAATTATAAGTCCAAAAATCCCCTAAACAGTAAATATGATGGGAAAGGGTTGCGGGTGTTTTGAGATCAGGCGGGTATAGTCTCATCCTATCAGAGGCGGTGGGAGGGGACGTTTAGGTCTCTGCATCGTGATAGGAGGTGTGAACAAACATGCTGAGGTCGTCTCCAGCGTGGGGAACTCTAGGGCCAACATTAACGATTTCCACACGAATGCATTTTGGATGGTTAGCTTTATAGCCAGTGCGTCTGCCCCCCCAAGTATCCACTGACGCAGAAACCTGGACGGGTTTCGTTTGGTTGCCATTGACCCAGTAACCGCGCCGTTTTGGCTAATTTGATTGACAGTGGTCACCGGGTCAGCGTGAACCAACCATGCCGAGCCAGCTATATGCTGCGAACTAAACACCCTAAGTTCTCGCAGCAGCGGATACTTACGACGGTAAAGGCAGTAGCCATTATGCTAACTAACCCGACTTTGTGCGCAGAGAAGGCGTTAATACCAACACCAGAGATCCTTTGGCTGGAGAGGCAGTCAAAATGCGTCTTCACACCTCCTACGAAGTCACGTTATAGTCGCGATGCCGATAGGTAGACGACTTTTTACTCTTCTCCTCCCTTTTGCAACAGAACCACACTTCTATTGAGCCCAGTCAGTGAATATTGTCAATCTGCTCTACGACAAAATTCTATGGGTACGTGGGGGTTTACCGTAGTAAAGGTTTCATATGTGTGGCTATCTTCGCGCATTCCGCAAAGAAAAAATATCAAAAATTGCAGTTACCTTTCTGAGAAAATCTAAGGGCTACAAAAAACTCGATTGTGCAATTAAATTATGCTCAAAAACGAAATTCGACTCAGTAGTCGACGTTGGAATAAACTGTACTCAACAAAGACGGTTGCAAATAAACCAGCAGGCCGAATTTTTACCAATGTACGTAAACAGAAAAAATGATATTGTAAAACACGTAAGGTATATAGCCCTCGCAAGTAATCATTTAGTCCCTGGGTCAGTGTTTGCTAGGAACAGCTGTTCGGTTGAGGAAGCCGGTTTTGTGCGCGCAAAAAATCCTCCTGCAAGCTCCGAGCTTAGCATGGCCAACGGTTACATAACTGCCTGCATTTTTTAACGCTTTCCCGCGCCCTTACACCTTCCCTCCTTGTTCACTCAAAAAACCTCACTGCCGCGTATTATGTATCCCCAACTACCCCTCCCTATTCCCATGACTAATTTCCCAATAATGAACGTAATAACGCACATGATTACCATTTACCTTTTACCCCCTTCCCATATAAATGTAATGATCCAATGATAATTTATCGAAAGTCTACGTATGCCCGCCAATTACTCTTCTCAGTCTTCTGATGGAAATTTTTGCAACGTTAATCATTTAGTTTGTATATCCACGGGTACCTAGAAAGTATTCTGGGTAAGGCAGGGAGCCTGTTGAACCCCGGAACTTATTGTTCCGATGCTTGAAAAGCATTCTTCCTTACCCATGCAAAAAATTGAAACGCGAACTTACTCATTTATTCGTGAACAAAGTGTTCTGCTTGGCTTGCTAAGGCTTGAATCATCTGGGCACATTTTAGGAAACTGTCTACCTTGAGTCTTCAGGGCAATGACTTAAAATACATCCCATTCGGCTTGCTGGAGCTACTTACCGAACAGGTATTGCAAATTAACCTGGACTACAATCCTATGCATTGCCTCCTGCCTATGGAAGAACTTGCACTGCTCAACAGCGCAAAGGCATTTTCGAAAAATGCTGACGACTGGCTGACTGGTCAATACTCGGAGCAAGCAATGGATAATACGTTGAGCAGGTTAGCGAATTACCAAAACGAACGACTCCCTTTCTGGGTTAAATATATACTGATTTCAGGACAGCGTCATAACTCTTCTTAGTTTTTACTTGGTCTTTGATTTTGATGACCCCGATGCGCATGGTAGCCTTGGCTCAATGTGCAATCCCAACGGCTTATTCAACAATGATGTCTACAGTGACTTCTGAGATGTCCTCAATGTACGACAGAGCCTGCCACTGATCATAGATTGGCTTGCAACCTTTTTCTGTTGCTGCTGACTTCTCTGACGATATATATTCTATAGGAGTTTGAAAACTCGGAATAAATGACAAATTCCGCCGGCGTTTGGCCAGTCTTTTTCATGCCTCATCTATGCACATATTTGAGTTGAAATAAGGGCATCCCAAGATATCTAATTGAAAAGATCAAGGCTAATTTGGAAAATTTGTATCTTTATGCATAATTTTTTTAGGCTGGGTCCCTAGCTTGTCGTCAGACTATGGAATACGTACAGAAACAATTAACTTAATTAATCGTGTCTAAATGCTTATCCTATCATTCGACTATAGTAAAGAGTAGTGTATAGTGGAAAGTATTGTTTAAGGCTCCGTAAGTTTAACCGTAAATGTACATTTGATAAACTACGATTACTTTGGAGTTCTCCATCACTTCCTCATACGTCCTTTTTCTGACAAAACAAATGTCAAAACACAGTTCATCGTGAGATTAAAGGCTTTAGTAACTTGGTTTATATTGTTAAAATGAATTTTCAACCTACGCGCATTAATTTTCTCGTAAATCGGTCAGAACCCGGGGGCGAGAGTTCGGTGAGTGATAGTCAGCGATATCCTTTAATTTGTATGTAGTCAGGACCAATCACCTGAGACCTAAAATATGACCTCCTTTCAAATCTATTCTAGCGCTGCGTGCTGTTCTTGGTGCAAGCTGAGCTACTCAACCGAGTTTCAACGTGATTTCCGTTACTGTCCGCAGCTTGCTTCCCACGAAAGAATTCCAGTGATGGCCTACTGCTGCAGTTCGCCAAAGTGCCAGAAAATGCTTTCAGAATACACAGCAAGGAACCCCTGAACGCAAATGCTAACATTTATTTGAAATATTGGTGATTACCATTTATTTCTGCTGCTTTCTGTTCTGCCCCTGGGTGGCGGCAACAATGGTTTTACTTCTCGATGGTGGTTTTTCAGTCACCTCAATCAACAGGTTCGTTAAACGACCTGGTCTACAAGTGCTAATGGTGACTATCGTGGAAATCTGGCTGAACAGTTCAGTGGTAGGCGGGTAAATTTGCTCCAAAATTAATGCATAAACCGGAAGTAGAATGCTGGCAATAAACCTTCCAGTAATAAATCAGAGAGAGGCACATAATCCCACCTACCCCTCTCAATATCGGGTAAGATGGAAGTTTACTTTTGGAGTTAATGCCAGCAATATTGTTTTCAGTACAGGCATAATCTGAGCCACAAAAAGTGTGCTTCATCAATTTTTGTGTGCCATTGACTATCACCGTGCCGGGACTTTAATATACCTGAAATTACTTATTTTCGATAAAATGAAAGCTTAGAATCAAATATGCTGAGGCACTTTTATGCAAGTAGCCACACAGAGGACCACAAAACCCCACTACAAACCAGGCGTAATCACATTTGCACAACACGACAACCGGTGAACCACGGAATTAACACCAATCTCTTTTAAGTTGGTGGTGAAACAATAAGCTTATTGAATTATAGTATTGACTTTTTGTGCAATGAACAGCACGCGGCTTATGTCAACTTGAATATTCATCACAATTTTAGGACTGACTGCAAAAATATCTTGCGTTGCTTTTGTAGCCCCAAGTCTTTTCCTCCAAAAGTCGCAAAAGTATTAGTTGACCATTCGTCTAGAGAGTTCAGGTATAAAATTCGACAAGTGATAATTTTCAACCATCGTTGCCAGCAATATCCTCAGTGTACCGCACAGCAGGGGGACACAAGGATGGTTACTTGAGTGTGAAGGAGTTTGTGGCGATATTAGGCTTTGGCAATATCCACCACATACTTCTCTCCTCTCACTCCTCCTCAGTCCAGCGTCATTGAAAAGTAAGGAATGTTGTTAATGTGGCCAAGGTGCCATATCACAGTCTACGTTACGCCTTGTGTGAGCTTCCGAGGAAGAACAAAACAAGAAGAGCGCGAAATTAGAAGTCTTTGAGAAAACCTAGTACAGCGTATTTAAGGCAAGCGAACGTGTGTTCAAGTTTGGACCAATGAGATTGTGGTCTCAGGAATGGGGCGACTTCATTGACTTTGTGACTTATGCAGCTGGCGCGTTAGACTCCGGCGCCTAACTGCAGCTGTGCGGCGTCAACACGTGCATTGCGCGTAGGCGGATCGGTCGTTCGTCGTAGGAACGACTTGTCAGGTTGGCGTGCACTCGCAGTTAAGCTGGGCCCTAACAAGGAAGGCCAGAGGTAGGGTCAAGTGCAGATGGCTGGCGCGGCCTGAAATTGCTCCTAAGCATGGCACCACAACCATCACCTGCCTCCTCAGTGTGCATGCACATTTTTAATAACACCTGTCGTGTTTTGATCTAGTTCTCATGTTGGTTCAAAGCATCCGTCGAGGGGTTAATCGAATGGAATGATGGAAACGCATAGACCACGTCGAGGGATCGCTTTAGGAGCTGAGCTGCTGATAGTAACCTTATAGAGCAGTAATTGAAACGTCAATGCAAAGCTTTGCGTTCCACTTGTTTGCGTGAGATGAGGAGAATCGAGCACCGGAACAGTTTTTCTCATTTTTCTGAGCTGTCAAACCC
>JAYGXS010000001.1:10071204-10107023 GCA_036362985.1 Ligula intestinalis | reverse complement strand
AGAAGTTAGCAGGTTTGGGTGGTAGATGATGGGTAAAGGAACTGATAGGGGGAAACGGTGACATAAAATTAGTGTTGGGGCCGCTCGCGTAAGGATCAGTGGTCTTAATCAGTGAATGTCCTGTACGGCAAATCTGATTAGATTTAAAACTAGACCAGTTTGGGTTACTGCCGTGCAAATTAAATTTTTTTAGTTTCGGGCCCGGCGTGTTCAATAACGCATTATACGGCGGAATAATATGACTCCCACGGTCAAAAGAGGAGCTAGGTTGTGTTGGGGAAGCGCTCAGCCTAAACACTTTCGACGGTGTTGGCGACATTCTTGATGAACTTGTTGCCGAGTAAGAGGCAGAGGAATTTATCGATCGCAGGGCAGAGAATGTATTTAGACTAGTTTTAATCGTAGTAGATGACGGAGCGGTGGGCCTTGACGGTCCCGACATAAAGAGGGATGGGCTTACTGGTGCACTGATGTTTATGGGCCTATGACTAGACATTCAGGAGGTAGGGGTAGCAGGTGTACTGACGGTTATGGGACTATGAATAGACATCTGGGAGGCAGGGATAACGGGTGCACTGACTTAAGTGAGTGTATGGACAGGTATGCGGAGGGGGGGGAGGATTAGCGAATGCATTTACCCTATCGCGACTACGAACAGATTTAGGAATAGTAGGCTGAGAACTCATTGGTCTATTGGACTGGAGAGCCGTATTTCTTCGCTCCATTGGTGTAAGATCTCGACAGAGATATATTTTAGTCATTTCTAAATATCGGGAAATGCGACCTCGGTGAGCAAAGCTTGAGTCCACCTCGATCGGTGAAAACAATTTAACTAGGATGGGCGGGTTTTGCTACGCGATTGGAGGCGTTTGGCTTCTGCAATTTTGTAGTTGAAACCACCCGAACATAGCAAATCTTTTGCAATAGCCAAAGGGCGACTTAATAAGGAGGCATTTTTAGTATAAAGTTAAAGCTTCGCTTTTGTCTATCAAAAGGTTCCGTGGTTATAAGATGGACGAGAGAGTCTAACTTTTTACAATCTTGCGAGGGCACATCTGATAACTTACCATCAAACCGATTGCCTAGTACTGACAAAACAGAACCAAACTTCATCATGAAGTCATTACAGTTCTCTAATGCTGATAAATCAATTTGCCTTGCCTTATAAATGGGCTGCATGTTGAAATCAAGGCATTGACTAATAGGCGTGGTCAGGCACCGCTTGGGTCTGGGAGCAGATATCTTACGATGAGCTATAATTTTCGTTCTCATAATTTTGATAAAAATCTGCTTTAAATGTGAGATGATCGAGAAAAATTCAGCCTATATGATTTTAACCGCAGCTGGTTGTTAAAATCTCTTAAAATTGCTTAACAAACTGTATTAGTTATTACGTTCAGAAAAAAAACAGTTGATATGATTTTCAGATTATGACTTATGACAAATAATCAGAGGGAACTTAACAAAAACTGTAGCTATTTTTTAATAAGCACTTTAAATTTATTTGAAAAAGTGTATTCAATATTGGGAAACGACTCAGCCTTTGAAATTCTCGAGAAGATTCTGATCTTCAGGATTTCTTTTACTAGGCCGCTAATTTGCTGGTTTGAAGAGGTTGCCTTTGGTTTAAAGAGGTTGCGTCTCAGTAGAATTGGTTGGAAAACAAAATCTTATCAAATTCCGACTTCAAACGATCGTCCACGCATGAAAAATAATTCCAGAGGCGCAGAAAAAAATTGTATACGTACGGTTACAGTCACAATATCCTAGATCGTAATTGATGGGGGATATCAATGCAGAAATGTCCTATGGGGAGCGAGGGATTATATCGACTGTGATCTTGTAGGGACGAGCGTAGGTTATTTTTGTGGAGCACCTACGGCGAAACAGTTGTGCAACTGATTTCGCAGAGTATGACTCGCTCAGGGCGCAAGATTCCCTGTGCTGGTCACGTGCAAGACGAATCTTGGACGCTAATTCGAAGATCTCTGCGATCCTTAGATGCACAGACAGCGAACTACTGGATCGATCTTTCAGCTGCCTCCTCAATTTCTTTAGTCTGGGCAAAAGAAAATGAGGGACTGTCGATTCTGGTGTATAAGGTTTCGCAATTATAGTGGGCACAAATTCCAGCATTTTATTAGAAAAGACCGACATGGGTACAGAAAGATATGCAGCGTCGTTAATGAAGGAGAGACTCTGCCAATCTAATGAGTCAAGAAAATTGTTGATTAAGCTAAAATATTCGAGGTCACAAGCATGATATGTACGACCAGCACTAGCCTTTTCCGTAGAAGAAAGCAGAAGACAACAGTAAATTAATGTGTGATCGCTTTGGAAGATGTCCTGCTTTAAATTAAAGAAGAGGGGAGCAATAACGTTTGTAAAAATCAGATCAAGGATATGATTCTGTCTTGTGGGGGAACGAACCAATTGAGATCAGTTCGCATAATTAATGTTATCGAGGAAAGGCTGAAATCTAGGTAGACCATAGTTTCAAAGCCAGCTGATTTCAGAAAAAATTAAAATCTCCAGCAATAAGTTCAACTTCAAAAGTGGATTCTGAAATAAATTTGAATATCTCACATAGATTTGAATCTTCTTTCGAGGAAGAGTTAGGAGTATTGTATACACATCCGATAATCGCATTTGCCGGGGCGACAGGATAATGGAAGTGAAACAGTAATTTCTAGAGAAGGATTTGCTATTTAAATTAAACGGAAAGTGCCTAAATGACGTTCTAATATAGATAAGACAACCATCACCACGCTTATTTATGCGATCTTGACGATAGAAATTACACTCGTCTATGATAAGGGAGGAGTCAGAAATGAGTGGATGGGTCCAAGATTCTGTTATGCATATAACATCGAGCATCATCTCGAAAGTAAAAGCTCAAAGTTGAGCCATTTTATTTATAATGGACCTGGCAGTAAGCACTATGACATCTAGTGTGTTTTGAGTGGCGGGACTATGGCTATTGTTATTCGCAAAAAAATTTGGAGGTGGGTAGGCAAACTGTAGGCCATAGTTATTTGGGGAATAAGTACTGACGGGTTTGGAGCTATTTGTATATGGGTAGCCAATAATGGATGACTGATA
The DNA here is from genome assembly GCA_036362985.1 of Ligula intestinalis. Lineage (NCBI taxonomy): Eukaryota > Metazoa > Platyhelminthes > Cestoda > Diphyllobothriidea > Diphyllobothriidae > Ligula > Ligula intestinalis. The sequence continues at coordinate 10,103,921 of JAYGXS010000001.1, read as the reverse complement.
AGGTCTGATATATCTAGGGACCTCACTTTCTGGCATGGGAAAATGAGGAGAGGATTGACCAAAATAAGCTTCTGGGCCATTTGGGAGGAATGGGGGGAGGCTAGAAGGCCTGTAGAAGTTTGCGGGTCTGGGTGGATGAGGGTGGGTAAAGAAACTGATAGGGGGAAACGGTGACATAAAATTAGTGTTGGGGCCGTTTGCGTAAGAACTAATGGTCCTAATCAGTGAATCTCCTGTAGGGCAAATCCGATTAGATTTAAAACTATACCAGTTTGGGTTACTGCCGTGCAAATCAAATTTTTCGTGGTTCGGGCCCGACCTGTTCAATAACGCATCATACGGGGGAATAAGATGACTCGCACGGTTAAGGAAAAAGCTAGGTTGTGGTGGGGAAGCGGTCGGCATAAACGCTTTCGACAGTGTTGGCGACATTATTGATGAGCTTGTCGCAGAGTTAAAGGCAACGGAATTTATCGATTGTTGGACAGAGAATATATTTAGACTAGTTGTAATCGCAGTAAATGGTGGAGCGGCGGAGCTCGCAGATCCCGACATCGAGATGTATGGGCTAACTGGTGCGCTGATGTTTATGGGCCTATGACTAGACATTCAGGAGGTAGGGGTAGCAGGTGTACTGACGGTTATGGGACTATGACTACACATCCGGGGGGGCAGGGATAACGGGTGTGCTGCCGTTAGCGGGTGTATTACCAGATATCCGGAGTGGAGGATTAGCGTGTGCCTGGACCCTATCGGGACTATGACCAGACTTATGAACAGTAGGCGGAGAAGTCATGAGTCTATTTGACTGGAGAGCCACATTTCTTCGCTCCATTGGTGTAAGATCTCGGCAGAGGAAACTTTAAGTCATTTACAAATATCGAGATATGCGACCTCGTTATGCAAAGATTGAGTCCACCTCGATCGTTGAAAACTATTTAACTAGGATGGGCGGATTCTTGCTACGCGATTGAAGGCGCTTTGCTTCCGCAATTTTGAAGTTGAACCCACCCGAGCATAGAAAATCTCTTGCAATATCCAAAAGGTGACTAAGTGTGGAGGCGTTTTTAAGTATAAAGTTATAATTACGCTTTTGTCTATCAAAAGTTTCCGTGGTTACTAGATGGATGAGGTAGTCTAGCTTTTTGCAGTTTGGGAATAAACATCGGATAACTGACATTCAAATAGGTTCTCTAACATTGACAAAACAGATCCAAACTTCAGCATGAAGTCATTATAGTCCTGTAATGCAGATAAATCGATTTGCTTAACCTTGAAAATGGACTGCATGTTGATATCAAGGCATTGACTGGAAGGTTTGGTCAGGCACCGCTTGGGTCTGGTGGCAGATATCCTACGATGAGCTGTAATTTCTGTTCTCATAATTTGATGGAAATATTATTTAAATGTGAGAAGGTCTAGAAACACTCAGCCTATAGGATTTTACCGCAGTTTTAAAAATATATTCAATATTGGGAAACAACTCAGCCTTTGAAGGTCTCGAGCATATTCGGATCTTGACGATGTCTTTTACTAGGCCGCGATTTTGATGTGAATCTGTTGGTTTGAAGAAGTTGCGTTTCAGTAGTAATTGTTTAGAAAATAAAACCTTCTTAAATTCCGACTTCAAATGATTTTCCACGCGAGAAAAGTAATTCCAGAAACGCAGGAAGAAATTCTACATGAACGATTTCAGCCACAATGTCCAAGGTCGAAAATTGACTGGGGATATCGATGTAAAACTGTCCTAGGAGGAGCGTGGGAAATATCGACAGTGATCTTGTAGGGTCTAAGGTAAGGGACCGTTGACCGAAAGTGGCAATAGTAGTGTTGTTTGCAGCCTGCAGTATCTACTGCGATGGCTGGAGATTATGACGACGAGTGGGTGGTAAAACGCTAACCTCGGCACCGGTGTCGATCAAGAAATGGAACCCAGTGGACTTGTCGGTCGCATAAAACAGGCGACTGTGTCGCGATGGGCCAGCACCAGTCGTTGCCATTATTGGCTGGTGGCACCGTTTCCCGAACGGGAACGTCTAGCGTAAGTCCTGGGTGGGCCGCATTTAAAAGCATCCGGGCCGCATGTGCTGTGGTACTAGCAGACTTTGTCGTCTGCACGCTGTTTTGAGTTAGAGCGATTGCGGTTTGTAGAGGGACGACCGGTTTGCAGCCGGTTGAGTGTGGAACACATTGTGCTCACTTGAAAGCACAATAGCCTGACAGTATCTTTAAGATCCTGCAGGTCATCATCTCTGTTGGCTGGAAAACTCTGAACTGAACCCGCGCGGTTTGAATTTTCGAGCAACACGAAGGCGAAATAAATTCAAGTTTTACACTGAAATAAATTGTCGAAAGACAAAAATTGATCAAAAAACACTGTTTCGCAACGATCCTTCGTTCAATTCCCTGCCAACCTGTCACTGTTCGACCAGGAAATTTCTCCAAATCGAGCATCCTGCTGGAATTATTGGCTTGGATTACACAGTCTACCTGTCCAAATCAATCTCGTTAGGATTTCTGAGGAGTATCCACGGAGAAAACGACAAAGGCTGAGTCGCTCCATTATATTATATCACATTTGTTGATACCAGTATTAAACTTACCTACTGCATACTTAGAAACTAAACTAGCTCGGTTGCTACGCCTGTTTTTATCAACCCTGTACTAAGTTTACAAGTTTAGATAGTTACCTAGTAGTCAGTCAAAGCTCTGCTGCTTGAATTCTAACCACAATCGTCTTCAGTAAAAAATTCAACTCCTAAAGGATTATTGTATCAGCAAAGCGTAGCCTTAGGCTTTCTATCTCGTATATAAGACAAAAACTGCATATCTTAACCTTTTGTGTTGAAAATACAATTGTTGTACGCAGTTATGCAGACCAGAAGCCAAATGCAAAATTTGACGCGAGGTGGGCCTGAACTCGAAACCGCTCCTTCACGAGGCCGCGTCTCTAACCATTACGCCACTGACGCGCGGTGTGAGATAAGATCCAAAAGTCTTACCAATTGGGTGCGACCGCCACAAGTAGTAGACTATTGCGACGGTTATGATGTGCTAGCCTCTAAGTTTGATAAACTTGTCGACGTGGTAAAAAATATGCAGGGGTTTATGCTTCAGACCCTCGTTTCAAATGAAAAACTCGAAGAAGAAATGAAGGGCATGAGAGATTTTATCCAGCAGACCCACGTGTCAACAGAAAACTTGACAGCTGCCGAGCTTACGTGTAGAACACCTCAGAAACCTACGCGTGTACCTATACCTAAAGTACAGGCCCCCATAGTTGACCATGCAGCCACAGTGGAGGCAAATTCGAACACCCCCGCTGTGGACAACAAAGGGACGGCTGGGCCACCACCAAAACCTAAGGCTCTCAAAAAAAATTGCGAGACTGTGCCAACACCCAGCGTGAAGGTGCCTAACGCTGCCGTGCCTGACCTCGCGAGCACCCCTAGCGAAAACAGCAAAGTCAATACTGGCGAAATATTGACTCCAGCCAGTCCGAGCTCGAGGCTCACTGCCAGCCCAAGCTCCCAGATCGCAGACACGGATTCTGAGGCCAACTTAGAGACCGTGTCCAACACCGAAATGACATGCAACAACGAAGGGTTTGGCTTCCCGAATACACATAGCAACAGAAATGAGGCCCATGCTGGGGAACCATCTACATCGGCCATCCCGAGCTCGAGTCACACAGAGGCCAATATGACAAACACTGTAGAAAAAGTTTTCTAACACCCACAGGGACGACAGCACTGTATTATTGTCCAGGGCCTAAAAGAATGTACTTCAGTCAGTTCCGACCATAACGCGGAGGACATGGCATCCTTCAACCGTGTTCTAAACGATCTGTTCGAGCCAGGTTTAGAATTTCCAGTTCTGAAATCGTTTCGGATCGGAAAAAAACCTGACGAGGCCACAGGTACGCCGCGACCACGACCTCTAAAAATTGTGATGCAAAATAACGAACACGTTAAACTGATCTTATCAAAAAAGACCAGCCTTCGCCAGTCACACAAAGAAGTTTTTTTCAGCCGGAGTACTCTCTAGCGGAACGGCTCAAACGTCGGGAACTTGTGGCATAATTACTTTCGAGAAGAAAAAATGGCGAGACCAGCCTGGTAATCTCGAACGGGAAGATTATTCACAGGAATCTGAGGTTCTTGAACCAACCGATAATACTTCGAACAATGGCCTGAGCGTGGCTTACACAGCCGATGTCAAACAAAGTTCAAATTCCACCGAGACAACATTCGTCAAAAATATGTCACTTAAATTCTTCTACACCAACGCACAGAGTCTGTTGTCCAAGTTAGATGAACTAAAAGTGCACATATATGACCTTTCTCCCGACATTATCTCTCTGACAGAAACCTGGCTGTCTGAAAACGTGGATGACCGCGAAGTGGCACTACCTGGCTTTAATCTGTTCCGGAGAGATAGAAGAGGGCGCCAAGGAGGAGGAATTATAACTTACGTCAAACATGGACTGCTAGTCTCGGAAAAAAACAGAGCGGTTTCATTGCAGCACCGAGGCCATCTGGCTTACTATAAAGGTACCGAAATCACCCAGCCTGGAAGTTCTGACCGTGTACCGTCCGCCTAGATATGATCATGAGGCTGACACTGGTCTACTAGAAGAGTTAGCGAGATTAGCTGCTCGGCCCGACGTCTTGATTATGGGAGACTTCAGTGCCCCGCTTATCGATTGGGGTTCATCATACGCACGAGGCCCAGAGCAAGCATTCGACTGGCGTTTACTAGCTCTGACACTTAATGCGTCTCTCAGTCAGCACGTTCTATTTCCCACCAGGGTGCGTGAAGGGCGGCAATCAAACTGTCTAGACCTGGTACTTACGAAATCGCTGGACAGCATCGACGAGTGCAATCTCTACCTCCTCTAGGTAAAAGTGATCACATCGTACTAAATTGGGACTATTCTATATTTTCGGTACCCGAACAACCCACCAAGGTTAGAAGGAATATTTGGCGTGGTGACTTTGATCAAATGAAGGCCGAAATAAACAACATAAATTGGGAATTGGTTTTTTCTGGCAATATAGCTGATGATTGGGGATGGTTCAGTGAGTTATTGCATACTCTCCTGAGAAACCACTGTCCGATTACACGGAAGAAGCTAAACAACAAACCTCAGTGGCTGACTCAAGCGCTGAAGAAAGAGATAAATAAAAAGGGGAGATTGTTTAGAAAGTATAAAGCAGACAGAAATCCGGTATCCCGAAATGCATACAAAACGCAGAGGAACCTCGTGAAGCGACTTATCTTCAAAGCGCGCAAAGACTTTGAAAAAGATTTACTAAACCGGGCAGTTAAAAATCCGGAGCTATTTTATGGCTACTTAAGAAAGACCACACGAAACCGGGACCCAGTTCCCCTTCTGAAGGCTAGCGATGGAACAGAAATGAGTGAGGATGGAGCAAAAGCTGAGCATCTTTCACAATTTTTCAAATCGAACTTTACAACTGAAATCGGATTCATTCCTCCAAACTATGGCTTAGATGACGGTCCAAAGATTGAAAATGTGGGCTTCGCCGAAGCAACCGTTCTTCAGGAGTTAATGGCACTAAACGACTCGAAATCATCCGGTCCCGATGACATCCCGCCTAAATTTCTGAAAGAACTTGCTGAGGAGCTAGCCAAACCGCTTTCTATGCTTTTCAGTTCCTCGTTTAACGCAGGTTGTTTACCCGCCGATTGGAAATCCGCACGGATCACACCATTGTATAAAGGCGGCAGAAAGGTTGCTGCAAACAGTTATAGACCAATCAGCCTCACTTCGATCTGTTGCAAGATTATGGAAAAAGTAGTAAAACGAGAGCTGATGCGTTTCTTAGAGCAGCATAACCTTCTATCGGATGCGCAACATGGGTTCCGCAGAGGCAGGTCCTGCGTGACGAACCTGCTTCATTGTTTGGAAGGCTGGACTCGGGCAGTTGATGGAGGAAATCCGCTTCATGTAATCTACATCGACTTCAAGAAGGCTTTTGGTAGCGTCCCACATCAACGACTTCTGCACAAACTCAGCCAAATAGGTGTTCGAGGAAATCTGCTGAAGTGGATTCGAAGCTTCTCACTTGGTCGCTCTCAAACTGTCCATATTGGTGACCAGCAGTCGGCAGACGTTGCAGTCGAGAGCGGTGTCCCCCAAGGCTCTGTCCTTGGCCCTATACTATTCATTATATACGTCAATGACTCCGTCCGTGAACTGGACTGCAATGTGGCTATGTTTGCCGATGACATTAAGATTTGGAACGTCATCAGAAATTCAGCTGACGAAGAACATTTGCAGCTAAACCTAAATCGTCTTCAAACTTGGTCTCAAGACTGGCTTTTGCCGTTTAACGAGAACAAATGCAGTATCCTACGAGTTGGCCGACCCAGCTCTCAGAACCCCATGGTTTACAGCCTAAATGGCATCCAACTGCAAGAAGTCGACGCGCAGAAAGATTTGGGAGTATGGATCTCTACGTCTCTTAAGCCCTCGCTGCACTGCGCAAAAGTAGCCAAGTCTGCGATGTCCGTCCTCTATCTTGTCAAAAGGGCTTTCTGTGCCTTCGATAAAGACTGCTTTGCTAAGGTCTTTGGAACATTTGTGCGGCCTTAGTTGGAGTTCGCAATGCAAGCATGGAAACCCTGGACCGCGAAAGATCTAAATTCCCTCGAGAAGGTCCAAAGGCGCGCGACCAAACTGGTTACCGGTCAGAGCTTTTTACCCTACGAAAGACGTTTAGCTAATCTCGATCTATTTCCGTTAAGTTACAGACAGCTACGTGGCGATCTGATACAAGCATTTCGTATAATGCGCTGGCACGACTGCTGTCTTCTACCTGGCGACTTCTTCGAGTTAGCAACAACGACCAACTTAAGAGGGCATCTCTTCAAACTACGCATAACAGGGGCCAGACTAGACACACGCAAGTTCTTCTTTGGTAATAGAGTAGTTGAAGCTTGAAATGCAATCCCCGAGGAAATTGTTATGTCCCCATCTGTGGATGCATTCAAGAGAAATTTAGATCTTCATACCCGAAATGCCCACTAAAATTGGATATGGCGAGAATGAAATTATATATATATGTGTATATAAACATACGACTAACTGATTTTCAGTAATATGTTAGTTAAGAATAACAAGAATTGCAAGCTTCGAGTCCACCAAACGTTGTGATCCGAGGCTACGCGGATTTGTAAAACTTTTCCCAATTCAGGCCTGGAATGCTCTGCCCGCGGACATTGTTATGTCGCCATCTGAGGACACGTCAGACGCATCTGTAGGCATGTTTATGGCACTATTAAGTTCGAACAAATAGCCACTGAGCCCCCGAAAATAAACTGCCAGTCGCCGAATGCAAATTGTGGAATAATCACATTATGAAAAACATACTACTCGCTAATTTTCAGTAATATGTTTGTTTAGAAAACTACCGATTATATTTCTTCTGTCAATTAGCAGGCAGACTCGTTAAACCAACAAGGGTGCACGATGGGCGCATCGCCGACACTCGATGAGGTTCGCGTGACCTCCGCAACCTTCTCTTCGTGGGACCCTTGGTATTATGGCGAAAACCGCGATGGACTATCCCTGACATGCTTCAAACACTCTTAGCACAGGCCATCCGCATCGAATATACTCGGCACCCCCCCCCCCTCCCCCAGGCGACAGTTTTTCTCCTTAAATCTCTCAAATGGCATTCAAACCCCTAGACTTCTGAACAATGCCTAAGGAGTTTTTTAACTGTCGGCCCTCAAATTTTTGGCAACGCCACTGATCTGAAATGTTCTGCAGATCAAATGCATTGAAAAAACTGTACCAATAGGGAGTTCAAAGGTATTTACCTATATTTCCCTCAATAAAACCTGACCTGACCTGAACTTCGCGAATCGGTTGGGAGGGTGAACTAGACTGCAGGGATTAGGTACCAAGCGATTAAGTGGTCTTTTGCTGCGTACGACTATCAGGTTTAGGGTCGGATCATGAGGCGGAAACCTGGGAGGCGGCATGCTGATGTACTGAGGCCGAGGCTTAGTTTAAAGCGTACGAACTAGTACCTAGGTAACATTTTGGAATTCGGTCTGCATGCTCCGCGAGTTTGGTTAGCGGAACATCGTCGTCGAGTAGGGTGAGAACCTGTTGCATTGGATGGGGTAATTTTTCCATCCAGATGTGACGGAAAATAGAATCGTCTAATGTGTGACCAGCAAGCAAGTGACGCATGTGGCGCATCAGAGCAGAGGGAGTTTGATCGCCAAGTTCGACATTGTTGAGGAGCTGACGAAGCATACTGTCGGCGGATTGTGCCGTACGTTCGAGAATAGCTTGTTTTAATATAGAGTAGGGCTTAACTTTAGGAATAGGATCAAGGAGATCCTGAACTGCGAAAGCGACGTCACATGGTTAGAACTGTACGACGTACGCTTAACGCGTACGCTTGCCAGTAAGCTGACGTGAGTCGAAAACGGCCTCGACCTATTTAAATCAGACGATTGGATGACGAACCTCGTACTGGGGTAGATTAACAGGTATCTGTAAAGCATGAGGCTCGTCATGATCGGCTGGTGTAAATGACTTGTTAGAAGCAGTATCATCTTCTTCAGCTTCGTAAAATTGTTCGTATTCGTCACCCATGTTGAAAAAAATGTAAGAACGGCAGAATCGAATGGGAAAAATGGGTGTATGGAATAAAAAGTACGACAAGGATAACGATAGGAACAAAGTCACCAAATTTTTAGCGGGTTTATCACTCTAAATGTACAAAACGTCTTAGCAAAATCACAACGAAAAATTTTCTAGTGTAGGCTAACCACTAGTGACTAATTTACCAGGCTATCCTTGTGGAAAAGGTGTAAAAACTGTACACGAGGATAACAATGAAGGTTAATAAATGATACAACTCACTTAGATCCTTCACGATCCTTGCCAGCAATAGTCAAGAAATTGACTTGCCAAAGGATGACTTCATGAAGACCGGGATCCTAGTTCGCTGGATCGCAATCGTGAGATTTGCGAGAAATCTCATTTTTAAATTGCTGTTGGATTCTCCTGAGCCTGGGAATGATCACCAGAGAAAGGTGTCGTTGAAGGGCAAAGGAAACAGCGGCAGGTTAGGAGAGAAATTGAGCTGTGGAGAGTTGTTAGCAAGAAAATTGCTCGTGAAGAGCAGGCGGCCAGAATCGAAAGTGCTATATTTGAGTTAAAACAAAAATTGGAAAATTTATAAATTTAAACAACGCATAAGTTGAGCTAAGAGCCCACAATGTCTTTTATCTTTAAAATATAACCGCTGAAAATTGTCCTAAATAAAGAATTAATACTTCAGATAAATAAACCTATGAGAAGGCTGAACTGTTCAATGCATTCTTTGCAAAGCACCTTACGATGGAATCTGAACCAGTCCCGTCGTTTCAGCCATGCTCAGTCAATACTATCAGTACCATAGATTTATCCATAGAAGTAATTCGTAAGCACATCATCCGTCTAAAAAGCTCGCACTCCTCGGGATCTGACGGCCTTCCGAATTCACTTGTCAAGAGAGTATTCAGCTTCCCCTGATTGCTAAGTCATCTTTTCTCAGCTTAGCTTCTAAACGGTTTCTTTCCTGACTCATGGAAGATATCTATTATTCTTCCAGTCTTCAAGTCAGGATCTCGTTCTGACGTAAGTAACTACCCAGGTTTTCATAAAACCCCGGCTCTAGCCAAACATTTGGAAAAGATCATTTTTAATTAAATTTTCGATTTATGTGTAGAAAATAAACTATTAAACGCCACACAGCATGGATTTCTACCTGGAAGATCATGCGAAACGTGCCACTTGGCATTCCTTAACCTGGTTACTACACTTCGTAATGAACAGCAATCAGTCATCGTGATTTACTTTGACCTTAGTAAGGCTTTTGACAAGGTGCCGCATAGGCGCCTTTTAGTGAAACTGGCAGCCCTAGGCTTCAGGCCTTCCCTCCTCGATTTCATTGCCTCCTATCTGTCTAACCGTAGCCAGAAGGTCTTAGTAGGCAATAGCTACTCGATGCATCAGCCGAACATGAGTGGCATTTTACAAGGCATGGTTTTAGGTCTCCTCCTTTTCATTCTTTACATAAATGAAATGTCAACAGTGCTAAATAATTCGGAAAATTTCATTTATTCTGATGACCTTAAGTCAAGTCAAGTAAAGTCAAATTTATTGAAGGAAATATAGACAAACGCCTTTGAACGCCCTCTTGGTACATAGGATTTAAGAAATGCATCAGCATAGCCGAACATTCCAAAGAAGTCATTGACACAATTTCACATGACTACTCGCTTGTTTCAGGTAATAAACTCACACTCAGTTTACACGAGCCAGCAGTGTAACTGAGGAAGAAGAGCAGACTCATAATTCAAAATGGAATGTCATTTGTGTTTTTTAGGAAAAAAACAGTCGCGCGTGGGGGAAGTATGTGAATGATAGGGGCATGATGCTTCTGTGAATGTTGACGGCAGCCATGGCGTCCATGATGAATAATATCTACATCCGAAGGACCATGCGAGGAGGAGACCTCGGAGTCACGAGAACGTCCCGAAGACCGGAGATGCGACCATGATACGCATTTGCTGTGCCAAGAGCCGAGGAACCCGCCACGTCGTCAGCAGTCGGTCGATACAGGAAAGGGTGTGACAGGACCGCGTAGCCTAGGACCATAGGTGCGGTAGATGCGTCCTCAGACACGATCGGCGCAGATCGCATAGTGAGCAGAGACGTCATAGCTAGATAATGGCTGAAAATCATAATAATAATACAACTTACAAATTACTTCAAGTATATATTGATAGCATTTCTAGCAGTTCAGGGTTTGGATGTAGAGCGCTTCAATTTTTGGATTCGGAGCACTTCAGTGATTGGATTTGGAGTACTTTATCGTGACGATACTCATTAAATCGGTCTAGATTTGCCTTAGAAACATCCACGGAAGGGGATATGACAATATCCACAGGAAGGGCATTCCATGCCTGGATAACCCTCTTAGAGGAAAAGAATTTTCTTGGGTCAAGTCTTGCCCCAGTCACATGTAATTTGAGGGGGTGTCCCCGCAGCCTAGAGATGGTGGCCCGCTCAAAGAAGTCATTTGTTTGGAGGCAGCAATCCTGACCACGCAACATGCGAAATGCCTGGATTAGGTCCCCACGTAGCTGCTTGTAATCCAGAGGAAACAAGTCAAGATTTACCAATCGAGTCTCATAAGGGAGGTTCCGTTGGCTTCGTACTAATTTTGTTGCGCGTCTTTGTACGCTTTTGAGGTTTTTTTGTCTTTGGCTGTCCAAGGTCTCCAGGCTTAGATGGCAAATTCCAGTTGAGGTCGCACAAACGTGCCGAATACCTTGCCAAATACAACTTTGTTAAACTTAGCAAAGGCGTGCTTGATTAGATACAAGCTCGACATTGCGGATTTAGCCACTTTCAGGACGTGGAGTGATGGCTTCAAGGAAATCGTGAACCACACCCCCAGGTCTTTCTGAGCCTCTACCTCTGACAGCGGCGTGTGATTCAGGTAACACATTCTCCGAGGCGTAGTGTTGGTTCTACCAAAGCACATTAGGTTGCATTTGGCCACATTAAATGGCATGAGCCAAAGGGTTGACCATTTCTCCAGTCTATGCAAATTTGCCTGGAGGTTCAATTCATCGTCTTGGTTGCGTATGACCTTCCAACGTTTTATGTCATCAGCAAACATTGCATTTCGCAGTCTAGTCCGCTTATGCAGTCATCAATATATAAAAGGAAGAGAATAGGGCCAAGAACAGATGCCTGTGGAACCCTGCTCTCAACGGCTACCTCCGCCGACCGCTGTTCGCCAATGCATACGGTCTGAGTACGACCAGTCAAGAAGTTTGCGATCCACTACAAAAGGTTTCCCTTACCCCTATGCGACTGAGCTTGTATAAGAGACGTTGATGAGGCATCGTGTCAAGCGCCTTCTTGAAGTCTACGAAGACTGTATGCACCGTATTCCCTTCATCGATCGCTCGGGTCCATTGTTCTAGACAATAGAGCACATTGGTCAAGCAGGGCTTTCCCCTGCGGAATCCGCGCTGCTTATCAGAAAGAAGTTGATGTTGCTCCAAAAAGTGCATCAGCTCGCGTTTGACTATGCGTTCCATAAGCTTGCAGGATATTGAGGTGAGGCTGACCGGTCTATAGTTATTTGCGGTCGCCCGACTCCCACTTTTGTGGATGGGTGAGATCCTCGCTGCCTTAGAATCGGGTGGCACTTGTCCAGTATAAAGAGAAGCTCGGAAGATTAGGTAGAGGGGTACCGCCAACTCTATGGCTAGCTCTTTTAATTGCTTTGCAGGCATCTCATCTGGACCTGACGACTTCGTTTCTTTAAGTTGTAAAAGTTCTCGCAGAACGGTAGCTTCCGTGAGTGCAACCGAGTCTATGGTCTGAATCACACCCACACTGCAGTTAATAGCGGTGAACTCAGCCTCTCTCGTAAAGACCGACTGAAAGAAGCAGGATAGATGTTCCGCCTTATCGTTTATCTCAGAAATTTCAACACCATCGTCTGTTTTTAGCAGAGGAATAGGGTCTCTATTTCAAGTAAATTGCCTAAAGTAGCTGTAGAAAAGCTTTGGGTTTTCTACTGCATGGTTTATTAGATTACTCTCGACGTTTTGGCGGCTAATTCGTATCAGGCTCTTAACTTTGTTTCTCTGAGCCTTATACCCATTGTACGATTTGGGAGTCCTCTCTCTGCGATAGATTTTGAACATCGTTCCTTTGCGGTTTACTTCCCTCTTTAGCGTCGGCGGTAGCCATCGAGGCCTATTTGTTACTTTCTCCACCTTGATAGGACAGAAATCGGTAATAAGTCCGTGTAATACGGCTTTGAATGCCAACCAATCATCGAGAACGCACCCGGTGAATATTTCGTTCCAGTCTATCTCGCTCACTGTGGTTTTCATTTGTGTAAAGTCACCTCTCCAGATGTTGCGGCTGGTTACCGCACTACGATCGGGCACAGAGAAGAGTAATATTCCCACTTAAGCCCTAAGTGATCACTTTTTCCGAGAGGTGGTTAACAATTTACTATGTCCACTCTATCAGGTGCTTTGGTAAGTACTAGGTCTAAGCAATTGGCTTGTTGCCCTTCGCGTAGTCTGGTCGGATATAGGACGTGTTGTGTTAGGAAAGATGCCTGTACTGTGCGCAGGAGTCGTCGATCGAAATTTACTGCTGAGCCGGGCGCAGAACTCACGTTCCAGTCGATATGGGGGGTGTTAAAGTCTCCCATGACCATGAAATCGGATCTCTTAGCAATTTCTTCGAATCCTTCTATCAGACTATTGTCTGACTGTTGGTTGCTCGATGGTGGACGGTAGACCGCCATGATGTCAAGGCTCTGTGACCCCGGTGTTCTAACGGTGAGCCATATTGCCTCTATATTGCCCGAAAGGTTTTCGGATTTGTCGGACACGAGCAGGCCGTGTCTTGCACAGATTAGCACACCCATACCTTGACGCCCGACTCTATCTTTTCGGAAAACTTGAAACCCGGGGACAGCAATTTCCTGGTCGCCTACCTTCGTGAACAACCATATTTCTCTTATGCAGACGACATCTGGTTCCAGTTGGCACGTAATAATCTTAAGCTCATCTAATTTAGAGAGCAGGCTTTGTGCATTGGTGTACATGCACTTTAGTTTCTTTGTACGGTGTAATCCGGCTGTGACAGTCACTTCCTGACCGTCGTTCGGAGTATAACGGGTTTATTCGCTGTTTCCTTCTGAATTGTCTTCCCGTTGAAGATGTTTAGGCCTGCCTCGCCATTCTTCTTCCTCGACTGTACTTCCATTAAAAGTTCTCGGCGTTTCAGCCATTCCTCCAGGGAGTAGTCCGGTTGAAAAAACCTCTTTATACGCGTGACGTAGGTTAGTTTTTTTAGACAGGATTACCTGAACACGTTCCTTGTTTTTAACTACTATTTTGAGCGGTCTGAGTCGGTGCATTTCTGCAGTATCTGCCGGCCTTTTCCCGATACGAAATGACTTGAGCACTTCAAATTCTCTAGCGGGCGGGAACAGATCGCTCAGGACATCGTTAAAGGAAACCAAGTCCGGATTATTCTGGTCGTTTGAGCGGTCTGAAATAGCTTCTTCTAACCCCTGTACAACTAGACAATATTCATGATCCTCTCGGTGTCGTGTGCTTTTAGCTGAGATTTTCGCCTTCTTTGCTGCAGTGGGCCTGGAGCTCGAACTGTGTGGTGTAACTGCTTGGTCGTCGGGACTGTGTGAAGTTGCTTCTTGCAACCTCTGAACAAATACACTGTGATCACTATCCTGTCGGGATTCTTTAAGTACGGTTTTGGCCACCTTTGCTGCAGTGGGCCTGGAGCTTTAACTGTGTGGTGTGACTGCTTGGCCGTCAGAACTGTCTGAAGTTGCTTCTTGCAACCCCTGAACAACTACCCCATGTTCACCACCCTGTCGGGAGTCTTTAATTTCGGTTTTGGTCATCTTCGCTGCAGTGGGCCCGGAGCTCGAACTAGGTGGTGTGATTGCTTGGTCGTCTGAACTGTATGAAGCTGCTTCCTGTAACCCCTGAAGAACTACACCATGATCACCTTCCTGTCGGGAGGCCTGAAGTACAGTTTTGGTCGCCTTCGCTGCAGTGGGCCTAGAGCTCGAAACGAATGGTGTGACTGCTTGGTCATCGAATCTATCTGAAGTTGTCTCACCGGTGTCTATGTTGTCCACTATGGCGGCCTGTACTTCAAGTATATGCATCCTCTGTTCTTCTTTAGGCTGCTCATGCGTATGCATTGAAGTCATCACTTTTTCCATCGCAGCACTGGTCTGCTGGAGGAGTTTTTTCATATTGTCCATTTTACCTTCAAGTTTGCTATACTTAGAGGTTAGAATATGATATCCTTCATATCGGTTCTCTGTGTGCGTCGATCGCACCCAATTAGTCAAGCTTTTCGATTGCCCGTTACAGCGTGTCGCAATAGCGCAGTGGTTAGCATCGCGGTCTTGTATTGAAGGCGTTTTGAGTTCGAGCCCCTCTCGCGGCAAATTTTGCATTTGACTTTTCGTTTGCATTATTTTCGCACGACCAGTGAAATTTCCACAAAAAAGGAGTCAGATGTGAGGCTTTACCTTATATACGAGACATATAGCCTTAGTCGTCGCTTAGTTAATGTAAGAATACGTTAAGGGCGGTTCCCCTTACTTAAGACGATTGATTTTAGAATTTAAGAAGCAGAACTTTGATGGACTACTAAAGCAATGTCAAAACGTGGAAACTTTGTTCAGGGTTGGTAAGAGCAGGCGTAATAACTGAGGTAGTTTTATTTCTAACCATGCAGTAACCTACTCCAATACTGGTATCAAAGCAAATGTGATACAATAGAATTTAGCGACTCCGCCTTTGCTCCTTCGTGTGTACTAGCGTCTGAGAATTTCACCAGCACCAGCGTTGTAGGAGTTTGGTCGGTCCAATATCGTTTAGGAAGATTTTTGACGATTGTCTGCTTTGCTAGTTACAACGTAACTGTGAGAGCAGATGGATTTAGACCCAGGTGGCGACTAAGAAAAAGAATACTGTAGTATGGTTTGTTCAGGGAACAAATTTTGTGAGTATCCGGGTTTGTACGTAAATCAAGTGTATTGATCTTGACACACTATCTTTTGCTCGTTGGAAACAAGTTTTTTTCCTCTTGAAACGCCACTGCTTAAAAATTTCAAACCACGCGGGGGCAGGATTTTTTCAAGTGTATTTACTCATTTTCTAAGGACACGGCCAGTACTTGTGTTGATAAAGTTCACGCAGACTTGCGTACCCTCTCAAGTTGGAGCGCTACATGGCAGATGGAGTTTTCTCCATCCAAATGTAGTTTCATGTGTTTTGGTCCTGCAAGGCTTCCTGGACCCATTATCTTCCAAAATAGTCCACTTTTAGAAAGATCTACGATAAAGGATTTGGGTCTTACTTACACGAATAAGCTTGCATTATCACCTCATGCAGATCGAATTTCTGCCAAGGGCGCACAGATATGTGGGTTTATATCGCATAATTTTTTGCCTTCCAGAAATGAAGTTAAAACTATACCGCATGTTTGTTCTCCCGATACTAGAATACTGCTTTCCGCTTTTTGGTCTCATGACCCAGAATGACCGTAGTAAGATTGAAAAGGTTCAGCGAGTTTTCACTTGTAAAATATTTTCTGTTTCTGGGTCTGGTATGTGTTATACAGGTAGATGTCAGTCAACAAACATTAAATTTCCTTGGGTAAGGAGACTCGAAGCTGCTATATGCTTTCTGTTTCACGTTAACAATAGTCCTAATCTTTCATAAATTAACGCTCTCCTTCCGGTAGACCAACCTTACGCCACTCGTTACTCTTCCATGTTAATTTTACCGCCCAGTAGCTCCACATCTAACCGTTCTCGCTTTTTTACCTCCAAATATGCTTTTATTTGGAACAACCTTCTCTCGATATTAGACTGTCTTCTACACTGTCAATTTTTAAAGGCAACTTATATAAGCATTTAAATTTAGAGGAAATAAAGTCGTAACTGTCTGCTTCCTTTCCAAACGCGCAAGTTTTAGATTTTGATAAGGGTCCTCCTGGCATCTGAAGCTCTTCCCAGGATACTAAAATGATTGCTAAATATGTTAGCATTTTCCTCTGCAGAGTCAAGCATCACTTCCAAGGGCTGCGAACTGTTCTCCGTATTTGCAACCTTCGCTGTGGTCTTCGAGGTCGCTAGTAATGGTTATCGCCAACTTTTCGATGGGCTCTGGAGTCAGGTGGGTCGCATCTCGGTAATGCTGCCTTGACTTCTACTGTCTTCTTCTGTTGTCGCGGATGACCCCTTCTTAACTCAACGATATATTATTTTTTCCCATGACCATTAACGTCCCGAACCCTCAACATCAGGTCCCAATCTAACCACATCAAACCCTGTTACCTATTAAGGCAGTTTTTTCTCCTATAGTGTTTTGTAAATCGATGACCCTCTGAACTCATCCACCGATTTAGGAGTTTTTTTACTGCAGATGACAATTATTTTATAAGAGTTCACTGTTTATCACTATTATTTTATTTTCACGATAGCACTAAGTTTGTAACGACAGGGCCCCTTGGGCCTTAAATATACAAATTATTATTTTTCCAGCTTCACAGAAGTCTAAAAACCTCACATACCGAACTTCTCATTCTTGGTAATCGTCTAACAGTCAATGCTCATCTGGCTACAATACCAGCCACTGTGCAGCTGCTGGCGGGCCTCGGAAGTTGACCACAAGGCCGAAAGGAATGAGCAAGTTCCGTTCGCGAACGGTCAACGTTCATCAATTAGTGCCAATATTTATGATCGAAACTGGCAAGAGAATGTGGGCTCTTGGCTCTTTTGTTTAAACTCGAATATAACACACAAGCACACTTTCAGTTTAGACGCGTGCCAGCAACTGTCTTGCTTAACTCTCTCCACAGCTCAATTCTCTCCTCACCTGCCGCTGCTTATTTTGCCCTTCAACGACACCTTTCTGGTGATCATTCTCGGGCTCAGGAGAATCCAGCAACAATTTTCAAACAAGATTTCCCTCAATTTTCACAATCGCGGACCGACGAACTTGGATCCCGATCTTCACGGAGTTTTCCTTTGGCAAGTCAGCTGCTTGACTACTGCCGGCTAGGACCGTGAAGGATTTAAGTGAGTTGTATAATTTCTAATCTTCATCCTCATCCTCATATACCGGTTTTTACAATTTTTCCACTAGAATAGTCGGGTAAATCACTTACTAGCAATTAGCCTACCTTAGAAAGTTTTCAATTACATATTTGCTAAGACGTTTTGTATATTTGTAGTGATATAGCCTCTAAAAATTTGGTGACCCTGTTTTTATTGTTATCCACGTCTCATTATTTATTCCCTTTACCTGTTTTTCTCGTTTGACTCTGCCGTTCATACGTTTTTCAACATGGACGACGGAAACCAACAATTTCACGATTGCGACGAAGATGATACTTGTTCTAACAACTCGTGTATACCACCTGATCAGGACGAGCCTCAGGCTTTTCAGATATCCATTTAGCTTCCCCCGTACGAATTTCGTGACCCAACGGTCTGGTTCAAACAGATCAAGGCTGTTTTTGCCTCACGTCAGATTACTGGCGAGAGTACGCGTTAAGCGTACGTCGTGCAGTACTTAACGTTCGATATCGCTTTCGCCGTTCAGGATCTCCTTGATCCTATCCCCAAAGCCAAGCCCTACTTTAGCTTAAAAAAGGCTATTCTCGAGCGTACGGCACAATCTGCCGACAGCAAGCTTTGCCAACTCTTCAACAACCTCGAGCTTGGTGACCAACCCCCCTCTGCTCTAATGCGCCACATGCGTCACCTGCTTGCTGGTCGCACCTTAGATGATTCTATTTTCCGTCGTATCTGGATGGATTAATTACCCTATCCAATGCAGCAGGAACTCGCCCTGCTTGATGACGATGTTCCGCTAACCAAACTCGCGGATCACGCAGACCGCATTCAACAATGTAACCCCGGTACTAGTTCGTACGCTGTCAATCAAGCCTCGACCTCAGTACCTCAGCATGCTGTCTCCCAGGTTTCGGCCTCACGATCCGACCGTAAACCTGACAGCCTTACACAGCTAAAGTCCACTAAATCGCTTCGTACGTAATCCCTGAGGTCTACTTCACCCTCTCAACCGATTAGAGACGTTACAGACAACAGAGATGACAACCTGCAGGATCTTAAAGATACCGTCAGGTTATTGTTCTCTCAAGTGAGTACGATGTGTTCTACACTCAACCGGCTTCAAAGCGCTCGTTCCTCTGCAAGCCGCAACAGCTCTTACTCAAGAGAGCGTGCAGACGACAAGGTCTGCTGGTGCCACCGAAAATTCGGCCTGGATGCTATTAAATGCCTCCCACCTTGTTCTTATGCTAGACGTTCACGTTCGGCAAACGGCGCCGCCAGCCAGTAATGGCGACGACTGGTGCTGGCCCATCGCGACACAGTCCCATGTTTTACGTGACTGACAAGTCCACATGGTTCCAGTTCTTGATCGACACAGGTGCCGAGGTTAGCGTTTTGCCACCCCCTCGACGTCATAAGCTCCAGCCCTCGCAGTTTACTCTGCCCGCGTTAAGATTGAAAATGCACAGAGGGTTTTTCCTCGCAAAATATTCGCTCTTCCTCGATTCACTATTTCTTATACGGAGAGATGTCAGTTAGCGAACATGACATTTCTTTGGGTCAGAAGACTCGAAGCGGGCCTTTGTTTCCTCTTTCGCGTTAATTCTACCCCTAACCTTCCATGAATCAACGCTCTCATTCCCGCAGATAGACCTTATGCTACTCGTCATTCCTCCAGGATTATTGCACCCCCCTTAGGCTACACTTCGAACCATTCTCACTTCTTTGTCTCCAAATATGCCTTCCTCTGGAATAA
Organism: Ligula intestinalis; assembly: GCA_036362985.1. Lineage (NCBI taxonomy): Eukaryota > Metazoa > Platyhelminthes > Cestoda > Diphyllobothriidea > Diphyllobothriidae > Ligula > Ligula intestinalis. Next base: position 10,084,454 of record JAYGXS010000001.1, on the reverse strand, counting down.
TATTCACCTCGAAATTAGACTGTCGTCTAACTTAGCAGGTTTTTAAGTCAAATTACGTAAACACTTAAGTTCGGAAGATATAAAGTCCTTGTTATCCGTCTCCTTTCCAAACACACAACTTTTGGACTTTGAAAAGGGTCCCCCTGTTATCTGAGGTGGTTAGGTTAATATCAATTTTTTTTTCATACATGTCTATTTCTTCCTCCTTTGAGTGATATTTGCAACGATGTTTCGTCCACTTCTCTGTCCAGTCATCATTGCCGTTTTCTCCATTCTCCGTTTTTCAACCCTGACGATAGGCTTCATGGTCTTTAGTCATGCTCGTGGCGGTTCTGCTATTTTCGCCAGCTCGTCGCTAAACTCCGCAGTCTACAAGGTCACATCTCCGGCGTTTCGTTGATGATCAGGTGACCTCTACCGTTCACTTTCTTGTCGACCCTGTTGTCCGCGATGGCCTCCTCCGGTTTCACCTCCCTGATGGTTGATCATGAAGCCAGTCGGGCAATGTAACAATGGTGAATGACAGCCTCTACTGTTATATGAATTCTCCAATTACAGAAGCCTTTCCAGCCTTCATTCGTTCTCATCAACAGTCCTGTCTCATTTGCAATACAATCAATCCTCTCAACCAATCCCCCTTATTTTTGTTGAAGCAGTTTTTTTTCTCCTACGCTTTATTTTTTTAAGTGGGAGTTCGCTGAACTCCGCCCCAGCTTAAATGGTAGGAGTTTTTTTTCACTGCTTCCTCCTTAGTTCACCATGCGTTGACTACTATTGTAAAACGACGATATGTTGGTGAATATGAATTAATCTACCAACACTACTAAACGCTTCCGCTGTCTATGTGGTGGTTTCATGGAGAGCAGCATTGATCAACTTTGTATTTATTTTTCCACAGCACTAAGTTTGCAATGACCAGGCCCTCCGGGCCTAATATATAAAATTTATTTATTTATTTATTTATTTATGACCCGAGAACAATCAACTTTGGCGAGACGCAAGGGGCTAGCGCAATTTTGGATGTTCAAAAGAGCATTCACGTCCTGGTCCATGCACATATTCTGTAAGCTCATGGTCACGTTTATTCGAACGATCATGGAGTATAGATCGTCCGCTTGGTTTCCATGCACAAAGAGCGAAATGACTGACATCGAATATGTTCCACGACTGGGTTCAAGAATGGTGACCGAAGTGAGAAGGCTGACCTATCCTGAGCGCTGTAAAGCACTGGACCTATTAACCCTCGAATTTCGACGCTCTAGAGGTGACCAAATCATGATGTACAGAGTGATTGTCTGCGGCGACATACCGGAGGTCGTAGAGTACTTCAAACTACATTGATTTCCGGAAGGCCTTTGACAGTGTTCCACACTAACGTCTCCTGCATAAGTTGAGACTGATGGGTATCGAAGGCAGACTTCTTACGTGGATTGAGAATTTCCTATCTGGTCGATCCCAAACGGTGTGTGTAGGACGACAACAATCAAGGCCGACAGTGATCGAGAGTGGAGTCCCTCAAGGTTCAGTACTCGGACCCACCCTCTTTCTCTTGTTCGTTAATGATTGTGTACAGGAATCGGACTGCGAGTGCGCCATGTTTGCAGATGATGTAAAAATATGGAGGGTCATCAGGTGTGCTGCCGATGAAGATAACTTCCAGGAAAATCTTTTTCGATTAAACGAGTGGTCGCATAGATGGCTGCTGTCCTTCAATTCTAACAAATGCACTCTGCTGCGCCTGGGAAATCGAAATGCGGTGCCTTATGCGCGACCTTACCATCTGAACGGAATCCCTCTGCAAGAAACAGAAATGCATAAGGATCTCGGCATCTTGATGACAGACAATCTCAAACCTTCTACACAATGTTGTAAGGCGGCTAAAACTGCAACTTCAATGTTGTACGCCAACAAGCGGACCTTCACGGTTTTTGATGAATAATAATAATAATGATAATAATAAGGTTTATTTGTAAAGCACATCTTTGGCGCCGTCAAAAACCCCGGAAGGCAGGAAAAAACCTAACCCAAACCCCGTCTTTCGCAGTGACCATTGTATTTGTTTTGGTCTTTTGCTAGGTCAATAGTGTGCGAAATAAGGAGTTTGTTTTAAGTGAAAAAAACCTGACTTCTAGGAAGCAAATCTAGAAAAACATGAAATAAAATATCTATACATTGTAGGTGTTACGGTTTTATAGTAAGAATACTTGGGGTCTGGAAAAAACTGTTATGTCCTTTAAATGAGGTATACTTAGCCGCGGTCAGTTTGAAGGGGAAAAAATCAGCTGAGGATATGGCGTCTACCATATGCATGGGTCTGCTCGATACGGAGATTACAATCGGTGTCCAGTGGCACAAGTTTGCTAATGAGATGGGACGTTGCAGATGTCTGAGGTGGTCGAGGCAGCTGCGAAGCACCATCGTCATTCAAGTGTATCGGCAGAAGACATTCGGCCTTTTGTTTGTCGAATATCTAAGTGAGATTGAGATTTACATCATTAGTATTTATACTTCTGATACAATATAAATGGAAACAATATCTATATTAGTATAGTTGAAGAGAAAATTATTTTCTTTCATAATAATTTTTATAAACATTTAGATATTAGTAGAGGAATATTGGAATAGTTAAATTGTTCTAAGTTTTTGTTTTTTATTTTTATTTAAGGATTGGAAAAGGAGGCAAGGCACAATTTTGCTTAAGCTTTGATTTTATCAGCGTTGGAAAGCGTCGACTGGAAAGCTTCCAGCATCTGCCAGTTTTCTCCAAAATGTTCGGGAACTCTCCTGGACCGTTAGATCCCTTTTGGTCCGAATCGGACGTCAAATAACTGGTTAGCAAAGTGTCCTATTTTGTTCAGAAATATATGCGTCATGTCATTTGAGAAGAACTGTTTGGTCTTTCTTCTAAATTCGGCTAAACTGTGGCTTTTGCGAATATCGTTGGGTAGGGCATTCCATATGATCGCATATCTTATGGTGTAGAAATTTGATCGCTGGGCCGTCCTAGCTTTAGCGTTATGAATTGTATGTTGGTTGTTTCTAGTGGGACGGGAACCGTTTTGATTTGTTAACATATTATTGCTAAGGATGTTCTGATTATGTGTCACTTTAAATAGGAAAGTTAAACCATTTTGGAGTCGCCTTTGCCAGAGGGGTTTAAGGCCATATATATTGTACATTATTGAATAGGAGTCTCGGGCGTCATCGCGTTTACACAGAACTCTGGTAAACCTTCGCTGGATTTTTTCTAGTTTCTGTCTGTCATCGGATGACATGGTACCGAAAAATATTGAGCAGTAATCTAGAATAGGTAAAACGTACATTTTGTAAAGTTTAGTTTTAAGTGTAATTAATGTGAAATTTTTACTTATGAAGCCACATAGTCGATTGGCTTTTGGTGCGATTTGTTTAACATGTGGGGATAAGTCAAGAGTATTAGAATAGCTAAGACCTAAATCTTTTAAAGATGTAAGCTCTTTTATTTCTTGACCACTAAACATTATGGGGGGGAAGTTTTAGTGGTCCAAAAATCATGAGATGACATTTTGTTGGTGAAAACGGCATTTGCCACTGAACACTCCAGTCGTTTAGTTTTTGAAGGTCTAATTCAATTGTTCTATGCACACTACTTATCGAATTTTTGTTATAGGCATATGCGAGTTTTAAGTTATCTGCATATAAAAATGTTTTACCAGATGTCGATATCGTGGATAACTCATGAATGTAAATGAGAAATAAGAGTGGACCTAGGATAGTGCCTTGAAAAACACCACTGCTTATATGAGTTGGTTCTGATACTATATTTCGAAGTTGTACTACTTGAAATCGGTTGTGAAGATAGGATTTGAGGAAATCAAGGAGGGGGGGCCGAATCCCGTGACTCACTAGCTTCACGATCAGTCTTTTATGTGGAACTTTGTCAAAGGCTTTTTTAGATCAAAGTAAATTGTAGCTACCGTGTTCCCATCATCTCGATTTCTGGAGACGAATTCCAAGAAAGTGAGATGGCAGGACTGACATGACTTTTTAGGTAAAAAGGCATGTTGAGAGGGAGGTATGAGATTTACATTCGTCAGATGGTCTAACATTTGGTTATAAATTATTTTTTCTAAGATTTTTGCTTAAACTGATGTGCGGTGAACACCACGATAATTTTGGGCATTGGACCGATTTCCGTTTTTGTAAATTGGGGTGATACATGATTTTTTCCAGATTTCTGGATAAGTACCATTTGACTGCAGTAACGAGAAAAGGTTAGACAGAAGTATTGGGGCATATGTCATATGTCTCAGTATGCAAGGAGGTATTCTATCCGTTCCATATGATGTGGAATTGGACAGTTGGCGGATAGCTTTCTCTACAGTTTCTTCGTTAAACAATATCTCTTTTAATACTAGTGCCGTCATTTCTGTTAGTTGGGGGATTGGTTCTTCCTCGACTGAATAGTTGGTTGAGAAATACTCGTTGAAAAGATTTGCTATTTGGTTGTCATTTGTTATTACCATTCCTTGGTCATCAAGCATGATTTGGGGGCCTTGTTTTCGATGATTATTTATTTGTTTCCTGAAGATTTGGGCTGTCCCTTCTGGGGACTCGATTGCCCGAAGTTCTGTTGCTATCGTCTTATTTGTTTCAATGTTCTGGGCTAACTCGTGAATCTCTGTAATGCGTCTTAGCGTAGATAGATAACTAATACATGGGTCGTGGAGTTGTTTTTTAAGTTTTTTTAGCCGTTTGGAAAGGAAGTTTGGGATTAGTGATTTCTTACATGGGGATCTCTCGTCAATTTGGGTGTCTCGAATTAAATTAAGGGTGGCATATAATATGTTTACAGCTTCTAGAGGGGATGCTGTTAGGAGGAAAGAGCTCCAATCCAATGACCTAATGTAGTTATTCATAGACTCAATGTCAAGATTTTTGGGGTTTATAGAAGTGTAACTAGGATCAGGTCTTATTTTAATGCTAAGAGGGAGCACTGCTATTATTGTCTTATGATCACTATCAAAGGTTAAGCTGTCGTAGTGCGTATATAAGGGCCAGATATCATTGGTGAGAATAACATCGAGTATATTGTTTCCCCTGGTTGGTTTGCTTATTATTTGCGTCCAGTTATGAAACACAATTGATGATAATAATTCATCATGTCTGGATGGGGCTGATAGTTCTGTCCAGTTTATTTCTGGACGGTTTAAGTCTCCTGCGATTATCTTATATTCGGTTTGGATATTCGAAAGAATATCTAGTAGATTTGTAAGACCAGTGTCATCATTACTATATTCCGGAGGGTTGTAAAAACATCCAATTAGAATGCTTTTAAGGTTCTTGGATGTTATTATAGCAAAGCACGCTTCGCCATTGAACGTCTCCTGGAGAACCTCAAAGCCACTCTGTTCTATGGTAGATCTAATGTAGATCATACAACCTCCTCCTCGTTTATTCGCACGGTCCTGTCTATAGAAGGTGTAGTTTGCTATAAAAAGTGAAGCATTGGAGGTTGATTCGTTTACCCATGTTTCTGTTAAAAAGACTATATCGGGATTGTGTGTGTCAATAAAAGTCCTAAGTCGTGGAACTTTGTTTACTATCGATCTAGCATTAATAAGAGCAACACTTATGGTGTCGGATACAAAAGCTGGAATCTGTTGTGAAAAAATGGATTCCTATTACTTGGTTGATTGTGTTGAGGGCTCATGTGCGGAAATTGTGTGATTGGTGGATACTATGGTGGTGTTGGACTATTTGTGGCGAATTGTGCATTATTGGGAAAAATTGGTGATGAGAGTGGTGGAATTCGATGGCATTGTGTAACTATCGGAAGGTATGGAGTCGTGCGAGGTGGGAGTTGATTGTGTGTGTTATATTGAAAGGGTTGGGTGTGCGGTGGTCGTCTTGTGTATGGGCTAGGATACATAGGTTGAGAGAAGGGGTTAGGTGTCATTTTAGGGTGTGCATTTAAATACGGATATTCGTTTTGATATGAAATTCTGTTTGGGACTGGTGGTCTATTCTGGGTTGTTCGGGGGAGATAATCTAACACTGGTTTACTACTTTGGTTCGTTGAGTTAGGACTGGTATTGCTATTTATGGACATGTTTAGACGTGTGTTGTTATTTATCGGTGTATCTTGATTAGATTTTAGGATAAGTGTTGGTCATGTCTAATGGGGTTGTACTATTTCGGGGTCTTTTAGTTTGAACCTTATTCTTTCCCTTAATTGCTTCGGTAGGTTTATTATTTGCTTTCAAGTCATCTAAGCTGATGCTACGTTGATAGTTTTCGTTTTCCTTCCCAGATGAGGAGGAACTCGCTAATTGTTCCTCTGAAGTAGCATTTAGTGGAGTGTTTCTGTCCTCAACGACTATATGCGGCTGACTTTGTTTACGCCCTTTGTCTTTGTGAAAAACTTGTCTGCGCTGCATTGGGGTCAAGTCAGGGCCTGAAGACTGTTTCTCGAAAATCTTCGGTACCTTCATAAGGCCACATCTTGAATACGCGATTCAAGCCTGGAGACCGTGGATGCGGCAGGATTATAACGTACTTGAGAGGGTGCAGTGGCGAGCAACAAAATTAGTAAGAGGCCAAGGTTCACTACCATATGAGATCCGCCTAAATAACCTTTATCTCTATCCTTTGAGTTATAGGCAGTTACGCGGAGATTTGATACAAACCTTCCGTATCGTGCGTGGCTTTGACTGCGCTCTCATGTGTGACGACTTCTTCCAACTCGCCACTACAACTAATCTCCGGGGGCATCCCTTCAAACTCTATGTGCCCCAAGGACGATTGGATGTACGGAAGAATTTTTTCTCTAATCGTGTCGTGGACCCGTGGAATAACCTTCCCGAGGCCATTGTTATGTCCCAATCTGTGGAGATATTCAAACACCGACTTGATATACACATGCTACAACACAACGTGAACTATGTGACAAATTAACCTTGAAACACCACTGCGCCATGTGACTGTCTATATTTTCCTGACTGAAAACTTGTAACATTGTTTATAATTCTTGAGATTTTGATGTGACAAATAGGGAGTTCAAAGGCGCAAGCCTATTTTTCCCTCAAATATACTGACTGACTGACTGAAACTAGCCATTTGGAATTTGGAATTTATATTTTTCAGCGCCAGTCCGGCACTATCTATACAAAGTTAATTTCGAAAAAAAAATAAAAATTCAAAAAATAATTTGACAATATGTGCAAGTAGACGTAGAAAGTCGTAATAATGTCAGCAGAAATTGTCCTTTTGGGGCAACATTAGCAATGTTTTGCAGGTAATTTTGAACTAAAAACGAAAAATTATGGCAGTTAAAAAAACTCTTACAGTGAAAATGGAGACAGTGTTCAACGGGCCTCCATGTTCAAAAAGTGTGCAAGAGAAAAAACTGCTGAGGATGATAGTAATAGAGCAGAAATAGGTGTAGGTGGTCTGATGAAGGCGAGTATTCAACGAAACTGCCGCATTTTAGACTGAGTACTTCCGCGTGGCTTCGTGTGATTCAGCGGTGGTTAATGGAAACATCTAGGTTCTCGGGGGACACGAGGCAGAGAGAATAGTTTCAAGCGGATCTTCTAAATTCCCAATGGTCCTTTCTCGGGGTCATGGAGAAAGCTGCTCGGAAAAGATGAGGAGAATAGAAGGTTAATAGAGTCAGTGTTAAGATAAATGTGCAGCCTCTGTTTGAAAGTAGACAATCTAGTTAACGACGTAATTTCGATTGGCAAGTTATTCCAAAGAAAGCTATATCTGGAAGCAAAAAACAAAGAGCGTTTACATGAGGAAGATGCAGGAGGGGGTATAACAAGTGCCGCGTTTCTTAGGTTGTAGGGACGGCTGACGGGGGTAATGACAGAAGTCCTGGGTAAATTTGTGCAATTATTGAGCCGAAAAAGGAGACAAAGGCCTGCTTCCAATCTCCTGACCCAAAGGAACCTTATTTTTGTTAATTGACACCTATTTGAGTAGCAAGTATTAGAAGCTGTCGGATACAGCAGTTTTCGTGTGAAATTTTTTTGAATTTGTTCAATTTACATGCGCACGCGAGGACACTGCTTCAAACTGGTGGTACAACGAACAGATGGCCTCCCGCACGTCTACCGACTCTCAAGGCGCGCTGTGAATGCATGGAACAATCTCCCCCCGCCCGACGTTGTTGCTGCCGACACAATCGCCGCACGACGCCACGATGCCCTATTTGAAACATGCTCTGTACCGTTCACGGGAGTGCCCTTGCTTTGGCGGGGGGATTGGTCTAACCTGAAAACTCCCACATGTCCGGTGACGGCAAAGAAGGGGTGCCCACGGATCTGTTCCCTACCCTCTACTGATGAAACATGAAACATAACATGCTTGAACGTAAAACACGAACGCCCTTTATCTAGCAGACGGATTGGCTGCGGAGTTTAAAAACATTTTCTGTCCGCCTATATAATGTGTGTCCGCGGTCGTGGTCGACGTTTGTTAGCCGTTGTCGCTTTCGCCGTTTGCGTTTATTTGTTATTGAACCAGAACAGCATGTAATGCCAGTTTTCATCATTTTTTATGCCTTGCGGGGTAGCCAGCCTTATGCGAGCTCCTTTTATCCCATTATTGCGTGCAATTATTAAATTTTTTTCCGCACTTATAGTTTAGTTGCAACAATTGCGGCTTTTTTCGTTCACCACATTCTCAATAAAATTGTTCGTTTCGCTTGTACAATTAACTTTTTTGAACAAACGACTTTTAATGACCGTTTGTAAGTATTTTTCGTTCGTGAATGGCATTTTTTCATGACGATACTCGTGGAATTTTGTAAATATTGCTGTCTCTGAAACATGACTCTTGTCCCATAAATCGGCTTTTAGTGCTATGTTTGTTCGCCGCTTACTTGGCTTGCACTACTGAAGAACTCATGCCCTTACTTCGAGCTCCTAGGAAGCATGACGACCAACAGCATACGACTACTTCATCTAAGTTTACTAGACGGTGACACAGCGCTTAGAAGCTGCTTATAAAAAATAATTATCAACTTTTTATAGTATAGAAAAGCTCTCACATAAATTACTGGTTGTCGGGGCCATCTGATGAAGTTATTGCGTGTTGACGGGTTTCTCAAAAGCCCGGACCTCAGGAACTGAACTCAGGTTTATATTTTCGTTCTAATTGTTGGACTTTGCGTCAAACACTGTAAGTATTTTAGGGAGATAAATTCCTGCTACTGCGTTTGGCGAAAGAGCCTGCGTAGAATGAGTAAGTCGGGAGAGGAACCCGATTCGTGTGAATTCCTCTCGTAGGCGTGTTACTCTGGTTTCGCGAAAAACTAGACCCATGTTACCATTAGTTCGCCGGCAATAATGTAGAGAAGTTTCACCACAAAGCATGGGTTCATCCCTCACCACATTTACTTAATGCATGATCTGACTGCTCAACCATTTTTGCATGCTACGTGTTAGGTTGCTTGCTTTTTTTGGAATCTACAAACTTTAAATTTCTCCCACTCACGTTTATAAGTTCTAATTTTTTAAATTGTAGGAGCAAATTCGTCCGCCTAGGGTGAGTTCTCTAAACCATAATCGCTGATGCTGATTTTCTTCTGTAGTAGTGGAATCAATTTGAAGCTTGTCCAGGTGCAAATATATTTTCGCCATGGTGCGCGAACCCCTCTGCATTATGTCAAATCTCCGGTTTGCGACGTAAGTGTCTGCATCTTACCATTACTTCGGTAGGCAGATTGGCCGAAGTCGACAACGGCTGATGTACCCAAAACGATGATCCCTTTCGTTCATCTTGATCGCGATACTCAGAAAGTTGTTGATGAGGACACAATGGACCTTATCTACAAACCGTTCCATCTTCCAGTACCCATCGTTCTCTTAGACTTACTTTGTTCTTATAGGGGGGTGAATGTATTGGCATGCTGACATCGATCGGACAGGAAAACCTCTACGACCTAGGTGTACGCCTGAGAAATGATTATGCCAAAAGTGGTCTACTTCTTTCCGAGCCACCTAAACTATCAGAATTTCAGTAAGTTCCAAGACTTTATTGTTTAATGTTGCACATAACCATAGGTGTAGGTCTACTCGAATTGGCCGCAATATCAAATCGATGCGTTGCATAGCCGCTGGACTAACTAACGGTCAAGTTTCAGGTAATCATTAATATTACCGAGAAACTCTTTTGTTCTTTCTATGCTCACAATCCAATGGGGTTTCATCTCGGTGTTGTCATTTTTTGGCTGGTCATTTAACGATACGGTCCATTCTAAGGGTTGAACGCTAATTTTGCCTACCGTTTAACTTCTGACAAGAGCTTAACTTTTCCACTTTTTCTTCCCCAAAGGACCCGTTACAATAACATCCATACCTTTCGAAACCGAATTTCTGTTTCCAAACCCAAGAAACTGTGGCGTCATGGACCAGGCGTTTATTCAGGGCACAGAGGAGCTGCGCAACAACTCCCGCATATCCAGCCTAAAATCTGCACTAAAGAAGGCGTTAAGTGCGTCTTTCAAATTATTTTCTCTAGCAGTTTCTTCCATTTCTAGAACTTGACAGGCTTGTCGATGAACTCGAAAAAAATAAAAACAGACCGATAGAAGACTGCCAAGTCTATTATGTTCGTGATGACTACATAGCACGAAAGGTTAGTTATATTTTTCGATATCTCTTCTGTTTAAAGTGTTCGCTTACGCTCATTATTTTCATTTAAGTTTTGGCTATCTCAGGGACATTATTGCTCCATATATACTGAAGGTATCACATCTCTAGTATACAGGCATTATTGAGAATAAGTTTTCGTTCTGTACAACCCAGCTATCTCAGCTAGCAGCGACATTGAACGGCAAGCCCTATGGACTCGAGATCCGTCAATTTAGAACACCGTTTTCTAAAGGTGGAGGCCAATCATAATGCTTGATTTGTTTTCTGTTCGCCTATCTGACGTTTATATGCTGACCTAAGCCGCAAGTTCTGCTTCTCTGCCAAGCAAGGCAGAAGGAACTCAAATTCTCTGGTAGGCCAACCGGTTCCTCCCTTGTTGTTGGGTCGTAAGTGTCAGCTCGGGTTGTGTCACGGTGTCTGAACCCTGTTTATGCTATATTCCACAGTAAGTATCAGCATTTCTGGGGCATCAAGTACACTTCTTAAACGCATCCAAACGTAGCGGCATTGTTGGTCAAAGTACTAATGCACGATAAGGGCGGTCTTACATTCACGCGTAACGGCGTACGATCGATCAACCGTCTACAATAACATCTACAAAAATGGGCCACTAGTCCTAGCTGCTGTTTCTAAAAGTTCTCGGGCAAGAACTGCACTTATTTTATGACACAAAATGGCCTTTAAATAACAACATTCTAGAAAAGCAGTGTTTTGTTTTAGTTCCGTTCTTGACCTTATGTGCGGTCCTACATCTAAGGGATGCTTTTTTACTATATTTCTATTTCCTATAGTGTACTGTCTGCGCTTAAGTCGTTCCTATCACATCGCTGTATTCGGAGGTGTTAAGAAATTTGAATGTGTCCTTCGCAGAATTTTCAAAGACTAAATATCTGCAACTTTCGAATACGGAGCTTAAGGATATAGCTTTTTCGTCGAGGCACATGTTTTCTTCGGATGCTCTTGGTACTCTACATACTTACCTATGTTGATAAGGAAGAAGGATTTTTGAGCACCGAATCCATTTGTTTACTATCCATGCAAATACTTGGAACACGAATGTTTTCATTCATTCACTTACCTATATTGTTGATTTTCGTCTTTGTGCCTGGTTTCGGGTGAGGTGGCGGTTCAACGCACATGGTCCAGCAATTGGTTTCTAACCAACAAATAAGTTCAATTTTTTTTGTAACCTCAGTGCACACAGAGTCCTTGGCAATGAATTGACTTTATGTTGCTAAAACTCTCGCGCCTAAAACTATCCAGTTTTTGGCAATATATTTTATCAGAATGTTAATGCTAGGCATAGTATTTTTGCGTAGGTAACCTTATAACTTGACGTTCTAAGTCTGAATGAATGCAGACGCAGACACCTGAGACGGAAATAAGGATTTTTTTGCAATTGACAATTGTTAAGTTGTCAGTCCCTTCGTTGTCTATCAAGCAAAATTTCAGCTGTGCAGCTTGTAGGACAATCCTCTTTGACCTTTGTGCTTTGGTGTGAGTGAAGTTGAATTCCACTAAAAACAACCACACGACAATTTCCAATGAAGCACGCGCAAACAGTGCCAAGGTGCATGGAATCAATATCGTATACTAATTCAACGTTGTCATGCGACCTTCATAGTTTATCCCCCACCATCCTACCGTTTTTCTAAATACATTTTACGTTGAAACTGGCAGACTGACTCCCTTACGGAAAATATGCAAGTACCGAAACCACCCGAAGTGGGCAGGGGGGGGATTAATTGTATTTATAGCTTTGACGTAAACACATAGAGTGACCGCAAGAGCATATTAAAAATGCCTCAGGATTTGGCTTTTTGAGCAGCGTGTAGCGCGCGCATGGGACGGAAGTGGCTTGCTTGCTTTCAAGGCAAAGCTGTCAATCAATAGGTGTCGCTCCCACAATTATTTCTCAATAATCCCCTTCGACACGCGTCGATGTTGACGTTTTACTGGGTTAATCAGTTTTTAAAATCTCAAACAAATTCATCGACATTTATTTATACAGATTTTGTCTGTCTTCAACGCCCTTCACTACTGTTATGCACCTTAAGCAACATGTTACTTATAATGCCTTTAACAACGATAATGAATGCATGATGTTTTACTATGTGCTCTTTAGCACAACAAGTACGCATATCCAGAGGCACTAAAACCCCTGGAGGAGGAGATTGACATTCTTTCGGCTACGGAACTGCTCTGTGAATTGCTAGGAAAGCAACGGTGAGTTGATCTACTTTTAAACACATACTGAGCAGAAACTTGTTTGTAGTCTACTATTCTACCCAAGATCGAAAAACTTATTTTATGGGCGAAAGCCAGAACTTTATGCCACGGCACCGATCTCTCCATTTGACTTAAATCCGTCTGAATGGAGGGCCTGATTGCACCTCTTCGGCCTTTCCTCCCGGAAGCAATAGGACGCACTTTCCAGCCATCGATGCCCTGACGTTGCGACCAACTAGTGGGATGATTGTCGTTGGGATCAATTCGACCGTCACGAATGACGATTTCCACTGTCGTTCCCACTATTTGCCAGGCAAAGGGAGCTGGCGTGCTCCTGAAATAGCCTATTTTTGATGCCAGGATTACGCTGCATATACC
>JAYGXS010000001.1:9964582-10033630 GCA_036362985.1 Ligula intestinalis | reverse complement strand
CGTTCGACGATGACGTAGGTATCATCTTCATACCACCGTGCACAGAAATTCGGGAGACCAGTGACTCTGTCCATTGCAGGGCTATCTAGGCTAGGAGTGCCAAACTCGGTGAAATTATTGGCGTTCCCCTCACCTGCTCGTGCACATTTCCGTCAATCATTAACGTTCCCGGGTCCCAGCGATCGAGTCGTCTTCTTCTCAATTAACGCTTCCGCCATTCGGAGAGCGCACAGGCGAACACATCTTCGAACGCAAGCGACAGAGAGCCAGATGGCCGAGCAATCATAACGCCCATGCCCAGCACAGGTGACTAAAATTCAACAAATCACCTAGCACACACCGGCCTTTAAGCCATCAGCGCACAAGCGGGTAGCAATCCTCGATGGGGGGTGTTAATTTTCGAAGGTGTACAATGGCATAGTGACTCTACCTCATAGATACTGTAGGTCCCTGTGGATGATTTATCTGTTTCTGCTATTGTATCTGATGATGGATCCGCGACGGATTTCGAAACTTCAGGCGCATGAACTCCTTGTCCTAGCGATCACACCTGTTTCTTCTCAACTATCCGTGTTTTTACAGTGAGCAACATTTGAAAATTACTGAGAGCATGTTTTAATCAGTATAAATACGCTATCTCAATGAGCATTTATCGATTGCTTACCTATGCTTGCCAGCTGATATTATAACACTGTGATTTATTTCTGAAGTTTCCTTCGAAATAACTTCAAGCATTGTTCTTCGCGAATCACTTTATCTTTTGCACCATAGTATTTCATAAATTTTTCTTTTTAATGAACTATAAATACTGAGGAATATAAACTTTATGCATTTATTAACGATGTCTGAAAAACTAACAGTTCCTTAAAACTAAAAAGTAGAGCTAGGTTTTAATGTCGCAGTAGCAATTAAAACAGTTAGTCTCGATGCGGAAATGATCGATGTTCCTAGCCCATTCGCTAACGACATGTGCAGGGTAACAGATAATGTCTTCTTATGCCGAAATAATTGCTACTTTCTATTTAACTGTAGTATTTAATTCTATAACGGCAAAACCAGCTATCACTATGAGAGTTATTTCATGAACGCTAATAAAGAAATTCTGAGTATGTACGTGGAGCCAAAGATAAGTATATTTTTATATGCAAATGCAGGATCAGTTTTAGAGTTTCAGTTAAATTCTTATTGTAAGTAATGATCAGTTTGATCATTCTTTATCAAGATAGAGTAAATGTGCAGGCTGATATTCCCACCAGAATTTTTGATTGTATTAACATTCAGAAAATTTTCAAAAGGATACTGTCCTCAACTATATGTTATCATCATTTCTATCATCCCCCAGAGAAGACGAATAAGATAGGATCACTTTGCACGCCAAAGTGTATTTATACTGATAACTGGAGCTTGAATCTACATTCTTAATCATATTCGTTTTAAAAATGAAACTGGATAGCCATTTTATTAACATATATGGCTAATTGCTGGTTTTATTTCGCCCAATTACCTTTTAACTCAACCATGCCACCACTGGGATTACGTAGAAACGCTCTGATAATGCGGGAATACTTTACTCGAGAAAGCCATGTGACTAAGAGGACGGAAGATTAGATTGGCATCTAAGTTGTCGTTTGTTTGACTCCGCGTCGTATTGTAAAGATATTTCACATGAGTTCAAATTTTTCATCGTTTGTATCTGCAGAAATAATTATGCTTAGTTCGGAATCATTGCATGAGGTACCAACTGAAAATCTACAGTTTTGTTCTAGTGAACTGCTGTAGATTTATGACAGAGGTACGCAGCTTTCGGCTAATCTGCGGGTCTTCCAACCTTCCCTGTGATCTATTTAATGGATACTTATGTTCTGAAGCTTCTGATTGATTCATGTCATTGATTTCTAACAAGAGTAAAATGCAGCATTTACCTTCGTTATTGACAAAAAATGATCATTCTGTTATGGGAATAACCGAAACACGAGTGCAATACAGTCTAAACCTCAATTAGGCTTTCCACTGGGTACAACAGTTTTTGCAATGTAAGTTGTTCGGTTATTAATCAAAAATGAGCGTAAACGAAGCCTGACAATTAGTGTCCCCGGCTCCCTTACAGTTGCCGAATACTCATGTTTTTCTGCGACGAAAAAAAGGAGAATTTGTACATAAAAAAGTCAGGGTAAGAACACTTCATTCGCTGGCGTCGACTTCAGAAATAATCCATTTTTATTGCTTATATTTGTCCAACTGATGTTTACCTTTGAAGCAGCACCTTTGCAGTGTGAAGCAGGTTTGGCAGACGAAAATTCTCCATCGGTTTTGCGAGATTTAACTCGAAGAGTCTTCAAAGTGAAAAATACACATCAAGAGATGTTAGATGAAAGGGTACGGATTTCGCACCCCGAATTTACAAAAAAAGATACCGCTTTAGAAAAAAATCAATCCCCGTAAGTAAGTTTATAAATTATTCTTTGTTCGATCCGAAATAATTTATTTACCGGAAAAAGATCGAAGTAAATCAAAGAAATTATGACCGATAACTTAATTTAGGCGTAATATAACTGACAGCAGGAAGGGACATTTTAATCCACTGGAAATAAAATGAAAAGCATTAACCACTTCAACCTACTAGTACGTTGTTAATCTTCCTTTTGGGATTAAAACACCCATTCTACGGGTCGGCATAGAAACAGCAGGCATTACTATGATATAATGGGTAGCAAAATAATTGAGCTTGAACTCCAGCTCGTTCTGCATTGAACCGCGCATGTTGCGTTTGCCTTAATTTACACTCATCCATGTGAAAAGATTTTCTGTAGTTTCGAGGTCCAGGCTGTTGGTGGTATTAAAAATGTTTCACAGACTGAAATGCTGGTTGTGGTGTCAAAATAGGATTAAGAAACAAAATCAGAATCCTACGTAATTTTGACGGTGAACAACAGCATTATACTGCAACATTACGGCGCCTTTCGACGTCAGTTAATATCGGTATTAATGAAGACATGCCTTATGATCCCAATAAGTGCCTTGTAATTTTCGTCGACAACAGCCAAGTTGCTTGCTCTCCAAACCACCAGGCAGTTATTCAATGTCACTGTGTCTTCTAATGGGACCCTTACATAAATATGTCAACCTGGACCAAATTCGGAAACTTTTTAAAACCTTAATGCAAACGTAAATTGGGATTCTAGATAAATAATATGCTCCTGAGCAAAACAAGTAATGTTCTCATTTGAAGCTTATGCTTAAAATAGGTTCACAATAATGCTTTACAGATAGAAGCTGGATGTATTTGTCTGATTTGTAAGCAAACAATGAGTAAACTTTGAAAATATTTCCTGCAAATAGTCCTGATATTCATAATGTTACTTTGTTAATGACCGACGAACACATTCCTGCCCTGTTTGCTCGTGAATCGTTTTTATTCTGCAGAATTTGAGCTGTATTATATCGCCAAAAGACGCTATTGACTCAACCCAACGGGGGTGCTTTGACATTTTTATCACAAGGCGTAGCACAGAAAAAAGACAGCAATTCACAGGTTCTCACTGTATATTTGGCCACACATTTCAGTTTTCGGTTTTAAGCAACAAAACAAATTCAAGCATGAATAAGGAAGATTGGTTGTCGAGCATCGGATCGATTTTTTAATTTTTCTGAGCTTTCGGGCTCTTGCAGGAGTCCATTTTCAGAGATCAAAGCGTCCACGAGAAACAAGCAACAGTTAAAGGGGACAGGAACCAATCAACCATTATACGGGAGAAGGGAGAGGGAACTCATTAGAAATCAGTGTTGGCCGTAGGAACATGGCTGCGAGAAGCGGTGTGTGCCGGCAACAGATCGATTGACTGAATTTTCATCCGAGGCCCAAGCTTCAACCAATTCTCGACCTGTCTTGCTGCCGGCGTGGTCAGTTATATTCGCAGCTGCAAATTTAAGCTCGTGACCCGTCTCCTAGGTGTGGGCCGTTACTTGCGATGTGTCACACCATCTGACAGCCAGCGTATGCTCGTGTATGCGCGAACATGCTTTCAGTGTGCCGTGCATAGTTACAAGGACAACTAAAGCCTGGAGTGTGATACAATACCCCGGATTTTTCATTGGGGCTCAGTCTGTCCTTTATTTTCATTATCCGGTTGCGCATGGTAGCCTTAGGACGGTGTGCAATTTCGATGCCTAGTCCCACAGTGATGCGCTCAGCCGCTTCTGAACCATCCTTTATGTATGGCAGAGCGTGCCAAATCCACGGTGGTTCTTCTGTTTGGGTCCTACGTGTAGGCATCGGTTTATGAAGACTTTCGGATAATTATTCCGCATAATTTGGTCGCGGAGATGTTGAGCCCCGCGTAACTTTTCCTCCAGCCTACTGCAGTGAGTTCCAATCCGTTTAAAGAGCATTTTTACACAACTTCTTTTGTGGGCAACCTGACGGTTGCTGTTTAAATTGAGAAGTGGTGTTGTCAAGAAAGAGAAGGAGAAGCGAGCACTGGCACAAGAGTTTTATTGTCCTGACGTTTCAGATTCCGTCAGGGATTCTTAATCATAGGTAATCATATCGTAGTCATAGTCGTGCTCAGATAAGGTTTTCGTTGCCTTCCTGTAGAATGTTGTCTCAATTTCACCGTTGGGCGGTGTCTTGACGAAGACATCAAAGAAAGGCAGGTGCCGATTTTTTTCTTCTGCTCTCGTGAATTATATGTCGAAAAGGATTCCATTGAGCAAGTTGTGGAAGTTATGTGGTACGATTTTCTTGATGATAACAAATATATCGCCAACGTAACGGGGCCGAAACACAGGCTTATTTTGGGTGAAGGCAATGCATTCTAGTTCTTGTAGGACTAGTTCTGTCACTAAGCTGGCGATTAAGGAGACCACCGGAGTTCCCTCAATCTGTTCGTAGGTTTCTCCAGCAAAGTTAAACTACGTTTTCTGGCAAAATTCGAATATCCTCATAATTAATTTAATTTTGAGTGGACTTTGAGCCTCATCATATGCCTCGTTGAGTCTCTTGTGTAAGACTTCCTGTGCCAGGTTTGGAGTATGGATATGATTAAACCAGTCACATAGACGGAGACCATGATTTTGTCAAATTGAATCGTCCAGTCTCGAAGGTCTTCGAGGAAACTAAATTCACTCAAAAATGAACAAATACATTAAACGAGAACGTTCTCGTTCATTCTTAAAGTTAAGCAATCCTGACACCATGTTTTTTGAAAAAAGTGTCACAAATGTATTGAGAATAACTGTTAACTATATTTTAGGATTATGATTAGTTTATGATACGTTTATGATTAGCGGCATAACACTGTGAAGGAAATGACAATCTTGTCCGGTTAAGCATAGCTCTGGCTGTTTTTTTCTTCGAAAGAACAAAATTTTAAATGGTTCCTTCTGTAGTAGGAGGGTTCATTTTAAAAAAATTGTTTAACAGACAAGAATAAAAATATCAAATTTATACGGAAGCAACATGTTTAATTGCTATCAATGTAATCTACTGTCAACATTGATTTAGACATTGTGTATTTACCTATGAATAAACTTAGCATTGTTTTAAAATAATGAGTAATTTACAAAATAACCGAAATATATTACGTGCATGTTCACCGTTGGTTTCCCATGCCTTAATAAAAGTTATTAGCAATCGGCTGTCTTACATAAATCACCATTTACGTGATTCAGGTCACCGCAACTAAATGCACACCTAGAGAATTTTTCAATTGTTAATGTTTTCGTAGTTTTGAAGGCTTCTTGTTTCACGAAGTGTCATTTTGCATCGAGATTTGCTTATTCCCCTTCGCCTTAATTTGTAGTATTATTTGTTTGTAAAATGGGCATTAATTGGTTATAACACCGAAGTTGATTGTCTTCAACCCCAATTTTCAGTGAGCTTTCGGTCATGTTTTGGTCACGTAGTTCATGTCATGCAATTACTTATTTCAGAAACGTATCACCTTGACTTCTCCTACTATTCAGAATTGTTTACCATTGTTCCAATCGTTGCATTATCTCTAAGCTAAGTCAGTCATCTATTCGGGTTGCACAAGGAATAAAAATGTCTTGGCTGCGGACGGCCAAGGTAAATGTTCCAATGTCTGGGCCCGCTTGGGATGCTTGCTGGTTGGAACACTTTGAACAACCGACACAAATGGTCCAACAGGGTTTCTGCTTTTGCAGTCCTCAGAAGCGCCGTCGCATGATAGACGGTCGGTTGCTAAGTTACTAAGGCATTCGTGCCCGTATAAAACATCCAAAATCCGTGTTTAATGAGTTCGTAAGTGGCTCGCACGGTGGGCAAATGCCCTATTGCCGTAAAGTCCAGCAGCAGCGAAAGAAAATGAGCCAGCAGAAGGGCTCACACGATAAGTATAACCCCCTAGGCCGGGGGACAAATGGAGGGCTAAGACAGCTCTCCTGCTTTCACGAAATATCGTCACGCTAACCTTTCCCGAAGATATCATCTGGTTTTATTGTCCATGCAGAGGACGTTTTGGACTTTTGTCAAGACCATGGCACTTTTCAGAGTCATCAGACACACGGAAAGCATACAGTGCCCCTTTCAGCCAAACTAAATTTAGAAAGTGGTACGAAGAAGCGCAATCTCTACACGATGACCAGACACTGGAACAAGAATCTGCTAGTCTAGTTTAGGGGAATTTTTTCTTGTTGCAAGTGAGATAAGAAATAGTGTAGGGACAAGGTTCAAGCTTGAAGATAGATTGAAGGTAAGTGGTAGGATTCGATGATAGGCAGGGTTGAGGGACGAAAAAGGTACGTTTTCTGCAATTTAGCGAAAGGCTACCCTGGGGCTATTCACTCCGACTCTTAGAGGCAGCTGAGCACATTGTGACTTTGTCTAATGGAACGTATGATTTCCCGAAAATGGTGTACATATTATTAGGCTACAGAGCAGTTCGTATTTGTATGGCCTAGAAAGGGATTCAATACTTTTTGTATTGCCAAGGCATTCACAAAAATTCAGAATTGTGCGTTCTGAAAATTAACTCCAGAGTCCAATAAAAATGGAAATGGTTAAAACGGTTTTAAGACGTGGCTGAAATTTATCATGTTAATTATAATTTTGGTAAGAGCACAAAGTGATTAAAAATGAACAACTGAAAACGCAAATCTATCAAACCAAATATTTTTTGAAACAAATTTCTGAGAGAAAATGGGTAAACGTGTCGTAGGAGGCGATTTATTGTCGAATTGAACAATTTTGACAAGGGTTCCCTACAGACATAAAGGTAGTTTACTATGAATCATTAGAAATTGTATTCGGTGTATATTTCATTAAAATTATCTTCATTAAACTTTCAAAAAGAGACTTCATAAATTCCCCACTTGATAAATTCACGTATTTACAGTTCTGCGAGTCCTGCAAGCAACTTTCTTGAATTGGTAAATGTTTGATTATTTCTCCCATACCAGCGGGAACGCATTTACGCAAATTTATAAATAATAATGAGCAGCATTAGGCATATTCAGTACTTAAAAGAACTATAAGAAGTACTAAGTGTTTGTTAAGAAAAATAAAGTTTTCTCGATAATTCCCAGCTTGTGCAGACGTCAAAATAGCTTTAAATTAGAACAATAAATTTACATATTTTTGTTCAGTATAAAACTTAAAGAAACTACTTTCTTTATACAATGAGAACTTGCCTTTAGTCAAAATATTTTGGACATATGGTAATAAGTGGACACATAGTTATTGAATATCGTGGAATAAAGTCTCCCTTGATTTTGCTAGTTTTTGGTGTATTCATTGATAAGTTGCTATTTGACTGTCTGTTCAACGTTTACATCAAACCCTTTAAAATAAGATATAACTAAACGGCATTTACCGAAAAAACGAGCTTTTGAATATAATTTCCTATGCAAATGGCCATGTTGGTCAAATGTGGAAATTCTTCAAAACAGCTAACCACACTTTTGAGCATACAACATGTCTCCTAGATACCACGCCTAAGATCAATAAAAGTGCTTTTCCGCTGCAAGGATTTAAAATTCCACTGCAATGTTGATTCAGCAGCACTATAATAGGCAGTGGTAACAAGTTAATTATAGCTTTTACAGTTAGCAGCAAATCACACAAGGAAAGATAAAATCTTCTCACAAGCAAAGAGCCATATTTGACTGACCTATAGCTTTTCGCATTACTTTTTATCAAAAGTGCGATTGAAATGGCTGAAAGATTGCCTACTATAATGGTTGTTAAAACATAAACAAAACAGAAAGTTCAGTTTTATTTTTAACACAGTGACTTGACTAGTAACTCATGAACTAGCCTGTCATACAAAACAATAAATACGTACTAGGTCATAAATATAAGTTGTAGCAAGATTCCTCATAATTATCCAAATAGGTAACCAAAAGATGGTAGATTGAAAAGGTACAGCCAAACGCATCTTAGTAAAAGTTTAACCAAAGAATTATGTGCAAACCTTGCAGAGTTAATTAGAAGCATTTCAGTTTATAAAAAAGAAATTTAACTGGGGTGCTTGATAAATAGAAATAAAACTAGGATTGAAAATTCATATTGGTGAAGAATTGTTTTCAATCATTTATCATCAGGCCGGTGCAGGGACATCAAAAATAAAATGTTCAGTTAATTACAGCGCTTTTGTGATCTTGAGGTGAGGGGGAGGGGCACTGCAATTAACTGACCGTTTTTATTGGCCATGTCACTGTACCGGCCTGTTGATGAATGACTGAAAACAATTATTTGCCAATATGAACCTTCCATCGTAAAAAACTACGACTCTTTAATTATAAGTACTATTCGATTGCAACTGAATAAAGAGGTTCTTATTTTGAGGATTATGGTTGTGTCGAATTAAATAATAAATATTTATTTTGACCGATATGCAAACATATTTTATTATTCGAACTTCCCAAAGCCATATTTACTAATTTCACAAAAGCATGTAAGGATAAAAATAATAAAGGAGGATAAGGCAATTATGCATATAATTTCACTACAGCCTGCTATAAATGAAATTATTGTAAACTTTAGCCGGAAATGATTAAGAAATGAGAAGACACTTCCGGAAAGCAAGCTGTAATCGTGCATTTTCAAGTTGGGTACATAATTTTTTCGTTAGACAAAATAATTTTGAGTGGTAAAACGAGCACAGGCGAGCATATTTCGACATTGACGTTACATCTTTAGAGAAACTTAGAGCAGGTGATACGTCGTTTATTATAGGTCCTTGAAATCAGAGATTCTGTGTTAACCCAGACATAGTAGTAGACTGTGGTCTATAGTGGGTTGCATTCAGTAGGCCATCAACATAGAAGTTCGCATTAAGAGTCTAGGTCGTAATGATCATTGATCTTGCTGGCCGCAGAAGACTGAGCTTCGAAACATTCTTGTGCCTGTATTCATTAGCCACAGTGAACACCGCATTACCATCTCAACTGAATTAGGCAATGCCCCCAAATGCTTACAAAAGAACGATCAACATGGCAATAAGACCGTCACTTTCGATGATATCCGCCGTATGCCTCACAATAAGGTAATGGGGAGATGGTGACTTGCAGGTAAATCAGTTTTAGTTTTGCGTAGCATCTACTGCGCGCTCTCTTCCCTCATCCACCTAAACCTGGCTTCAAAACAGAGCCGGGAAGACTGGATGCGGTATCGGACGCAAACGGGACATGGGGTCAGTTAGACGGACAACTAGCTTATGTCCGTTTATGCGGGTTATACTTAAGTAATGGTGACTTATCTGGCCCTCCAAACAAGGCACAGGTATAGGAACACCCAACTTCGGTATAATAGGCGGCCGTGCGAATAAACTCTTCCATAAAACCCTAAGCCAACAACTAGCACTTGGTCTAACCTACGTCATTAAGGTAACGCTCAAGTGAGAGCTCTAATGCCACCATGGGCGAACAAGTGTATCCTCTACAAGACCGGTGTAAGCGTATCGGTTGCTGTATATTCCCGATCAAATACCGGCAAGAAAACGAGCTCGTATCTCAATGGTTAGGAAGTTTGACTCTGATCAGAGGAGTCAAGAGTTCGAGGCTCGGGTGCAACACTACTTGAGTCTGGGCATGACGAGCTGACGACGGCTAATAAGCCAGAAATGGCCATCTAAGTCTTCCTTGTTTTTTTCGGTACCACCCTTCATCTGCACATGACCATGCCTATGCTATTTTCACCTACGATTAAGGATTTCCGAGGGAATCCAAAACGTGAGGCAAATAAAACTCTTGTTCCAGTGATTGCATCTTCTTACGCTGAATGCCCTTCCACCTACAAACCTAAATACTGAAACATTTTTTTCCCGGTAGAAGTTTGAAAAGGGCGAAGATCACAAGTTGAGCAGAATGTATTGACGTCATACAATTTCGCGACCTCTAATTCATCTGCAAACGGTCATTGCCTGCTAATATAGTAAATTAACTGTACAATTAGAAGAGTGAAGCTTAATAGGTAAATAGGGTGTGAAACATAAGCCAAAAATGTGGGTGCATAGTGAGGGTTAGAGGAGGGGGCAGGTAATTATCACAGCAAGGCGGTTCAGGTAACAGTGAAAGCCTGTGAATGTAATTAAAGGGGGGGGGGCAAAGAACGGGGCAGCAGTCGATCATAGCGGGGGGGAGGGGGATCGTCACCACGGCAATGCGAAGTTGATCACATGATCCAGCTGTTTACAGAGTTCTGGTTTTCCTCTGCGTATCGCAGCGGCCTCGGCAAATCGAAGGAGACGTCCGGTCTCAGCCCGAAGTACGACTTTAAA
This sequence comes from Ligula intestinalis, assembly GCA_036362985.1. Lineage (NCBI taxonomy): Eukaryota > Metazoa > Platyhelminthes > Cestoda > Diphyllobothriidea > Diphyllobothriidae > Ligula > Ligula intestinalis. The sequence continues at coordinate 10,022,891 of JAYGXS010000001.1, read as the reverse complement.
CGCGGTCTTTTGGTCAACTATATGGCCAGTATCCACTAAGGACTTAGTGATTGAGCTCTTTGGTATTTTGTTTTCCGCCCTGAACAGCCACTTCGGCATATGCTCAGCTGACCTTGTTGCCAACTGCCTTTGCGTGCGCCCGATGTATTTGCATCCGCAACTACATGTAAACTCGTAAACGCAGTTTGAGGTGGCGTGCATTGGCAGAGTGTCTTTGGTTGGCCTTACTGGATAGCCGTTGTTGTGCTTATGTACAACAATTTGGAGGCGGGGTAGGTTCTTTCAATCGTGCATCTAAGCCTTCGCTTGATAAAGTTGGACACATTATCACCCTTGAAGGGGAGAAAGATGCTCACTGGCTTTTTTGCCACGGATATTTCAGTAGAATTTTCTTCTCTGCGTTTGCTATACTTATCGATGAATTTCTCAGGATAGCCATTTCCAAGAAACGCTTTCTTGAGAAAACACATCTCTTCATCGATCGTATCCGTAGAGCAGATTCTAGCAGCTCTACTGAAAAGGCAAAATACCAAGTTTCTTTTCCTCTGGATTGGAACAAAACTCAGAAAGTGCATGTATTGCCCTTTCCATGTGGTTTTCCGGTAGATGGACCTTTGAATGGAACCATCTGCCCGCCTGTGTAGAAGCACGTCTAGGAAAGCCAGTGTGCCGTCCTTCTCATGCTCGATTGTAAACTTGATCTTTGCATGTGCTTCGTTCATGGCCTTAAGTAGCTGTTCTCCCTCTTTAGGGTTTTTGACCATGACAAAACTGTCATCCACGTATCGTCGATAAAAAGCAGTCTTTTTTTATGTGTTTGGCCACGTTTCTTTCAAGATTTGACATGAAAATATCCGCTAGGACTGGTCCTAGTAGGCTGCCCATGACTACACCGTCGATCTGTCGATAAAACTGTCCACTCTGAACAGGAACTGCACATTCTTCGTGCATATCTGTAGTAGTTCCCGCAGTTGGCTTGCTTCGAGACATGTTTCAGTCGCATGCTCACAAATTATGTCAATGGTTTCGTCCAGTGGCTCGTTTGTGAACAGACTTTGCACGTCGAGTGGAATCATATGCTTATTATCTAAACTTTGATTATTCAGCTCATCTACGAACGAAAAGGTGTCTTTGGTCGTGTGAGCAGCAAGGTTGTATCTGATCAGTTCAATTTGTTGGACTAGCCACTGGGCAAGCTGGTGCCATCATATGAGCTTTTTGACATCTTACTTCTAGTTTCAAAGAAAGATATCTCACCCTCGAGTCCAGCGTTTTTGCCCATGACTTGCAACTGCAGTGTTAAAAACAAACAAATGTTATCCCTTTATAGGCAAAAATGATGAAGCGATTCGGCCATAAAGTAAACCAAAACGTTTGACCCGTTCAATCAACAAGAACAACATGTCTACGCGTGTTTTCCAAAAGGAGTCCAACATCCAATGAAACAGGCATATCTTTTTTAAGCAATACACTTCTTTCATGAAAATGCTGCAACTTCAATATTTTCTAGGGATATCCGTCTTCCTTGACTCTATCTGGGTGGACATAATCAATTGCACCAGCGGTCTTCTCTGGCACAGAAATCTCACAATGTGTTGCATATAAATGACCAAAAACCGTTAAAACCTAAGACAAAAGATGACCAGATAAGTGCGGGGCGCAAATATTATCATGGATACATCAAGAAGGCTAAACATCTGTTCACTGAAAAGAAGGCTTAAAAGTACTTGTTAAGGACCCAATGAAAACACACTTCACAGCTGGAAAGTAGAAGGTAAAGGAACTCGCCCGCGTGAACCTGATAAGGCCCCATGTTTATCATTCCGCGAGCCCTTCGTGTCGTGCATGCCTTTCAAAGTGCGCAAAGCAGATGTTTCATTTAAACTGCTGTTGTTAGTCATTGACTTATCTGCGCATTACCTCGAAAAATGTTTATGCTGGTATCTAAAGCATCTCACTAATGGATTGTACTACAGCGCTGAATATCTAAGATATTCGGATATGTGATGATTGCATTTTCGCGTTTGTTTTTGTTGCCTACGTATATCATCAATGCATTTCATGGTAAGTTAGAACGTAATTAGATGCTTACACGACTTCACTTGCGAAATATTCTGGAATTTCCGAGGAAAATAACACACGAACCTGGCGTTAATCCTCTCGAGAAATAACTTTTAAAACTCGGTCCAAAATGCACATGAATACTTGAGCGCAAAAGCCATATAATATTCACAGCATGCCAAAGCACGGTCGGTAGGTGCTAAATTATTCACCCACCACATCAGACAGCGACAAACCGTTGGCGTTTCTCGGCCTTTTTTTACCCCTGATAGTACTTTGATAAATGATTGTGTAGGCCCATTAATATTCATGGTTAGATGCAATCTCGAGCACTTTTTTCAAGACAAGTACAGATGCTATCAAGGGGTTGGAAAAAACCAAGCGACACTTGCATTTCAGCGACTGGGTAAGCTATTTGAAGGATTTTCCGGTCACAAACGTGACGTAATTACATGGATGACACTTTCTTCGCCAGTAAGGCCAGCGAAATTGAACGGTTGCATCAAAGGCGTAATGGTGCTTTTGCATCTGTGAATTAGCATTCGAATGGGCAACAGAAAAGAGCATCCTTGTTTTTTTGGGTACATGACGACGCATTTATATCGGCCAAAACAGACTCTTTTGACGGAATTATCCTCAACTATGGAAGCAAACAGGCTGCTTACCATGAATGAATCTTCGTTTGAATTCTTTTGCACCCAGGTATTCACTACTGCAGCAGCGATGACCAACTGCTGAAATTGCTGACCTACTTTTATCGGTAACTTCAGCACAACGAAAGCCTTGCCAGAGTTGTGAAAAAAATGTCTGAAGCATATGGGTTGGCCAATTTTTTTAAAATTTGAATGGTGAAATTATGCCACGAGATTTCTGTTCACTGCAGGAAGGCTCTATTGCGATTGCTAGGGAAAAAACCGGCAACTTAAGTTGCTAGTTATTTTCAAAGCCAATGAAATGGTTATCAACTGAAAATAGTAACGTGGACAGAAAACAAACATAATCTCCGATAATCCATTTGCTCTTGGATATACGTCAGTTATTAAACCTGATGAATTTGGACTCATATTAATAAATATAAGCCTGCTAAACTCGAATATGTCCCTGCTTCCTTTGATTTGTTCACGCCCTCGAAGGTGGTCCATATTTGACTAAAACAGCATCTAATTGTTTGAGATGGTTAACGTTTGAGATTTAAAAAATAATTTAGGTCATTTAGTCAAACCCTAGGCTCCCTACGAATCAAACATCCTAAAGTTAACAGGTTTCGGGCTTTTATTGAAACAAAACAACGACCTTTAGCTGCGTAATTCTTTGGAGTAAAATCGTCCACGCATGCAGTACGCGTAATTAATTTTATTCATCGCATTACGCGCACTAAGCAGTCTTAAGTTTTTGTCAGCCATACAAATTTATACTAAGGTCCTGCAATAAGGAGCCTAAGTTTTCATTTCCCACGCGTCCTCGACTGTAACTGCCATTCTAATTAGTGCATTACTGAACTGAGCGTCATGGCTAATATATAGACAGTTTTCATAGAAATTGGCTACACAAGCACCAACCGATGTGTTGATCTGTACGTTTATCACCAGGGTCTGCGTGCATGGCTCACAGATTTGCCGTGGTTTGTCAAAAAATAAATGTAATTTATACTCTCAGTTTTTCGCAATCTTGCTTTTCCTCCACGAGTATGGCGTGCCACAACTTAAACTATCAATACGCCATTTCCGCCACCCAGCGTGATCAGTTTAAAAAGTGGAGAGTATATTTAAGATCTGTGTACCAGCCATTTCACCATTTCACCGTTCTAAATTAATACATTGGTTATTTTCTAGGAGTACCTACTTGTAGTAGAGTACTTAAATGCTTATTTCTGCAAAATCCATGCCTAGACCTGAGTTTTTAAGTTGAGAAAGTTTGTAGATCCAACGTCACTTTATGACTAAAATCGAAATATATCTGAACAAAATTATTTTTAAGTTGTTTATCGACAAATTTATAACACAATCTATTTCATTTAGCAAGCCGTATGGCAAACAAAAACACTTTCAGTGGACATAAAATATTAAGGTTCTGAAGACATTTTGACCATTCCGCCAAGGCGACACGCTGGTGCACTCGTACTATTTAAAGATAGTCACGCATAAATGCCAGATAAATCAGCGGAGTAATTCAGATTTGAGCTATCGATTTCAGGTCAACCTGCAGTGTGCGCTTGCTACACAAAATTAAATTATTGGTTATCATTTCCATAAACGAATGTTAAGTATCACTGATACTACGCATACACATTGTATGAGCAAATGTCTAATTCCGTCTGGTGCCAAACAATTTCGACAGCATTACTCAGCAAGTCATCGATATTTTAAAGAAATATGTGGCGTTATACATTTTTTCTGAGTCTGGTTTAACGGTTGAACCCTGATATCATATTACGGTAATTACGGCCACTTACATGTCCATGAGTACTTCCTAAAATTCTACACAAATCTACTGTATTAAATTTGCTATATTGCGCCATACACTTCATCCAATAATAAGTTTCAGGATCTTTCTACAACTTTGATTTTTAAAAATAAAAACCGTTAAGAGAAGAGCAAACTACTTGGAAAAACTTATTCGATTTTCAATTTTATTTAGTACACTAAGCGAGGAAATTTAGTTCAAGATATAATAATAACTAATTTTTGGCAATCCTATTTATGAGGACTAAATTTTGCCCACATAAACATGGAAATATTTCCCTGAAACCCTGAGAAACCTTGTTTATAAACATTCTGTCAATAAACTGAAATATAATATTGAGTGATGGGTAGTTTTTTTTTCCATTGCATCTTAACGTTTTAGGAAGTTGAAGATGTCTGTCACTTCCCAGTAGCAGCAAAGATTAAATATTGGACAGCATAATGACGAAATTTCAAAGGATGCTGTCTTCAGTGTGTTTCTGATGCAAGCTAAAACAGGCCCTTTCCAGTGCAGCATAAAGAAAAATGTGTAAATATTCTTTGTTTACATCCATACAAAGGAAATTATTCTCCCGAGCAGCCAGGGTTACTTACGATGGTATAGATTCTTCTGATGCACAATTTCGAACACTGCTTCAGTCAGTGTGGTTACGGTTACCTTGCCCTGGCTCACGAAACTATGGTCGGAAAAATTAAGCGCAAAAAGAACTGATACACGTGATGTTACGTTGAATAAATTATCAACTGTGTGAAATCAGGATAAGGATGCGAAATGCGGTATTGCTCAGAATTTGTGCAACGTGCCGAAATTGGTGAAAGATTGATACCCTCTTACTAATTGGCACGGAGTAAGACGGTTATACTGGTTATTGTTTAGCCTAGTTTGAAGTCAGTTTAATCACGATATGATGCTGACTTTTTAACGGGCTTATTTTTGACATTTTACAAACAGTTCCTATTGTGAGAAATGAATACTTAAGTAGTATGAATTTTAAACATTTCGTTTGACTGCTTTTATATATTCAAGTAGATTTTATGGAAAACAAACATGAAAAAGTCCTTTCGCGAACTCGTTTGACAGCAAACTTGGCCTTCTTTAAACGTTATACTTAAAGAAAGGGTAGCTGTTGGTTTTTTAAAAGTTTCTGAACTGCTGAATTATTTTGACACGCACTTAATGCTACCCATGAATTCAAAATTTACTAACTGCGCGCTACGTAAATCCCTTTCAAGGAAAGTAAGTTCTCGCCTACTGTTTGAGAAAGGAGTCCCATAGACCTCAGAAACTCTTGCAATAGATGTGGATCATGCTGTATCCTTTAAAGGCAGCATTAATAAATTGACGGATACGATGTATTCTGAATGCACACCTTACAATCTTAAAAAAACCTCCTAATTCGAAATTGATTGCGCAGCTAAAGCCAGTTTATAAATTTGGACAGCAGGTTCATAAGATATATGCATTTCCTGCTTACAAAAGACGACGGCGCATTCCAAACACATTGATAAATCATGAATCCAGCTGGATATTGGAAGGGATTTTGCTGGTATTTGGTGGCAAAACAAATGTTTTCTTGGTACGTGACTCATCCCAAAATTCTGTTAACTTCAAATGTATTTGCACTTTCTAACGAGGCAGCCAAATAGCAGACGTATAAATTATTTTGACGTTATTTTGTAAATTTTATCTCCGGGAACATCATATAAGCTCACTTGTGAATTACTCCTAGTTGAGGAAAATATTTTGTCCTCAAGAGCATAAGGTGTACTCTCTTTAGAAGCATTTTTGATACTCATGAGTTATAGTGCATAGATTGGTAGTTTGACCTAATGACTGAAGAAGCCTTACTAAAATTCCTGCAAAAGTTGGATTTGCCATTGCCGTTGCGCTATGTTTATTATGCGCATGCACTTACGTCCACTGGACACAATTTCGATAGATTCCCGGCATAAAAAAGACGATTTCCAACGTTTATTCTCACAGCTTGGTGGACACAGAATGAGCGGTTACGTGTAAGTTAATTCACAGCAGCTGCCACTGACTCATCACGCTCAGTTAGCTTAGTCCGATACCATGACAGACTCTGGAATACCGAAGTGACTGACCACGGTAAACAGTCTCCTTACGAGTGTCAAACACTCGGTTCGGACCTAGTGGATCAGGATTTGCTTGAATCGCACCAAAATGAGCACACCAGAATAGCCAGGTTCAGAAGTAACCTACTTAACCAGAGCCATCGTCGTGTGGGAATCAGATCTCCTTGCCAGAAGGCAGCCACCCGGGCGACAGCTTTTGGCACATAGCGATAGTATAAAGGCGGATCACATTTATTTTAGTGGGACACTACAGTACATATTGTGGGAAAGATGCCCCCAGACGTAAGCTCCCTGGCTCTTCTCCCTTGCAAGCAGTTATGGGATATGGGTCGCACATGAATAACAAGAGCACGTCCACGTGTAGGAATGCAAATAAAACACTTTACGGATATTCCCGCTAAGAGTTGTGGAGTCTCAGCGGCTTGGTTTAAGCGTGCTGAGCTCTAACCTATCTCTATGCTCCCGTTTTCGTGTGGCCTACTGTAGAGCTACTGTTTACTTTCAACTGATTACAAACAATGAATTAGCTATTTTCTCTAAAGGATTATTCGATGCAAGACCCACCGCTTTTTTAAAAGGGTTCGCGATAGGTGACTTTTTAAAACAAATCGTGGCCTGCGGTCTTTCGTCTCTTTCTCACTTAACTTCAAACTTGATTTAACTGCGACAGTCAACGAGCGCTTTTGTGCGCATTTATGTGGTTTTTTCATGATTTGAGCAGAAAAATGTGTTTATTGGGACTTTCAAAATCATATCTAGTGATAGCAACGTTAGCTATAAAGAATTCTTCTATTAACAAAGCGGACGATAATAGGGCGATCTCGTTTTGACTAAACAATCTCAGCGAATTAATTTCCGGTCTGTACCAAATATTTTCACGCGAAGGTTCATTTCATTATGCGTTCTGCATGAAAAAGATTTTCGGCCGCCTTAAATGGCATGCATTTAAAACACATTAAGCCAGCAGATACACAAGTAGTTGTTAGAAGTTTCAAATGTTCGTTTTTAGCTCCATTAAGGTGAGCTTGTAAGCATCTTGCATCATTTTATTCACAACTAAGAACGATAGCCGCAGGTTGGAGTAAAGCTCTGCTTGCGTTTTATGCCATGGAAGGGTTAAAACAAGAATAACAGCTTACAAAGATCTTCTTATATCGATATTACATCTTTCATGGCGATAAACTTCCTGGTCATCAAAATATAGCCGAGGACTGATTATTGTTCGTTTTGAAATATTTGTCAGTTAATTTAGCACAGTTGTTCATGAGGGTGGCAGTAAAGCCCACCATATTTGAGGTAATATTTACCATTATATCGTCCTGGAAATAGATAATCGGTTGACGTGCCCATGCGCTTTCATGTCAAGCAAGGGCTGAAAGTTCTGCTGCATATTCTCAGTTTCTGTATGACTCCTCCATTAGAGTAACCAAAACAAACCATAAAGATAAGGATGTGCTGTTTCAAAAGTTGTCTTATGCTGCCAACTTAACCTACAAAGGAGGTTATTTTGCGAACGTGCAAGCAAGGAAATAATTATAAAAACTTTTTTTTCAATTTGTAATCATTCCGTCAAAACCTTATATTTAACGTGTCATTCCAGTCGCACACCAGAAGATATCGGATACATATAAAAATATTATATATTTTTAAATCAGTAAGTTGCAGGATATCTTATTATTTTTAAGTAAGCACGACTTACAGAAAGATGATTGCAACTGGTCTATTGCAATGATTTCAAAAGGAAAATTCTTGCACTTCCTTTGATATTTTGTACGCAATTGGGCACAAAAGCATTTGTTTCCCTGATATAAGTTGGCCACAGGACCATCGCAAATTGTTCGGTTTAACGATAGTTCCTCCAGCAAGTCCACTTACCTTCTGGTAGGTATTTCAGTTTTGAATTTTCACCTTTTCAGTCATCCCCATATTCAGCGCCAGAATATCAGCAAAATATCTTTCTGGGTTTTTAGTAAATAGGAGATCTATGTTGTTGATGATGTACATCAGTTCCAATGTGCACACCGGCTTTCGTCTTGAAGCAGTAAAACTTACTTCGGACTAACTTTTCCCTCAAGTTAGTAGCTATTCACTGAAGGAATTGAAAAGCAGCATTTAAAAATGGCGTTTCTACTAGGAAGCACGCAAAGGGACGCTGGGAGCCAAATCTCTTGCAGCGGCAGAGAAAAGTCGAAACAGTTGTGTTTGTATATGAAGCTAGTACCGGTATTGCCAAGAACATATATTATGCAAGCTCTATGTATTCACACAATTGGCTACCTGTTAGCAGTGCATGCATATTTTACGTGGTTGTGCTGCTGTATCTGATGGGCTTCGGTCAAAGTATTCATGGCAACAGTCGGTTTGAACACAAAAGCCAGGCTGATTTGATTCAAGTTAGCGATTAATTTTGAACAGCATAACAAAGTTACAATTTTAGATTTTATGATTTTCGCTGGCACACAGGTCACAAAATCAGATCAAAAGGTACAGTGACCTAAAAACTAAACGAAAAATCCATCCAAAATATTCCGTCCCTAATGTACCGTCATAAGAATAAAACCTCCCTTCCCGCAAAAAATAATTTTAAAAACTGGGAAATTCTAATAATCCAGTAATTAGGTGGGCTACAATACCTTCGTTTTACGCGTCGGTGGCGCAGAATGCAACTTACTGTCAAAATTTAACTGCAGCAAGTTGATCACATTGTAATTATCAAGGGGCTCATTTTTCAAAATTTAGAAAGTATTGACATGAGCTGAGCATGCGGTCGCTGCAGTAAAGGATCAAGCGTGGTGGCCAAAACCTGGAAGATGTTTTAGAAGTGGATCGAAACTTGCTTGTGTTTAGTGTTTTATGCTAATGATAATTTATAATCAAAAGATATCTACCTTAGAGTGAAAATTGTAAACCTTTTTGGGAATATTGTTTGTTTCTGCTATTAAATAATGAAGTTAGAAACTGGTGCAGCAAGAATTATTTTTATAATGATTGCAGAAAAGGGCTACAAGTAAAAATAATAGATAGAAAGAAGCAGAACTACCCCAGCAATAGAAATACAAGGCGCATTCGTTGGAATAGGGTATCCATAGAAAAACTAACGACGATGTGTTCTAAATTTAGTTTGAAAGAACGCATAATAGTGAACTTCATAATTCTTTCTTAAAACTCATAAAAAGAGCGAACGTATGACAATATTTTTGGTTAATTTACCAGTTTTGAAGGTTCAATTTATTAATTTCCTTAGAAATTAATTTATGTTCGTGGTATGCATCATGTACTTAAGATCTTTGGCGACCTAAAATCTAAACACAAAACTGTATCCAAAATATTCCCTCCCCAATGTACCGTCAGAAGTTTTAAACCTCCCCTCTCGCAAAAATTGATGTTACCATGAACACAAATTAAAAGATCCAGACACGTGTTTTGGCGGTATTTTGCCACTGCTCGACATGGCTGCGAGGAATCCGGCCGATCAGTGGGTCCCCAAATATGCACTTACAATTTTTGTCTATCTTTAATATACTGATGTATACCGTGCATGGAAATTAACTGTTAAAGAACATAAAAAACCTAAATTCTTTAAACCATTTTATCAATCAGAAAGCAAATAGGGAAAGCTGGGGACCCTATGATGAGCTGGAATACTCGCAGTTGTTTCAAGAAGCGGCAGAATGCCGGCTTAAGAAGTGTATGAGTATTTTAGCTAATGCATACGGTCTTAGTATGGTAAGTCCCAATATCGGCATGTGTATATTACACAGGGGCTGACAGGTTTCAGCCCAAATTTACACAAGCAGTTTTCGTTTATGTCCATTTGCCTTGAATATAATAACTAATATCACAAACACAAATTCCCTTCGAAGGAAATTGACAGGCTTTTTATTTGATTTGAAGCGTCATCATCACAGTTCGTTTTCATGTACAAATGACCACAAGTGGATTGTAGAACACTAATTATTGTGCGCAAACCTCGATATTTCTATGTAAATTACTCACATTTTCACAGAATAGCAATGAATTACAACAACAACTGATAAGCTGTGTGCTACCCAATGTTATTGCAATTGTTTTTTTGGACGTCTTTCAAAGATAAATGTGTCAAACTTTTCATGCTTAAGGAACAGAAAAATATTATATAAGCGTTACAAACCGGACCGATTCTGAGTACACCCTACTTGCCTTCCCCGCATAATATCAGGACTGACGTTAATTTTCTCCTAAATTATTCTGGCAATCGTTTTGAATAAAAATTTAGATTGTTAGGGCGAGAGATGCAGATGATTTTCCAGGTGAATAAAAAATTAGCTGATTCTCATTCTCTTGTGGCCCTGTATTCTCAAAATCAAAGGAGTTAGCAAATAAGAAGTACCAGTTGATATATATTCTAAACGTTTAGTGAATCCCACTTTGAAAAAAATGAGAATTATCGCGAATACGAGTTGTCAAGCAAAAAACTCCCTAGCCAACGAGCTACTATGCCTGCGTTAAAAATAAATTCGACAGATGGGTCACAAAAATTATTTAATAATTTTACTTCCACTAATATTTACACAATAACTAAGGAAAGCAAACAATTTCAAAGGTTCCAGACCACCTGATGGTTTTAAATTTTTGACTAACGTTATCACATGGTACCGAAAAATTTGAAATTAACGTAAATATCTTTGTTGGAATTAACTGGTAAAATTACCTTTCAAGAGCATTCAGAAAGTAGCAATGACTACATGTCGCAATAAATTATATGAATTGCTAGACGTGTGTCACTTTTAACGTCGAAAAATTTAAGGTAATTATTAATCGCCCTAAATGAAGATTTTTTAAATCGTTTTTGAAGATTATTAAATGCTTTACTAGCTTTGTTTGTTAAAATATTAACTCTCGGTTATGGCTAACTTCAAAGGAAAAACGTCATCTAATTAACCGCAGCTGTCAGCTGGAAACTATCGACATAGCTTTATATTAGGAAATTCGCACTTGAAGCAACTAATGAGATTATCACTAAAGAAATATTTCTGCAATTGGCTGCAATCAACGTTAGCGCATTGGTCAGATTTGGTGCCCTCACATTATAAATAACACCAAGTTGCCGTAAACTCGCTCAACTGCCCGGATTTGGACTGAAAAGCTAAGACAACAATGCTGACGGCGAACATTTTAACTCCGGTCTCCTTCTTCATTAAACACCTTGGTGAGTTGAGTTACTTTGAATTACTATAAACTTTGAAAAGTGACCTAACAACCTATTTTCGGACATAATTTCAGAGCTTAAAGCAGTAAATTAAAAAATGGAAGTGGATAAAAATCTATATTTTGCTCGTCCATGTTACTGCAAAAACCTATTTGCTTTACTTTTTTACCACGTATGCGAAACAATATATATTATATTGCAAAATTAAATTTCAGGTTGAATACGTTTAAAATATGTAAAAGGAATTTAAATTCACTGGTAATCTTTTTGAATTGCTTTGAGTTTTTTTCGAGCACCACCCGTCATTTCCAAATGTTTCAACACACATAGGCCTTTAGTTGTCTGGAATATTTTGAACGTCCTATAACTGGAACAGTTTACAAACTACGATTTCTGTGAAAATTCTAGGTGTTGTCGCCCTACTGCTAATAATCCTTAGTCACGCTATGGTGGTTCCTCCAGATCGTCTCGAAGATGATGATACTGATTCCCGGCGTTTGGCGTTTGAGCTCTTCAAGAGAGGAATTTTAAAAATGCGGCTTGGGAAACGCTCGTGGGACCAGTACCTCGATGGTGAGGAAACTGCTTATAAATTTCCTGACCCAAATTCTCTGTATGCCATTGCTTAAAATAACCTTTTTTCTACAACCCATGGCGTCAGAGAAAGGGAGTGCATTTTTAGTAAACATTTTCTGGAAGATTTGGTCGAAATATTTTAGGTTACTTCTCCTTTGCATTATTCACAAATTTTCTAAGCATCATCCCTATGTTCCTTACCTTTATGTTTGAATTCACTTTGAGACATTCAGGATCGGTCTGCATGCGAAGATATCGCAAACATCTTGGGATAAGCCTATAATGACCGTCAATTTAGACCTCTAAATTATGTAGTAGTTGAATAATCCTCCATCGTTATTTACAACATCCAAAGAATTCAGATCAATATATATATATATATATATCACGCAAACCCCAAGCCAGGGTTTAAATTGAAATGTTAGCATAGTCATAAGTTACCAGGGAAGTCAAAAATATTTCAGCAAAGTTTTTTAAATATTATTTTTGTATGGGAGTTTCGTAAGCTCCATTTAAGAAGATAACCCTGGACATTTTAATCCGATATAGAATGTACACCTGTAAAGTTGCATATTTCTAGAAGGGTAAAAGTGAATAAAACATAACTGTGTGTTCAAAAACTTGAGCTTATTAATCGGTCCAGAAAGCCGGGTTTCAATAACTTATCTTCTATGCCGAAAAAATTTCTGCTAAAGACCAGGGGAACTAGGACGCCCATTTATGGTATGCTATCTGTTATCAGTCAACTTTGCCCTAACGCAAACTTTTTCGCAGTGAAGCCTCAACTTCACACTTATTGCGCTCCAGGTAGATTGGGACGAACGTGTCATGTAACCCGGGTCGTAAAGACACTTTTTTCTATTTATTTATAAACATTGGAAACCATATTGTAGACAGGTATGCGTTTGCATAAGTTTAAGTTCATAAAATTAAACCTACTCAGTTCGTGTATTTTTTGCCACACGCAACTAGATAGCTGAAGTAGTTATCTGCAAATAGATGTGCAAGTATTTATAATTCAAAAAAATCCTGTGGTATTTTAATTTAAAAAATATTGTTAAGGAGTTTCGGCAGATTTGCTTAATTTAGTTATATAAATTGTGAAAAGACTCGTGGCGTCGGCCTGAATCGAATGCGCTGGCACCGCGAGTTTTTTCACAATTGGGTCAACTGAAAAAAATACTGATAAATTTCGGTTCGGAAGATATTAATTCCAAATATTGCAGAAAAAATGCGTTTTGCTGGTAATTGTATTAAATTATTTACATGCACTGCCAATAAACGCAGACCAACTAAATTAAATTTTAAATTACTCGGCTTTTGGTAAACTGTCATGTTCTTATTGTTTCGTTTGCTCACTGCTACCTTCGTATTTTAATGAATCTTGGTGGTGTTTGTGCTCAATGTGCGTGCTTTTGCAATTGAAATCCTTTGTAGGAAGGCATTGGGATGATGACCTTGCTCTAGACCGCGCTGATGGTGGCCTATATGAACCCGTGCCCTCGAAGAGGAGAATTCGCGGAATGCGAATAGGATAAGTAATGTATTTTAAAGAATTACGGAAATCTGCGCATGTATTTCGTCTGTACTCAATAAAACGAGGAACACGAGTGCTGTCTTTATATCGTTTATTGTCTATACTGACTTACATAACTAACAACTGATCCAGATTCTCCGTGCGGTTCCGTCTTACCAGTCGAGGGCATAAAGTACTATGCGCTTTTTTACAGATAACGGTAAAAATATATTTAAAAATATCTCTTTTTCTTAATCAAGGAAAATTTATGGTACATCTCAGTTGTTTAAATATTTTAAAGTTGCCAAACATTAAGGCCTACTAAAGATAATGAAACACTCACAAGTGAATAATCGGTAATTTTTGATAAACTCACAAAGAGCTTGGACCTCTTGCGTATTCGAAAATACGAGATTGTTCTGAAATGTGTAGAATATAGCAAAATAACATTCAGTGTATGTAGGTATCTATCTTCAGGAACGACTTACATGCACTAATGTAGACCGATTGCCGTCTGGAATGTGAAAAATCCTGATTTTTTATGCTTTACCCACTAAGAATCACCTAAGAAAAAGTATAATATGGAACTAACTGTGATTGGGAACCATAGGGGTAAGGCGACCTTGGGTGTCAATTTTACCCTTAATTGCCGATGTCAGTCAGCCATCGTATGGTGTTTATTTGGCTGCTGTACGAAATTTCGGTAGCTAAATGCATGATTACTGCGTACAACGGATCGTTACAGTAGCAGTTAAGTAAACTGCAATAGCCCTGATTGGTGCCCGCTTAGTTAAGCAAACTTTTGTTCCCATTGTTATCTTATTGGAGTGTCATTTCAAATTTTAGCTGAGCTTAACTCAAGTAAACTAAGCGTGATCGGTTTGGTAGACGTAAAACTTCTGCTCTGCTTCATGATATTTTATGAAATTTTTGGGAAGAGAAAACTTGCATATCAAATATTATCTAATTAACTAGCATTATCAAAAGCCTCCTTGTGCTTTACAAAAACGGCAGCTGCAAAGTCGAAGCACATAACTAAGTTCCTCCCAGAAAGACAAAACATTCAAATTAAAATAGAGTATACATTTCAAGAAGTACTGCCATTGTCCGTTAACCACTTCATTACCGAGTAGAGCGTGTTAATAACATTTATACTCGTTTGAATACTATGAAGTCCAGATTTAGGGTTACAAGTAACGGTGACATGGCTTTGTAAACCATGAAGCACAGAACGCGCAAACAGACAAAAAACTGTGAAAGAAGAGAAAAAGAAATGCTGTTGAAAAAAGGTTTTCCTATATTCACTTAAAACCTTTTGTGATTCAAGAAGAACAGTAAAAAAGCTTTAAACTCCTGTAAGAAAACCACATGATCAAATGAACGTGTTCTAGAACAAAAGTATACCGCGTTCGACCTTCATCTTAGAAGTGTGGAAGTTAATGCCACGGGGGAAATGACACAAACAAGTTTGATCCTTACGGGATAATAATGATTACAGTGGGTCAACATACACTAGCCTGCATTTAATTACGGCAACTCTAGGCTAACCGTATAATCCGTTTGATTTGAAAGGTTCCTATAGTCTGCCTTAATCTGGGCCCATCAAATGTAAGAATCAGATTTGCAATACTAAATAAGCTGCAACCACTTCGCAGAGGAGAAAATACAATTTATTCCTTCTTATGTCTGGCCAAGTGTTGGCCTCGAAATTTATCCGTTCCGCTTGCTACTTCAATTGCATGCTCCTACGTGGACTCGATCAGGTGTAATATGCTCAGTCAAGGCGTTTTTAGAAAACTTGTTTCAATATCGCCCTCATGAAATTTAAAGGTCAACCTCCATTAGCGACGAGGTCAACCGTGTTCTCCACAGCATACCGGAAGCCGGGGCAGTAATATAAGTGGAAATTCATTCAAAATAATGGAAAATTTTGACTTTTATCGAATTCAGAAAAGGAATTTGCGAGCATGCGTTTGTTTTCGATAAATTCTCGTCAGACCTTTGCATTTATATGGTAATTAAGTAAATAAATTATGCGGGTTGGAAGGAGGGAGGGAGGGGAATCGGGGTAAAAATCTGATCAGCGTTAGGGGGATAGGTAGTCGGCCGAGGTGATAAGCTTTTGGCTGTTGGTTGTTAGATTACCGTCTTTTGCTCATGATAACTGCGGCGCCATGACGCAATTCTTTTTGGCGCACAGGACCAGTTGGTGTAGCCTGATGGCGGGCACTTCTGCCATAGCCAAAGGACACGGTCCAATAAATTTTGAATAGCTTGAAGGTACCTGGTAGTTGATTTGGAAGGCCTCTTTGGCATCCACGCAATGGTCTGAGGCTAACAGGTGCGCTAGAATGAAACTGTTTATACCCTTTAATTGGCCCTTTCCTAACCATGCTGAAATGTGTTCTGGTACACCTTTGGCAAAAGCCGGCTCCTGAGACGAATATATTCTGCCCAACAGGAGTATATGCATGAATGTGTGCACATAGAGGTTGTCTGGGCTGGACATTTGTCCTTGATCTCTCCACATAGGATAGAAGTAGTCGAGAATAGTACATGGGCGTTGGCTGCTGGAAAAGTGGTTGCTACAGCTTGACCCAGGCGCCTCCTAAGAAGTTTGTCTGGTATGGCCCCTTGCACTGGCTGTTAAAACTGAGGGTTTTGGCGGCCTTTCAGCCATTTTTAGCCATAAGTGGACTGAGATACGCATTTTAGTGAAACAAGGCACAACAATCTTTAGACTTTCTTCGATGCTATCAGTCGAGAGGATCCCTTTCGCCCTTTGCGTTAAGCATAATAAATTACTTTTGAAGTTTAATGGTACGAAGCTAGAACATGGATGTATTGCCCAGACCATGTCTTCTTACGATAAACCTAACGTTCAATACTCCCATCAGCCCTTTTATTCAGCAATGAACCAAGGAAGTGGAGTGATCCAGATCGTTCTTCTTCTACCGTAAATTTGGTAGACTGGTGCACCTGATTAACTGTATTCACTAGAGCTGAAAGGTTGGTTTAATTTGATGTAACCACGAATATTTTATCTACGTTACGCTTGTAGTAGGTCAGATAATTTATCTGGTGGCTAAATTGTGCAGTTTCCCTGAATATATTTTCTAGAAACGGACCCAGGGGCGAGCTCACAGCTACATCATCAAATTGTCACATCCCTCAGTCAGGTGATCCTGGGGTCATGACAGAATGGCGGGATTGGTGAAGTGGTTGGCCTTTTTTACCAGTCCATACACATATTGCGCAAACGACTGACATGCACAGGATGGATTATATTTTTAGAAAAAATAAAGAAGGTCCGCTTGAATTTACTCGCAGTGAGAACGCTTCATTAAGAATGAGTAGTTGAAACTTGAACTCTCCGTCGCAGGATGCAGTCTGCGTTAGAAATAATGTTGGGCACACTAGAATGAGTTAATTTTTTGCTGAAATTTCGGAGAGCTGGGTCAGCTCTCCTTTGTCAAAATGTAAAATGCCGTAAGCAATCAGCAATTTGACCTGTACGTGTCGGTTGTGGGCTGATCAATTTTTATTCGTTCGGTGCTTGGCCCTTCCTGCGAATTTTGGCTTAGCTTTTCGGCAGTTACTGTTGCTTTTCATCTCCACGGTAGAAAATGCTGGTACTGCTACTCCTCTTCTGGTGGTTTTACCACGCTTGCAATTCCTAAGTTCGGTGTAACCTTTTACTTTCCTTTAACCACATAAACCGTGAGAAAGTCCACATGCACGTTGACGGAGTTGGCTTCTGAGTACCATGTCTCCATCGTCAGTGGTTGCGCTTTTGAGGTTCCTTGGCTTACGGCGGTCGCTCCTTAAACATCAAAGTCGTGGCCAGTCTCTCCGATGTGTGCTGCAAGCTTCAAATTGTGTCTGGTTTCTGAGCCGCCATTTTGTGTTCGCTTGGGCAGGTCTGCAATTTTCGCCCTGTTTCTCTGACATAATTGCAGTCCCCAGCGTGGCAGCTTAGCTTGTAGACAACTGAGGTGGTTTTAGTAGGGGGCAGTCTGTCTTTAGGTTGCATCACATGGCGGCGTACTGTCCATGAGGTCGATGGGCTACGCCTACTCCAGCGGGTTGTAACAATCAAGAGGTTGTGTCGAACAAAGGAGAGCCGACCCAGCTCTTCGAAACGTCAAAGAAGAACCAAACTCATTCCGGTGAGCACAAAATGATGTCTGATTCGTATCCAGAAATTAAGATGTTCGCAGAGGTCTGAGTTGTATTTCAGTTGTCAGCCCTGCAAGTGCAAATTTATAGGGTAAAACCCCATGGGATTATAAATAATAAGATAGGAATGCTGCTTCCTCGCTGTCTCTTCCCTCTTTTGAGAGTAATAATTTCCCTTTCTGAGCCCGTCTGATGCGGAGTGGTGAATACAGTCTCTTCCAGGATTAAATAGCTTGTCTGTGTGGGCTAAAAGAACCTGGCCCTGCATCAGACCTCAGATTTTCACATGAACGGGGAGAATACATAGAGTTGCTAACTATAAGACTGACCCTAACTTGACAAAGCTCTTAACTTATTTAACTTATCATTATTTAAGAGTTTGGCAGATTTGGTTAATTTAATTTATCCAATTGTGAAAAAAACTGATGGTATTCGGCGGGATTCGAACTTGCATAGGAGAGAAGGCCTTTTACACAAGCCAACAATTAGTCAAAGGTAAATAAGTTATAGCAGACTTTTCCAGATATGCCTCATTCAGCGCTGCTTTTTCATGGGTGTCAGGTGTATCTTTTTACTTCTTCCTCTTCTTTGGGTACCTCAATAAGGACCGCTCTGGGGTAAGTTACTTCTATCTGCAGTATTTCTGCAAAACAAACTTTTATTTTCCACCTACCCTTGAACCTTTTACCGACTTGTAGACATAAAAAGTCTCGTATAAACAATTATTTTTCATTTAGTCACGAGGTTCTTATGTCAAAAAAGTGATTCACCACTTACGCAAGTTTGTTTATTTTTAAGCAATAAAACTGTCATGCAAACTTTGCCTCTTAAATTTTGATAGCATAATTAAGTTTATGCGATAGATTGTACCTCGTAGTAACTGAAAACTAGAAATCGCTAGGTGAGTCAGTTCGGTGTACATCAGAAGAAAAAAGAGGCGAATTTTCAAATTATGAAGGCAAGAACAGCAATGCATATTTTTTCTACTACCGGCGACAAACAGTATTCAAGGAAACTGTTCTTACGAATCAAACTACATTGTGACCAAAAACTCTGTCTTCAAAAGGTTTTGACTGCCAGGAGTGCTTGGCAATTCCTGGCCACAATGGTTGTTGAAATACATATCTCGTATTATGGGTATATCCCGCAATTCACAAGAGTTTTGGCATCTGGATAATAAATGCCTCATCGATCAATTAAGTGATATGCCAACGAATTTTTCCATGTGGATATTTAAGCAACTTTTCAACAGCTTTGTGCCACTAAGTCAGAAACGCAGCTTACTCTTCTGCCTCACGAACCCAGCTAGGAGAATATGTTCTCCAGAGAAACTAGAGAGCGAACTCGCACTCATTAATAACACCTTACAAGAAAATTTTTTCCCCATAAGTTCATCAATAAATTTATGAAGGAACGTCCACCAAGATCGGAAGTGCCAACGGTTGAGAAGAAAAACTTATTTCTTACATTGCCTTTTCAAAGGGATCCAGCAAACGTACTTCTACAGCTTCGTCTGAACGTTGCAATCGCGCGTACGCATCCAGCAGCGAAGTTAAGATTATTGTTCTCAAGCACTCTACTTTTTAGCCTTAAATGCTTAAAGGCCGTTCCAGACCATTTCAATGTGTATTTACAGCTTTACATGCTCCTGTGGGGCAGGTTACATTGGCCGAGCGATTAGGCGTCTATTCAAGCGCATGCGTGAGCATCCCTCTTCTTGGCTAAACAGAGGCGAGACAAAGTTGATGTGAAGCGCAATTCTGGCTCACTTGGTACACAGCGGTCATCACGTAGACATCAACCAAGCGTTTAGAGTCAGCTATAAAGTGCCGGCTAAACACTCTAAGCTCCTGCGTCAGCGGATACTTGCGAAGGCAGAAGCAGTCTCCATTTGCCTTGTGAACCCAATTTTATGTGCACAGAAAGCATTTGTAGCAGCCTTAGGGTTTCCGTGGCCAAAAGCCTTTTCAACATCCACCCTCCCGCCTCTTACTACGCCGCGAAACAATGATGAGACAGCGGCATCAAGCATCCAAAGGCCACCGACACCATCTCAAGACGTTGACACCTTGCGTCCTCTCACCCCCCAACAAAACCCGAGCGAGGATCACTGGATGACATTAATTAATTGTCTGCCTCCTTCCCCTTCCCCTCTCCCCCCACCCCCATTTCTCTGTCTCCAATTAAGACTAGAAGCTGATCCCCTTGATCCTTTTATACCTCTCTCTCTCTCCCATCTTCCCCCTTGTTAGTACTGATTGGTTTGCCTAAAACTTTCGTTAACTCTACCCTCCCTTATATTACTGCATTGTCTGATGATGAATTAATCGAAAACGTTCGCTTGATTAACTTGACTTCCTTAATGCTTACATGGGTATCATCGCTGAATTACTTAATGCTCGCAAAGGCGCACTGGCAATTTTCACTAACATTAAAACGGGTTCATTTGACTAACAAGCGGTTTGGCCAGTGTATTAAATTCAACTTTTTATTTTGGGTAAGCAATCCTTACGGTTTGAGGTTAGTTTAATATCCGCCCTCACGCCTCTAACCCCGCCGCGAAACAGGGATGTGACTGCGGCATCAATTATCCACGGGCCACCGACGTTGTCGCAAGACGTCGACACCTTGCGTTCTCATACCTCCCAAAAAAACAATAGACGAGGACTACGGGATGACATTTATTAATTGTCGGACGCCTTCCTCTTCCTCTCCTCTCCCCCCACCCCCTTGATCCCTTTACACCTCTTTTCCCCCTCTTTCTTTTTTCACTACTCATTGGTTTGCTTTAAACTTTCGTTAATTTTACGCCCTTATATTAATTTATTGCCCGATGATGAATTTACCGAAAACGTTGTTTGCCTAACTTGACTTTCTTAATGTCCTAAAATCGTCATTTTACGACCCTTTTTAGAGCCAAACTACTTTCTGGCATAAAGTTGACAAAATCTACCAGACGTTACTTTATTGTCATAGTGTAAAGAATGACACGCGTTTGTTGAATGATTCGCCGTACCTATGACGTGATTATCAGCCCTGACCTTTTCCGGACGGTTTGTTGCTGCTGAGTGATGCTACTACAACTGGAGCTCGTTGCATTTCCCAGCTGTTTCTTGTTACACATTTCATTTTCAATTCTACGATTTTGGTTCACTCAGATCTGAGTGACCAGTTTTCAATTAATACTTGATGATGTTTATGCCTCATATTTTCGGATTGGATCCCAGTTTGCAGTCCAACTTGTTCCACATCTGGACTGCTTATAGGCCAGCAAAGGTGATCTTCATCTGTATTGCCTTTTTTTCTGTATTTCCTACCATATTTATAAAATATAACTGAAATAGTACACATTTTCAGGTGATATAATTGAAGGAGAAGTCTCGGTGGAGAAAAGTGATGAATTGGAGAAAGGCTTTACCGGAGGCTACTGCTCTACCGCTAAGCTACAAAAGTCCACTTCACGCCACGAGTTCAATCACACTTGGATCGATATTACCCGCCTAACGTTTTGCTCAGATGGAATTCACCACTACGGGAGCAAGTTGACTGCCCAAGCAGGACTTCCTAAGCAATCATCTAGAATCCACCAGAATGACTATTAGGCTGACTTTAATATTAAGTTGGTTTGGCAGATTTGCTTGGGCAGTCAACTTGCTCGCGTATTGGTGGATTCCATATGAGCGAAAAGTTGAGCGGGTAATATCGATACAAGTGTGATTAAACTCATGGCGTTAAGCGGGCGTTTGTAGCTTAGTGGTAGAGAATTAGCCTTCGGCAAAGGCTTTCTCTGATGCGCGGGTTCAAATCCCGCCAAACGTTTAAAGTTTTTTACACTTGGGTCAACTCAAATTAAGCACATCTGCATAACCAACTTAATAAAAGAGATGTACTTGGAACTTTTCAATGTGGTAGCATTAACTTATTGTCAGGCAAAATTAAAAGTGAGAAACGGGATTTTCGCCTTGGTGTTTGAGGATGCAAACAGTCACTACAGCAAGACGCACACCTCTTCCCCGCATGGTTGTCTGCTCATTTTTTGTTTTATCTCCAAACAAACAGCGCGACTATCTCACTTCAATGACTCCCTCGTCTGCTTTCTGCTATGTGAATTCCAGTTTTCCATTTAAACCTTTTCATTCCTTCAGAATACACGGCGTGAACTATCAGTAATTGCTTCAGGCATAACCTGTCCAGGGTCGACCCAAATGTTAATGTGCAGATTTCAGCAAAATTACCGCATAATATGCTAAATCTGCCAGTAAGCAGTCAGGAAAATAAGCGTTTCGAACGGTTCACAATAAGCGTGAACTAACAGTCGATTGCAAGACTTGAAATTACTCTAGGGAAAGTACTTTCTATCTGGCGTATAAAGATAAGGAAATTTATTAAAGCAGACTTTTATATTATTTATACAGAACAACATTCAATTTATTCATACGTTAGGTGGCTTATTGCATCAAAGGTTAAAAGAACTTCTGAAAATATTTTAAATTAGGAATTGATACTTAGGCGGGGTTATGATGTTAGTTAGTTAGACGCATCGCCCTAGTATATTCTATTCATGTAAATACGTGTTCTTTCGGATGCTTGTGAAAGTCACACCCGCTGTCTATGAACACTGAAGCAGTATTTTCTTCGACATTGGTCCAAACTGCACTTATAGGCATATTTAATGAACAAAATGTTAAAAAATAACCTTGCTTTTGTTCGTTTCTTCCTCTTCAAACTTTTTTTCCAAGATAAAGCTATCGTCCGTTTTCAAAAAAAACGTTATTTTTCCCATTGCAGCGCCTGCTATCACACTTGCGTGTCAGAGAGTTAAAATCTAAAGCTGCAATTTTTTGCGCAAAACGTCAAACAGTTATTTTGCGCATTCAATTTTGAATTCCATTGTCTATTTCCTACGCAGCATTAGCAAGTGGACAGACCGTACTCATTCAAAACAAATAGAGTAGGTTACATATCTGATGAAAGGTAGGGGATTGAGGGACTTAATAAACATTTTATGCTGTTTATTTAGCTCATTAGGTTGAGTTGACGCGCAAAATCCTGTTAACTAGAATTGAATTCCGTTAATATCAGCGCATTTGGATGAAATCGAGGCAAAAATTGGCAAAATCTAGCGTTTATTGATATCCGAGGAATATCCTACGCTATTGAACGGTGCGGTAAAGAACATCTTGTTTGTGTATGTTGCACTATATAAGGAAATTCATGAACAGCTGGAAGTTTAAATTATATCTGTTCACAGAACGGCAAACTTGGTGTTGCTTCCATGAAATTGAGGTAAGTGTACGCATGAGATACAGCATTATTGTCGAGAAAAGAAAGATAAATTAAGTTTATTAAGTTCTTCCTTATGAATCTATTACGTGCTGTGCCCTAAAGATAAAAAGTTAACTAACAAGAGACCAAAATGTCTTTTAGTACGCCGAAATTACTGGTCCTTTTTGACTGTACAGAAGGTCATCGGGATGGCATCAATTTTCTTAGTAGCAGTTTAAAGTAAATCTATACAAAAGTTGTAAAAATATCAAAGGAAATCAATGAATATAAAAATTTGAAACAGAACTGGCAAAAGATTATCATGGTTAAAAACATTGAAGGATATATTCAGTTACTCTGTTGTGCATTTGAAATCAAAGAACCGTGCCCCGAAGTAAAAAGAACGTATTGAAGACTGCTCTAGGTTGCATAGAAATTTAAGTTATATCGTTTCCAGTAGAGTTTTTTACCTCTAGGTTTTAGGAAAGTCAAAAATATGGTCAAAATATCCCATTTTGATATTGACTTAATCTTCAAAAAAGGTATGTTACACAGATAGTCGACTTCGAAATATCTGACTTAACTGCTTTTTGAGGTTAATTGTTCGATAAAGTTTTTAAATTAATCTTAGACGTAATTATTATCGGCTTTTTTCGTGGAAATTAATTTTTCTTGGCAATGAGTTGATATCTTTGGGCGATTCGAACGTCATTACCCACACAGGCAGCTATCTAAGGAGGAATGTTTAAGAACTCATTATTAAGATAAATGCTTTTAAGATATTTCTTATTTCTAAGATTTCGTTAAATAAGTTAACCAAAATCGGTATTTATGTGCAAACAAAGCAAAACAGCGAAATTCGCACAGTGTTCAGCAGAAGTTCGAAAACAGTTTCCTGCTCATCCCACTCGAACTCTCGAAATAATTTCAAAAAATTGTAACAAACGGAAATTTCTTTGAATATACAAAAGATAGCAAGTACAACCGTAATCTAACTTTTTACTAAACAGCCAGACTATCCGTTTGCGGCCTTAAATTTATTTTAGATCCATTTACCAGCCGAGATATGATTACCACCAAAAATCGTTTTGCAATTGTCAAAAGAAATTGATAAAAAGCAAGCAAGAACCTTTTCATGCATTAAAAGCGACATTTTTTCGAAATATTAATGATGGGAAAAAAACCGTAGTTAAGGTGACCACATCCTTTTTTGACACATTAAGTGCAAGTTTAAATGTTAATGGAAACAATTTAATGTATAAAATTTTGTGTTTGTACTGATTTTGGATTAACTTGCCATTCTTTTTCATTCCCATGCCTTAAACGTATTTATATTTAACATTGGACCAGTGACTTGCCATATTGTCATTTCCTTGATTTTGAGTTCTTTATTATGACTTAAATATCCCTATGCTAGTCAATAGTAATTAGTCCACTTATTTGTGCATTGGTTACTTATGGTTCTTACTTTACTGCTTTAATAGTTTTCGGGCACTTTGCGTGCCCTGACTTTGTGCAAAATTATATTTTGTAGTGAATCCACTATATTTCATGAGATGCTGCATCGACTGTATATTACGTTCCCTGGGTGAGAAAGTTCGCTGAAGGCGTAATTTACAATACAAAGTGTGCCATCCTAGCCCATCAAATTGGAAATTTTTGCGTAAAACCCAAGTGACTTAATATAGCGAGGTATTCACCGTTGGTTCTGACCAAGAACGCCGTGTGCTTCACCATAGGATCGTGCAGAGACGATGACTTTTGCGAGATCATTGTGAGAGTACAGTAGCTTCACTATCTCATGCAATAGCAGCCGGAATTCTGAAATGTGTTTTTAATTGGAACATGGAAACTGCGGATCTTTGTAATAGAGACAATTAAAAAGCCTTATCTGAATATATTTGAGATGCCTCAGGATGCCGGCTTTTTAACGAATTTCTTTCTGATTGCCAAGGCAAACCGTGCACTATAAAAAGTGACTACTTAATAAGTATGCCTTTTTGTCATTAATTTCGACTGCCTTTATAGATTTGAATATATGTTTTAGAAAACTTGCAGGAAAAATATATGTTTTGTACTCATTCGGTAGACAATTACGCCTTCTTCAAATTTGCTACTTGAAAAAATGGTATTGTTCGGTTTTAGTTTTGAAACCTTTTGACTGCTACACTAGAATTCAAGGTTTACAAACTGCGCACTGCGTTAATCTTCTTTAAGGAAAAGTACATTTTCGCCTAGAACTTGAGGAAGATCTCACATAGTTCTCATAAAACGCTGCAATAGACGTGGAGCATGCTTTATACATAAAAAGCAGCATTAAAAAATGACGGATATGGTGTTCTCTGAATGAACATTTGAAAATTGTAAAAAAATCTCATAATTAGAAATTTTTTGAAACCGAAGATACCCTTCCTTTAAGTATAAAATTTAAAGGAGGCGTAATTTGCTACCGAACAAGCACGAGAAATATTTTATCGTGCATATTTTCCAAAAAACATATATTTAAATTTATAAAGGCAGTCGAAATTAATGACAAAAGGCATACTTATTAAGTAGTCACTTTTTATGTTTCGTAGTTTGCCTTAGCGGTCAGAAAGAAGCTCATAAAAACGCTGGCATGCAGAGTTATCAGAAATATGTTGAGATTAAGCAATCTGCTATTAAAATGTTCCAATCGAAAACTCATTTCGGAATTTCGGCTGCCATTGCATTAGATAGTGAATCTACTGTCGATTTTCAAACCATCAACCTCACTTTTCGTTCCACTGGGTTCTGTGTTCAGACAGAGTTAAAAGACCAGTGATGGTAGTGGATGTGTGTCCAATACAGTGTAATATCAAAATGAGCAAGACCACAGCAAAATCTTGAGGTGGGTCAGACTCCAGGTAAGTGGGAGCGCCATAAAGGCCAATTTAAGGTGGAAACATTGCAACTTGACTTTCAGCTCTCCAGTTAGCCACTTCACTCCACACAACACAAAACACCCTGGGCTGACCGGGCGGTTCGAATTGTCCTGTCAGTCGGCAACCTCCCAAGACACAGCTTTCAACGCTCTCTGTGATACCTTCAAGCACGCCAGATCGCTTTCTGTGAGGAAACTTCACCGAGCTGTCGAACCTACTCCCCTCCCACCGCTACAGTTGAAGCCGGTTTATTGTCTGATGGTTGGCAGGGCAGAGAGACCCGTCTGCGCGCGCCACAGCACAACCTGACCTCCTTTTAATACTCAAAATATTTCAAAAACCAGGGCGGAGGTGAGAACGTGTCCATTGCTGGTTGGCTCTCACTCCACTGATCAACTAGTACACACTAGGTTATTAGTACAGTAGATTGCCTATCTCATGAAATGTGTTGGATTGGGCAACAAATGTCATGTTGCGCGAAGTCAGCACATCTGGCCTCTCCCCAAGATATTATAGCAGTAAATTGAGAGCAAGAAGTAAAAAGAAGACATAGGTTCGTTGAAAAATTACTATTTACTAACATAAAAATATTTAAATTTCACAAAAACCTCGAAATTAAACTAATGTCTATAGGAAACGTCGCTGATCCAATGTTAAATATAAATGTGCTGAAGCCATGGGACTGCAAACGAAGGGCAAAGCAATACAGAATTTGTGCGAATACTAAATTTTTTACAGCATGTACTTTCCATTAACATTTAAAATAGTAACAAGGGGGAGAGAGGTGGAGAGGTGTAAAAGGATCAAGGGGGATCAAGGGGATCAGATTCTAGTCTTAATTGGGGACAGAGAAATGGGGGTGGGGGATAGGGGAAGGGGAAGGAGTCAGACAATTAGTTACTGTCATCCAGTGGTCCTCGTCTCGGGTTTTGTTGGGTTGTGTGGGGACGCAAGGTGTCAACGTCTTGAGACTGTGTCGGTGGCCTTTGGATGCTTGATGCCGCTGTCTCATCATTGTTTCGCGGCGTGAGGGCAGATTTTGAAAACGCTTTTGGCCACGGGAGCCTTAGGGCCGCTACAAATGTTTTCTGCGCCTATAAAATTGGGTTTGTGAGGCGAAGGGTGACTGCTTCTGCCGTCGCAAGTATCCGCTGACGCAGGAACTTAGAGTGTTTAGCTGGAACCTTGTAGACGACTCTAAATGCTTGGTTGACGTCTACCCGATGACCGTTGTCTACCAAGTGAACCAGAATTGCGCTTGATATCGATTTAGTTTCGCCTCTGTTTATCCACGCAAGGTGATGCTCTCGCATGCGCTTGGATAGACGTCTAATCGTTCGACCAATGTAACTCGCCCCACAGGAGCATGTAAAGTTGTAGATAGACATTGATATGGTCTGGAACGGCAGTCTATCCTTGCCTTCAAGGCGAAGAAGTGGAGTGCTTGAGAACAATAATCTTAACTTTGCTGCTGGATATGTACGCGCGATTGCAGCGTTCAGACGAAGCTGTAGAAGTTCGCTTTCTGAATCACCTTAAAATGGCAGTGTAAGAAATACGGTTTTCTTATCAGCCGTCAGTACCTAGAATCTGATCCCCTTGATCCCCCCTTGATCCTTTTACACCTCTCCCCCCTCTCTCCCCCTCGTTACTACTGATTGGTTTGCCTAAAACGTTCGTTAACTCTACCCTTCCTTATATTACTGCATTGCCTGATGATGAATAAATCGAAAACGTTCGTTCGATTAACTTTACTTCCTTAATGCTTACATGGCGGAATTTAAAATGGTGTTTAAAGTATAGATGAGGCAAACATTTCCAAAATTTTGCGCAATGTTGATATTGTAAACTGACCTCATTCTTGTTTTTCTGACAAATTTTTTTATCTCATAAGGACACTTATCTCCATTTCATGGACGCAAAACAAAGTTTTATGTTTTGTGAACATATGTAGCTAAAAAGTTCGTGTTCTTTATAAATGTTCGTTTATTTTACAACATGTGCAAACAAAAAGATTTTTTCCGCAGCGTTTAATGGCGTAGGGAATTCCTTGGATGTCAACAAAAACTGGATTTTGTCCACTTCCGCCTCTGTTCTCTCCCGGTGAACGAAATGGTATTTTACGCCTCAAGGCAACCAAAAAATCATAAAAAGCAACCCTTAATACGTGTTGAATCCCCCACTTTCATTTTAATTTACACATTTTATCAGATATGTAAGCTACTATACGATGTATTTAACAGCTTTCACAGCCACGGTAAACCACGATTATCCCAGGCTTTTATCACACATACAGCACAGAAATTACATGCGAAGTGCAGTTCAGGTCCACATTTCATATATTTGGTTTTTTAACGATGAAATAACTTGATTTATTCTCGGTCAAATTGGGTTCAACTATGAACATTCCTCTTCTTATCTGTCTTCTGGCAAGCGCGTTTATAAGATATGTCCTTACTTGCGAATACCGGTGCCCATAGCGTTGAAGAACCTCATGACCTGAGAGAAAGTCCTCTTTAGCACTGTCCGCTAGGTAGACGTCGACTTCTTGCTAACGAAGTACGGCATTTGTAATTTATGCAGTCCGTTTAGTGCATACGTTTCCTTGGACATCAGTGCTTTAGCTAAATGCGTTTGACTATCTCCGCCTTAAAAAAACCTGTACGTTCGGTTCCCATATCTACTTGGTTTTTCCGTAGACCAACCACCTCGGAAAAAAATGGGGCAAAAGTAATTTACGCAGTGCACCTCATATACCCCTGGTTGCAGAAACTTGTCCTACGAAAACGGTGATCTTAGGGTTTTGTGGGTGGGAAGATAGGATTGGCAGGGAAGGATATTTTTATCAGCAAGCGTATAATAAAAAATGTAGTCGAATGTGTTTCTCGTGATTGTTGAGAATAAATTGTTTCGTATGTAAATTGAAGGTGTTCCAGGTGCTTTGCGCCGCGGACTCTACTTATTTCACTACAAAATGGTAAGTTGGGACTTGGGTAAGTTGAAGTAGATAACCTCTTTTCCTCCATTTATATTTTCAGGAATTTCAACAAACCTGCATTTTTACAACCGGGTTTCTTGCAATACGTTTAACAAAAAAAATTGATTAAGAAAATTAATAGATACAAATCAACAGCAATTCTGAATACAACAAGATAAAGATGCAGTTATTAAAGTGTAGTACACTGCCTATAGCATGGAAAAATGCTGGCTAAACTATCAACGCAATACTCTGCTGTCTCAGAGTCTCCAGCCAAAAAATAAAAAGTATTCAGATGACTAAAAAATCCAATTGTAAATATTTGTATTTGACATCAAGTTATTTTGAGAAGCAAAGAGCTTTATACGTTATTTGTTGACGCATACTCATGTACCGACTTGATATTCACGCTTCCTCTTTTTACTCCACGTTTTTATTTGACATTTTAAGCGTAGAAAAGTAATATGAGGATGCTTTGGTTTAAGTAAGTTATTTTCGTGCTAGCTTAAGCAAAAAATTCTATTGATTATTATTTTCGGTAGAAAATGTCAAAATGTATTTCCCTACAGTAGATTGGATATCTGATGCAAGGTTTGGGATAGGAGAATTTAACGCACATTTGAAATTGTTTATTTAGTTCATTGGGTTAAATTGGGTCGCAAAATGTTATTCGCTAGAATCTAGTTACGTTCAAATCAGAATTCTGGGAGAAAATAGAGGCAAAAATGGTCGAAATCCAGCTTTTGTTGATATCTTAGGAATTTACTATGCTATTTAACGCTGCGGAAAAGAATTTCTTGCGTGTGCGTGTTGCACTATAAGGGAACATTAATGAAAAACAGACATTTTTGAATTATATCTGTTCACAAAACGGAAAATTTTGTTTTGCATCGATGAAATTTTGGTTCGTGTTATTATGACATAGCGCATTGCTTTTGGGAATAGAAGAGCGAAATATGTTTTTAAATTTATATTTTGCAAAGCTGCCAAGTTTCGTGCGATAAAATTCAGTGATATACTTTTGAAGTTGTTCTTTGCATTGTTTCATTTTTCATTTATATTTTATATTTGAGGGGTTACAGGCAAGGAATGCATTTGAGAACTTTATTAGTATATGGCAACAAAATTACTTGTACAATCGATATGAAGTTGGAGACAGTTAACATAAACATTTGACAGAGTTGTTATGGGACATTGTGAAACAGTATTTTTTCAAAAATCGCCGTTGATATTATTGCCACTCTACTTTGTATTTGTTATTGTAGAACTAAGTCTAGAAGTAACCAAATATGCTGAAAACTGTTCCGTTATAGATAAAACAAGTATTTTTTTTCATTTATAACAGAAGAGATATCCCTAATTGTTAAGGAAATCAATCTACTGGCCAAAATTTCACATTCTGACCTTCACTTTATCATCAAAACATTAAAAGTACGCAGACCTTAGATGCCAAAAAATATAAGTTAAGCTTTTTTTAAGAGTTTACTTTTTGTAGAATTTTTCTAAATAAATTTTGAGCATATTTATCCGTGACTGTTGCAGTAGACGTTCATTTTCCTCGGCAATGAGTTCGCATGCTTGGGTGGCTCTGAAACTATGACATATAAAAATAGCTGCATGAGAAAAATGTTGAAAAGCTGGTTATTTATATAAAACCTTTCAAGATATATCGAATTTTGAAGGTTTTGGTAAGCACATAGAATATACTCATTATTTATAATCAATTGACTAAAGCCAGTGAAAATCGTAAAGTCTTAATTAGAATTTCGTGGAAGATCTGAACCTCTTCGCAATAGAAATATCGAAATAATTACAAAAAATATGGCGGAAGGCAATAACTCTTAATGTACAAAAAATGGTACGTTTACAATTGTTACTGAAAATTGCATTCAAAATTTTAAGTCACCGACCGGCAAGTCCGCAAGTAAGCTTAAGCAATATATTACTCCTGTGATCTGCCGGAGAGGCATATTAAGCAAAAACGTGCTTGCCTTAGCCCAACATAAGTCAAGTGATGCATAAGCAAAAGAAAAAACTAGCAGTTCTCGTGAAGACGTACTAGAATACAGACTCGAAATTTAGGGTCTTCGGTAACACCCATACACTATATTGCACGTAATATGGAAGCATATTTATTCGAAAACTTGTCAAAACGATTATTTTCCAACGTCATTTTACTTTCGCTGCTTTATTTACTCAGTCGTTTTGCATAAACGGCCTTCCTCTACATTTAAAACTTAAGTTTACCTAGTACGTCCGATTTCCCCTTTTTCGGAATTTTCCACTTCGTTAAAAAAGCTGGTGTCTCTAAAAAACGTTATATTTCTTCATAAATCATATTTTGCCCTATTGTGAAGAACGATCATAACTTTATTGCTGTAGGACTTTGGGGGCCACAGCTTGTGCTGCGTTTGAATAAGGAGGAGTTACTTGTAAAAATCGTAGGATTGCATGGATTTAACAACCTATTTTATATTGTTTCATTTTTATCTACGTCTACCATGGTTTGGTCGTTTTTTTCTCTCCAGAATGCGTCCTTGGTTATAAAGGCGATTGTAAAGGCTTGTGCCTTTAGTTGGTTTTCTAACGACAAAATGGCAAAGATAGGTTAAGCAGTGGGCCTCCTAACCACTAGTCACAACATCGTGTCCTATGGAAACGGTGATGTTAGGGATTCTGGAGCTGTTAAATAGGATAAGCAGAAGAAAAATGGATAAATTAAGAGTAAAGGGGGAAACAGTAGTTGTATTTTTTGCTCAGCTGCTGGGAGTACGTTCTCACGTGTTAATTGAACGTGTGTTTGTGGGACGTTTCGCGTCGTAGACTGTACTTATCTAACACCAGAACGGTGAGTTGGACCTAAGGTAAATTGCAGGAGACAACCTCCTAAATACAATTTCTATTCTTTTAAGATTTTTAAGAAACTTGTATTTTGATACTCAGGTTTTTCCGTAATACGTTTAAGGATAATAAAGATAAGGAAAATCCACAAGTATAAATCGACAAAATTTCGAAATACATCAAAATAAAAATGCATATCACAGTTTTAAAGAACATTCCATGACCTTTCCTAATTCTCCACCCGTAAAATCCCTTTAACCACCATTTGCATAAGACGAAATGCCGCAAATAGGGGTTTATGAGTAGCACTACTTAAAATACTGCTGCCAAAAAATTCGATCTTATATATTGTCACTGAGCATGCATCGACAGTTCCCCCATCGATTTCGACGATGGGCAACACGCACTCCAACAAGCTGCAGCAAACGCTGAAGCAAGCCACAACAGACACTGAGACAAGCTGGGCCAGCAACACGAAAGCTACAGCAAGCAGAAGTAACACAGCGAACTACCGCAAAAAAGGAGTTGAAGCGGACTCGCGGAGAATCTGCCCACCTGCTCGCCGCTCCCACCTCCGTTTCCGGTGTCAAGACAAAGTCAATACGAACATGGATGAGCAAGGGTGTAGGTAGCTCGCGCGATAGTCACTCAACACGTGCACAATTGACTCAGCCAACTCGCTAGGTATACTCCCGCGTGCGCGAAAGCGCTATGGAGGTCACATTAAGAAGGAGTAATTGCAGCCTGAATCTCAGTTCTTCTTCTCCTTCCATACACACACAATCACACGCATACAAAAACAGCTGCACCGTACGGGGCCCTAGTTTTCCCGTCATTTGGCAGACCCTCTAAGCCACGGCTTTTAGGACACCGTGATAGATTCGAGCGCATTCAGATTTATTATAGTGAGTAGAGGAACGCGCCGAGGGTTAAAATTACTCTCTCTCCCCCCCACCGTTTTGTGACCGTCTAGCTACTCGGGCACCTGAGGTGGGGCCTGAAACCCACTGGGAACGCGAACGCATGCACTGACAGGGAATCAGAACCGAGAGAAAGTGCCAGTGCTTATCAGGCCACAGGGACCGTGGTTGACCGAGGACTGGCATTGCATATGCATACAGGCATTTGGTCTCAGAAGGGTGAGAGCAGCCCTGCGCGAAACCTGGGCCAACACCCTCCTAAGAGGGACTGAGCATGCACTACCATCTTTTTAAATATCGTGGTTTAATTTAGCTCTAACAAGAGCTGATTTAGACAAGGTACCTGAATATGGCTGTAGGTACCCCCGTAATTAAGTGAACTTTTGAGAAATGTCAGCGATGCTACCGATTCTGGTGTCATACGTTTAGCATAATTCCTGACCACAAATCTGAACACAACGACTGTTACCACTCTTATGATGGTAACCCTTACATTCCTGACCCAATTTCTAGTATAAGCCCCCCTTACCTCAATCATGGACTGAACCCACCTAGCACTTATTCCAACCCTCAGCTTAAACCTAACCGCCACGGAACTTTGCCATCAAACAATAATTAGTACAAAAGGTGCTTACTGCTGCGCACTACCTAAAATTATTTTTATTTATCAAACAATCCATCGTAGGTATCTTTCTACGTTTTTTATATTTGGGATACACTGAGGGAATGACACCTGTTGAGTTACTGCATTATTCACCACGCTGACAGCACGCGCATTTGCTCTCGGCTTTTGCGCCAACACCAATACAAGACCGGAGAAACGCGCATTTCTGGGTGGTATGGTTAATAATTACGTAATGTTTACAAGTGACACTCTGTTGACAACTTGTGAATATTACGCTGTTAGTAGGAAGTTGATGAGGACATTCTGTTGAACTATTCATACCAATTTTCGGAGCATGATCCGATGAATTAAAGGCTGTTCCAGTGATGACGTCTCCATTTTCTTTACAAAAAGAATCTGAGTCTCGCTTAGTCAGTTCCATTCGTCTTAACTTTTGTGCGTATTTTGTACAATTTTTTAAAAAAGCTACAGATAAAAAGCGTGTCCCTCAGTCGCGAAAACCTTTTTATCCGAAGTTATTTTGATCGCGACCTGCTGGCATACAAACATGCAGGTTTTACAAAAAAAATGCTGCATTCTTCCATCTACAGAAGGAGTACACATTTATACGAGTGTTTAATGGACGTAGATCATGTTATAAATTTTACAATCGGCAGCAATAAATAAACAGATGCGAAGATGTATTAGTGAACATTTTACAGTCTAAATAAATTTCTTATTTTAAAATTCGATATGCCTTTACTCTTTCACCTGTTCCTGTGGAGCCGGATACATTGGCTAAACAACGAGATGCCTGGAAAAGAGGGTACATGAACACATACCAGCCTGGCTTAGTGCACATGTAAATAGACCGATCTCAAGTTCTGTTCTCGCATACCATTTCAATACGAAACACCTATCCAATCCTAGCGAAGCCCTTGAGACGATCTTACAAACACAAGCCGACTTAACTAAGGTCCTACATCGAAAGATGCTGGCATCAGCCAAGGCAGTCGCTATACGATTAGTAAAGGCAATGCTATGTTGTCAGAAGACATTAATACAGGCACTGTTACTTCCGTGGCCGACGCTAGAGTGCAATCGCACGTCGTGCCCATGTCCTGTTGACACTTGCTCACTTACTGCACACGACTATGATTTTCACTCGGCGGACTCGACCCGTGATCAATACTCGCAGCCTATCCTAATCTCCTCCCACTTCCCCCCACCTCATATATCGATCTTGCCATGCATAAATGAAGCATTTTAATCATAAGAAATTTATTAACCATACTCAACTGTACTAATTAAATTATCACTACATTTGTACAAGCCCGATGATAGATTGCGAAGCAATATGCTTGCAAAATAGGCTTTTTATTCTGAAATTTGTATTTGTAAAAAGCCACATAGTAGGCAGTCTGATATTTACCTACGGTCGAAGGGCGTGCTTGCAAAATCTTGTAATATGTTGCAAAATTGTTAATTTTACAAGCCATTAGTACCATATTTTCGAACTTAAAACCCACTTCAGGTTTCTGGTTGACAATGAATGGGCGAAAATAGCATTATTGCGTAAATCGAGAGGTTTCAGCAACCTGGTCCATATCGTGTGGATTCTCTTTTTAATTGTCTCCTATCGCCTTTAGAAGTTTATACACTGCGCCTTATGCTTTTCCTTTGAAACTGCAACAGATAGTTTGCTAAAAATCATATTCTGCTTTTAAATATTTCTAAATAACTTTCGCGAATACGTGAATTCAGAAAGTAGTTCTGTTACCTGGCCGGACAAAAAGCTAGTAAATTATTTTCTGTATTTTATATTAAACATTTTAAAGAAAAATGCGTTATATTGCTTCGATAAATTGTTCAAAAGAAATTTAGAGACAACAATTGGATACCGCAGGAGTAGAGAAAATGAATTCCTGGGGAAAACTCTGTTATCATTCAATTTTCTTTAGGCACAATGGCTAGATTCAGGCATCCTGAAAATTCAACCCGCAAATTTTCAATCGTCATTTGAAGCAGTTCATTTAGGTTTGCTATTGTCCCAGCTTCAAAGTTATCTTCTGATGAAACAAGTGTTTTTTTCGCCTTGAGTTCCAAAGCAAACTTGTCAGTAGAAGGTTCAACGCTAACAAGAAGAATACTGTCTTCCCAGGGCTCTCTGATAGTTTCATTTAAGCTCCACTGTTCAATCGAAATAGAGCCACCTTTAAGTTCTAACTCAGCTTTGCGTAAACATTTAGAGGCCACAGTTGAAATCGAGCTATCAGTTGAATTAAAACTTACTGATGCCGCTTGTCGCATCTTGGTGTACATCTCCATGAACATTCTGGTGAAGCAAATGTCTACAATCCCCTTAGGTGCGGTTACTGAAAGCAGTTCGGTTTTTCCACCTTCATCTGCCGAATCAGTCGACGCCGCCGCCCTTAGTTGAGCATTCATTTTCAAATGGATATCAGCATTGGTAAAGAAGAAGGAATAAACAAACTGCTCTCCCGCCTCATCGTCGTCTGCCCTAAGCTCAAATCCTAAGTCAAGCATCTCCTTCAGTTTTTCGATCAGTGGATTCCGCAGGTGGCTGAGTTCTGCACTGGTCTTTTGCTGCTCATCAAATTTCAAACTGCTGCTCGTCCATCTTCGCGCTCGGTCCCTGCTGGTCCGCGTTTTGCTGAGTTTCGATAGCACCAGTGGAGTGCAGAGTTTTATTACATCATCGGTCAAAAGAACTCGCATCAGGGGACTGGGGATGTTACCACCCCTGTGAAGAAGGTCAAAACACAGCTGGGTTTCCTCAACACTGATCTCCGCCAGGGCACTTATGCGATTAGAAAAGTGCCTGGGATCCGCCCGCAGATGAGTACCGTAGCAGGCCAGGAGGGCATCTGCATTAATCATCAGATTGGCCAACTCGTAGAAGGCTTCGACCTTAAAAATGACATAGTTTTTGAGAAAATGGTGTCGCTTCAGCCATAGGGCTCGGCCCAGTTTTGTCCACACGTTTAAGTACGTCTGTAGGTCTGCGATACTGCCAGTGCTGCCTGAGCGATAGTCAGTCGATAAGTGTTCCAAGGGAACGAAAAGGAAACGTCTGTGTTTCCGTTGATTCGTGCTTAAGACCAGCTCCCAGTCTAGAGAGCAAATTTCCTCGCCAGATCGGTAGGCTTTGTCCACACATAAACAGCGCTCACAGTGGAGTAGGAAAGACCTCAGTGTCTCCAGTCGACAGAAGACTGTCGTTCGTGGAGAGTTGGCCGTGTCTTCTAATGCCTTGCTCTCTTGGACCAAGTCACTCCGCTTTGAACTCTGGAGACTAGTCTCCATAGGTCTTTTCTCATGCGGAAGATTTTGCGAGAAGATTCCGGGGTTCCGGGTGACTGAAACGTTTCCCTTCGCAGCGAACCCACTCCCTGACGCAGGAGAGGTCAGAACGCTTACCTGGCTTATAATTTGCATACGAGCTGACGCTGGAGACACAGTGAAGGACTCGGTGAAGTCTTCGACAGCTGATTGAATAGAGAGCTCCAACTTTTTCATCACGAAGGACTTGTAGCTGGCATCTGTCGATCCGCTGTTTCCTCTGCTGCCCCTCGCAGCTGGCTTCATTCGCCGCTCGTTTTGTATGAGAACAAGGAACTGCAGTATTGCGCCAGGGACACGTACTTGAAGGGCCTGAAGGAAACAGAAGGCGGTGCGTCGAAGATCATCGAAGTCACTCTCCTCTGCTTGCCAGGATTTCAGATGGAGCAGCACAAGCAGGTAGGAGTCTGGGCGAATCAGGTGGCCAAATAGTGCGTTTGCTCGGGCTTGAGACGCAGAGCTGGCTTCTGGCGTGAAGGGAAGACTGACAAATGTCATGCCCTGGCCTGACGGCGAGGTGAGATGACAGGAGCTTACACGGGTGCGTTGGAGAATTAGCCGAACGTCGTCGGGAGTCTGACGCTGAGACGGAAACCTGCGAATCAGGTTTACAAACAGACCGGGCGGAGATGACTGATATCCCGAAAAGTGCGTGGTAAGAAGGGACAAAAAGGAGGACTTCAACTCTTGGTTGGAGCTCATGACAAGCACTCTCACCGCCTCAGAAGTCCGATGTGAAGCTAATCTGCGGATCTGAAAGGCAGAAATTAAGGAACGTTTTACGAATAAGCAATTTGCTTAGCTTACTGTAGTATTTTTCTAATCCGAACTCAACAGTTATTCGATTACTAATAAAGTTTAAATGCAGTTGTAAGAATAATTGAGACTGCACCTGCGTTTTCTGCGAACTGTCTGGTCAAACTCACCTTAGGCACAGCATATGTCGGGAAGTCTATTCAGGAGTAAGGTGTAGGAGGGTGTGCAGAAACATCGTACCTGCGCGTTTTAACGCAAAACGAACTGATGTTGAACTACCTCTGACGCAACTGCTTGTTCCCTCCTCAGTTTTGCTTACAAGTGATTTGCGCGCGTTTGGGGATGCGAATTAAACTCTTCAAATTGATGAACGTGCACTGTAACAGAAACCTACTACTATCAAAAGAAGGTGCGACGTTTACGTCAACAACAACTTAGGCGTGTTCTCATGCTTTGTCGGGTCTCCTTGAAAGCAACACTAAAGCAGGCATCAATCGCCAAGAACGTCGGGAATAGAACATCGTTTTCGTACCCTTAGTGGACCACGATGATGTTCACATGTCGAACATGCATTTCCGTGCGCCTCATCACGAGGCGAAAATTCTAAAATATCTTCTTCATTAGAAAGTATTGTGCAAGTGGGACATTAATGGCGGTTTCCATGATATTCACTGCATGCTCCACTACAGAGTGGCGCAGGTATGGCGAAGTGCACGAAATTACAGCGATAATAGACTTGTTCTGCATCTGCCTTTCTCTGTCCTCACACCTCCACGTGAGCCTAGTATCAAGAAAAATTCAAAAAGGCCGAAGGAAGGCGATTTTGACGCAGTGTGATGTTAGTATATTTCAGGCATAAGAAGGTGTGGGTCACTGAGGAAACCTACGCTCGGTTAAAAAGGGCTGCTTAAGTAGTGTAGGCTTTTTCTCCATTTTTGTTGGAGATTTTAATGTTCTCTGATATATTTTATAAAAAATGTTCGAAAAATATCTTTCATGGACACAGTTGATAAACGCTTATGTACTCGTCAAACACTAATATTGAAGCAAGGATATATTTCGGTTCGACAGGGCTTTTATATTTACCGTAAAATTTTGAATAGGACTTCCAATTTCCCTTGCACCTACGCGCTTTACACTTACCATATACATAAACTTATATATTTCTCGAAGGCATAACGAAGACGTCCAACACCTCTCGTGCATTTTTGCCATTTATTTGTATCGTACTCTATAGTTTATAAGAAGAATTATACAAAGAAGAGATAAGATGGTGTATGCATTTATATTTTACAATTCGAAAATATTATAATTAGAAACTTCCAAAGCAGATACTATGTCTTTAAGTATAAAATTGAAAGAAGTTTGGCACTGATGAATTAAAAGGAAATTTTGTGTACAATGTCTACCGAATAAATGTGAAGCTTCTAAAAGTATTGAATGGTAAATTGGAAACTTTTTTCGGAGCATTTTTCCCGGTACTTATTTAAAACAAGTGTAGACAGCAGGACTTATTTAAATTCAACAAAGTTCGCGACGCATTTTCAACTGCATCCCATCGTTGCATGAGTCAGATAACGATTAGAAGTATACAGCAGATTACAGTTTCACTGCATGTCAAGGTGTCACAGCAAGGGTCATAGTTCAGTATAAATGATGAATAATCGAAGGGCGCTGTAGTAGCCTATAGGGAGAAAAAGACGATGAGAGGGATTTGGCGAATACCCAGATGGGATTAAAACTTACTGCCCAATTACCAAGGTAATTGGAGATTGACCACGTGGTCCAGATGAGTGCATAGGTCTGGTTTTATCTGCCGTCTGTTGGCCACTTCCAAAGAACACATGGCCCGATTTGCGCGTGTTCGACCAAGTACTCGCAAAGCTGTTTTGAGGTCAACACAGCGACCACTGTCTAGCAAGTGCTTAGCAATCGCACAGCGTGGTAATCTGCCTTCTTGCTTTAAAAGCCAATAAGACAAGCGTCAGTGGCCCTAGCTGCTGGTGGCGTTTGCGTACGTCAATGTACTTGTATCCTCAAGAGCAGGTGAATTCATAAATACACTTTGGGATAGCGTGAAACAGCATGGAAAAATTTGGTAGGACAGATGATGACAAGTTCAGTTGCGATGTACGTACCTTCTTTGGTACAACGCGACCATCGCTTGATTGTATTCGAAATACTGTCACCCTAAAAGGGTGAGGATATGAATACGGGCTTTGCCAATAGAACTGAATATGCGAGTTTCAGGAAGCAGTCAGAAGACGAAGAAGAGATTACTAGAACAAGAATTTTATTGTCCTGACGTTTCGCATTCCGTCGGGAATCCTTAGTCATAGGTTCTCGTAAAAAAGTCTGAGACATGCGCAGATAAGTGTGCTAAATGCATAATTTGCACGGTATTTATAGTCTACAGCGGTCACCCGCATGCGTACTATAACTGCCAGTTCCTGTAGCACCCGCTTGAGTTCTTAATTGGTGCAGTGATTGCTCGTTAATTAAAAACACGCATAGACGTCAGAATTTATTGGTACCAATGTATTTCGTGACAGCTCTTCAGCTGCGTCTTGTCGCTACATAAGTATGATAACAAAGAAGACATGCAACTGTTTGAAATTTCGCAAAACGGCTGCATGTCCTCTTCGTTATCATACTTATGCAGCGACAAGACGCAGCTGAAGAGCTGTCACGAACTTTATTGGTACCAATAAATTCTGCCGTCTATGTGTGTTTTAAATTTGTACCGGGGAACGAATGCTTCAGATTGCTCATTTATTGCCACAGCGTTCGTGTCCGCGTCGAATGTGGGTTTGATAATTGTGCGACAATTAGGCCCGCTGTCGTCAGAGTTGTTGTTGCGCCCGGTCCTTCCCACGTGACTAATTTTCTTGCTCAGGAAATTTCTCAGTACACAGTATGGGAACGCCAAACCGTTGCGCTTGTTGCTGGACTGTTGGGAGCCTGAGAACCATAATTTGAGCAGCTCGCGGCTTATACAGTTGTGACAATTATAGTACCGATATCTGCGCATGTCTCAGACTTGTTTACGAATACCTTTGACTAAGGATTCCCGACGGAAGCCGAAACGTCAGGACAATATAATTTTTGTTCCAGTTATCGCTTCTTCGTCTTCTGAATATGGGCTGTTTGGAACTGACTGTTCCGTCGGTTTTGGCCGTAAAGAATTGCTATACTTTTGGATGAAAAGTGCAGGATAGGTGTAGTTACGTAGGACTGTTTTGATGCGCAAAATCACTGTAGACTTTGTGCTATTGAAAAGTTATTTTTGCTGTATGTAGGCGGATGAAAAAGCTCATTCAAAAGCGTGCATCTTGACATGTCTGATACATTTTGGCTTTATGCTGCATGATAATCAGTATAACAGCCCCGCTTATGTAAGTCTGTCTAGTCAATAAGAGATTCCAGAATTTTGGCTAATAAATTATGACATAGGTCAGCAACTGTTTGTCTATTCCTCCCTTAACTGACTATATTCTTACGAAGTGTCTTTTTCGTATTACACAAGCCATAAATTTTATAACTAAGTTTCATCTTTTGAAAGGTAATGTTTTTGCAATTCATATATTATCGAAGGTTTTGCCCAATTTTCAGAGCGGGGTGAGTAAACCTCCGACTCAAAGCAACACATTTTGTCTACGTTATAGTTTTTCTGGACAGCAATTAACTTTAAAAATATTTTACTGATAAAATGAACTATTCTTGCCTGCCTTCTATTGCTTTATCCCATAATAAGTGTTTTCTTCAGAATAGACCGAATTTGCTTATAAAAATGAACCTGCTACATAATGAAGTGCCTCTATGTGAATGAAAGCATTGCTTTTACTGTACCAGCGTTACTAAACAAACCGCATTCACCTCAAGATGTTCCCGCAGAAATTCAGTTGTAGTTGCCTGCCACACTGAACTTGGCAGTTCATTCCATGGATTATTCAACAGCCACAGTCCGTGACGTTTGAGATTCCGATAGCCATGCATCGCCCAGAGCTTCGCTAAGTGGTCCATGGAAAACGTAATGTCATGCAGGTTGTTCCACGTAAGGTCAAGTGTACTGAGGTTTTCCAAACCTGCGATGGACTCCGGTAAGTCTTTTAAAGCATTTTTGGAAAGATATAGTGTCCGAAGATTGCGCAGCCCCAGAAAAATGCCGGCTGGAAGGTTTTTAATCTGGAAAGTAAATGAAAAGTCACATTCAACGTCACATCCAAGGCCAGTCCTTAGAGGCTGTTCGATAAAAGTAGATGAAAAAGAAGCAGGCACCGAAAGGAAACGTTTATTGGCCTGACATTTTGGATTCTCATTCAAACCAATCACTAAAGACGGTTGTAGACAAGGCCTGTCTAATTTTCCCATCTATACAAATGAATTTGCCATTTGTGCGTCATCTATTTACGGTGTATATCATATTGGGTACGTGGTCTCATTCAGGCCGATTTGGAAAGTTCATTTGGCAAGCATATTTTTCAGCAATTTATCATCAGGCCAGTATAACTGTACCGTTAGACAGGCGTGCATGACCGACGCCGGCGCCAGGTGGCGGTCGCACATCACCGCCAACCCCCCCCCCCCCCCCTGACATTTACTTCTGTGCAACTGGCAGTAATTATCACTCCTCGTACCTGACCCATGACGAACGCTCACAACCTATCCTTATTTCCTCCCCTCACCCTCCCTCTCCAGTGCATGGACCTCCTCACGACAATCTTGCCATGCGGGCGGCGTAATAACGATGAGATGTAATCATAGGACCACTATTAAACCTGTCCACCTAAGAGATTTTAATTATTCCTGTTATTCTACCGGCCTGATGACAGATTGCTGAAAACACATGCTTGCCAAATAAACTTTTTAAATTAATCATGCCGATTTTTTGTAATGTTTTAACAGGTAACTATAAACGGAAAGCATTGTATGTTCAAGTATTGAAACAAAAATTTTTATTTTTCAACATTTAGCTGAAAAACTTTTAATTTTTTTTTTATTATTTTACTTTAATTTTTATTTTATTTTATTTTGTGTCAAAAAGGAACACTTTGCGGGAAACGTTTAAATAAATTGAAATAACATGCTATTAAACTTTATAGTTCACTGGACAGAGCCCATAGTGAACATTCGGGAAGCATCGTGAAAACGTTTAACCTGTTGACGTAGACATACAAGACAAGAAGCTGTCATGCCAGCTGTAAAATATGAAATAGAGAATTGCAAATGATATTGATCAGAACCCATATTAACCGCTTAAAGAAGTTCATCAGAAGACCCTATCCGCTAAAAGAAGTGTTAGAAGTATTTAAAATTGATAGTTGTATTGGTAGCAATCTTTATTAGAAAAAAAGACGCACGCTTCTAAATTGCGACCACTTAGACTGGAATCGGCACTTCTCAAAATTTGGACCAAGACGAAATCCGCGTGAGAAAGGACAACCCGATGAGCCACGAGCACGGATTCTCTGATCCGCAGTTGAATAAGAAACCTCCTGTTCCCTACTCTCCATATTCTGTGCAAAAAACTGTCCTGAGGTGAAGAAAGTACTCACAACAGAAGCGCGACATTCGTGGAAATTATCGCATAATTTGATACAATCTAAGCGAAAAGACGAATCCCCAAAGGTACATAATGGCATAGCAAATGCAGCATATAAATGCTGCAGTTCCTATGCAAACAGTAACCCTATCTCATTTCCTCTCCGAGTATGAGTTCGAGAGTTAATTAGAAATGCTAAGCAAATAAGGTTCTTTTTCGGCGATCATGTCTCACACTTCTCAGCATAAAGAAGCTTCTAAATTGCGACTCACCTGGTTCTCAGACAAGTCCAATTCTCTCAGCTGG
The DNA here is from genome assembly GCA_036362985.1 of Ligula intestinalis. Lineage (NCBI taxonomy): Eukaryota > Metazoa > Platyhelminthes > Cestoda > Diphyllobothriidea > Diphyllobothriidae > Ligula > Ligula intestinalis. The sequence continues at coordinate 9,979,335 of JAYGXS010000001.1, read as the reverse complement.
CCTAGGTTCGTAAAGCATTGCTCATCTATGTCGTTCAGGTTGTCGGAGCGCAGTAAAAGTCGCCTCAGTCCTCCAAGTGAGCTACCAAAACGAGAAGTAAGACGGTGAGGCTCTCCTTTAAATGGATTCCGCGAGAGGTCCAGTGAGCGTAGACTTTCTCCCAGCGTCCAAAGACCGTCCGGTACATCGTGAAAATTGTTTCTGCTTAAATTCAGTTCGTGCAGATTTGTCAGTCGGCTCAGGTCATATGGTAGGCGTTGAAGGTGACAGCGTTCCAAGTTTAGCTCCTGCAAGTGTTTTCAACTGACATTCAATACGTGCAATGGGCTGCGATATCTGACAAGAAACGATTTCTTGTTCACAATGGCTTAAAGCCCATATTTATTGACTTTTAATTCACACTTAGAATATCGAACTAAAACCACTTATAATTATGTGTGTTTACCAACAACGATGGGGTCTTATATATGCCTGTACTAGTATTAAATATGAGGTGTTAATAAATGAGACGAATGTCTACAAAGGTAGCTAATTAAATGGGCAGACAGTTGTTTAGTTTGTGGAAACACATAGGTGTTAGATAGAAATTAAATTTTAAATCGTTAGGATAGAATAGATATCTAGCATAACTGCTATAAATCGGTAAAATGGGAACTTTGCCAAGTTTTTTTTTGATAAAACCTCAAGGGCAGATGTCAATGATATACCATTCCTATATGCAACAGGATCTACTGCAAGATTCTTGAACTCTGAGACTTATCAACTTCAATCTTTACCATGCAAGCGCATGAGGACGCGTTTCCTCGAAACCAGATTTTTTCGCGGGCCCACGACCCTCTTCTTAAGAAAGGATGCTTACGATCAACGTATTGTGAGACAAATGAGATTAAAACATAGAAAACTTAGCCCAGTCACAGGCGCAATTTCTCCGGCTCTCCACCTTCCAAGCTCCGTGCTCCCTCACTGAAAGATTCAAAATCGTTGAGTTTTTGCACCCTTACATCGGCTAAAGATAGACTCCTGTACGAGAACATTGCGCTCAGCCCAGAACGGCTACTGTTTCCGTGATAACACATCTATTTCGGATTATTTATCAGCTACTACTTTTCAGACTGACATGGGTTGTCCAGTGACATAATCGCCCACTTTTACATCACTGGATATCAACCGTTGCCAGGGTTCGAGAAAACATTGTGTGATCTTCCTACCTCACCACGGGACAACACGAACTAACTGTCGAATCCTTTCCCTGCTCCATAATCATGATAAGAATTCGACCTATTGATCCCTAAAAACCCCTCACATTAATCAATACTGACTGCTTGCTTAAACTGTTTTCCTCTCTTCAGTAAAGGAGCAGTTTATTTTAAAATTTTAAGCTAATTTTAAGCGCTTTATTGCATCGCATTCATGGGCATCAACGTCTATGGAGACCGGTGGAAACGCCAGCTGTTTCGCAAAGAAAGTGATAACAATGTATCCATTTATAATTATTTTGAAGTTCTCAGAATTATGTTCATCTCTCTTTTAATTCCTCTAACCAACACCCATCCAAACAGCGCAAACAGAAGCACCGAACAATTAAAAAACTAAAAATTAAAAAACCTTCATCACAAGAGGAGAGGCAGTAAACGGAGAACTTCAAACAAAGTGGAAAAACCCCAGCATTTACTAGGGTTTGAACACTGTAGCCTAGGAGCAATTTAACCGTAACTTTTGCTGCACTGGTATCACTTTCTGCCTCTATGAAAGTAAGACGTTTGAGTGTGAGTTATGCTCCTCAAAGCCACCAAGGACTAGTTGAAGCTTAATTGAGACGTTCGCAACGGGACAATGGTGAAATGGTAGTGTTGCACTAAATGACCAAAGGTTGTAGGCTTGAATTTCGGAGGTCGCCACCGCTGAGATTGGTTATAACGGGCTGATGGTGGTTAATAAGCCAGCAAAGACCATTCTGGTCTTCCTTGTCTTCTTCGGTACCACTCTATCATGTAGTAGATGTCTCTGCGCGACTACCTGCAAAGGCTCTATAGTGAGCTCTAATGCACAACGGAACGCAGATGTTCCGTATCCAGATCGGTATTGCGCATGTATTGTTTCTATTGATTTTATAACGCCTTGTAAACCATATCTTGTTTGAATTATACTTTCAAAGCCAGTTTATATCGAGGTCCTAACAGCGTTTTCTTTTTATAGACTTAATTTCAGCCTCGTGCGTTGCTGACTACAGTTCATATAAGAACATCTTATCTTCACCCCTGCGATTAAGGCGATACCTTGTTTTTCCCGTCAGCTTTTGCAGTGTACACAGCCTATGCCATATACTTCTTTAGAAAAGGCTTCTAATAACATTTTTTTAAAAGCGAAAAATCTATTTTTGTAGGGTAAAAAATTGTTAAAGCTGTTCATATTCCACCAAAGGAGTGCAAGAAAAGACCTTTTTGAGCATATTTTCTATGAAATATATTCAAATTAATAACAGAAATGAACAATTAATCAAAATTTTTCATAATACTTGAGTAATTAATTGTAACTATTTGGGTTTCGCAGGCAGTCTGAAAGAACTCTACTCTGATGGACTTAAAAATATTGGATTTCTGCTGAACGAGAATCCATGGCACAAGAAGAGTTTTATAATCCCCTGTCATTGCAGGCGTGATTCGGAATTTTGGTTAATATTTAATGATAATACGTTTAACGCCAAACTTAAGCCTCATCGTAACTTTAACTTTGAGACTAATACCCCTGTAATTTAGCGCCACATTCTGTGTACCTATCCTTACTTTTAAGAGTGGCCCAACTAACGTTACTAATTTGTTAAATAAGGCGTCTTTTGTAACACCAAACCTAGTGAGGTTTTAGATACTGTCAGTGCGCTCTCAGAGGCATCCGCAGCTAACATTCTCAGGGTCGATTTTTTTGTTGAAATTGTATGTTCTGTCGAATTTCCCTTCAACGCTCCCTCCCGCGTGTTTCAGTTGGGGGGATAACCACTTGCCTTGAAGCCGATTTCTCTGTTGTTCTCCTTTTGTCGGCATCCTCAGATGTGCAAACTAAGTCTGGATTTGGACAATGGCAAGCCAACAATGCTTTCAATGCTTGGTACGCTGCACTCGAAGCAGAGGTAATTGCCTACTGTCTTGCCATTGATGGATTAATATGTGCCTGTCCAACAAACAACAATGACCGATTAATGGCTTAAATCTCAAATGATTATGCAGCCATTTAATGGTCCGCTACTGTGAATTGTGCAACGTAACTATAGATACGCAGCCAACTGTTTATACTCTTTCGATTTAAAAAATACCTATTTATGCTGCAACATAAAGAGCCTGGTTAATTGCCGTGTATTCATTCCTTGTTTGGGTTTGGTTTTGGTAGAAATTAATTGATATTTGTATATTGGTATAAATATAACATATAACTATGTGTGCTTATACACCTATACCCATATTTAACTACCGGAAGTGAACGGTTGCCCGGGTGTCTTGCAAATCAGTCTAGATGAAAGCTGATTTCCAGATCTACGATGAGTGGTGTGTGAGAGCAGCCAGTATACTGGCGCTGGAAAGGGACGAAGACAGGAATCGTGATGAGGGGTTGTAATCTCATACTTAGTGCACGAATTATGTGAGCTAATAACTTGCCTACCCGGACAAACAGTATACTAAAGAGGCTTGGCACCTATGATCGGACAAAGGAGTCTAGGCGTCAAACCGGACACAGGCTCACCTGCAAAATTCATAGCCATTGACCGCTCACAAACCAATCGTATCGGTCAGTCGATCGGAAATAACCGCAACCGGATATCCCCGCACGCGTGATAGCCGCATCAAATTGCAAATTTGCACACATCTGCTGATACGCGCCTCCCCGCACGGGAGGAAGGACGTACTCGCCAAAACCGCTGACAGAAAAATACCCGAGGGTCTTACACAGTCTTCTTGGACAGAAAGGGGGCCGATGGAAAGCTCATATTCCCACCTGCAGTGCTTATTGCAAATTTTGAATGCTTGTTCCCTTCACCCAGGTATTGATACAGTATAGGAAATAACTTCTTACGTAGCTAAACTAAGTAATAGAGTAAGATGCGCCCTATTGAACAGGAGATAGGCACAGCTAGCTCTCTCGATGTCAAACACATTCTAACTAGACATCTGCTCTGCTTAGTGCTTACTAATCTGCTCCTGACACAATTATAGGATATAGCAATGATAGTTAATTATGGAGCAGATTGCCTTCCTATTAGACGGAGATGTCCCTCCAACCTAAAGTTAGAGTAAGAAGCTGCAATAAGTCAAAAAGGTAGTCTAAGAACGGCAAGTAGCATCATATGACATAAATGCATGTCAGAACCCGCGATAATACTCAATAACGCCTCGCTAACCACAAACTGATGGATAGAGTTGAATAGGCGAAAACCATAGAAAGTCCAAATACGTGAGTATCACCACTATCGTTAATACTAACAGCAAAACCGCTACTGTCCTATTCCTGTTGCACAGACCTAGACCGACCTACTCTACTAACCTGCTAGTGTATTTTCGTACTGTTGTTCTCAAAGGTAGAAATTGTAGTGTTCTCTCACCACGCTGTATCCATCATTCCTAATGTCAGTCAAATAGAAATAAAGCTGCTACCAGTACCTAGCGGTATAAGGATTTAGCAGGAAACAAGCAGGAGTCGTATCAGAAACAAACAATTTGAAGCTCTTTCAAAAAAACCTCCCCTCAGCTGATATTCCATATTCCCCAAGTATTATAGTAAATTGGAAAACATAGGATGCATGTCATACTTCTGAACTATATATACTGAAACAGGAATTGACCAAGCCAAGCGGTGAGACCAAGGCCAAACCTTTGTCTGGCCTGTCCCACTTATACAGGAAGCCTACTGTGTACTTTATCCATACAGACACACGAAAATCAAGCTAAACCCTAATTGAGTAAAAACTGGACTCCCATTTAGTGGGCTTCGCAAATGAACTTGCATTACAATTTACTCTGTTGCCATACATAGGTGCGACAACTATTATTAGCCGCCCAAGCTTTCGCATACTACATTCAGCAGCAGTTCCTAGTTCTCCTAGCCGAAAATCCAGCTGACATGAATCTCAGCGCTGACTCAAATCAGAATCTACTCTGACTATACACTCGACAGGTACCGTACAGTACTACTAGTGCTCTTAGCAGTCAGACACTATTACCGTATAAGAAATACCATCTTTGCATCAATAGCTAATTCCTATACGTGCCGTGGCCAAAGTTGGACAAAATTGGGGGGATAAGCGCCTCCCCCTCACTCCGCCACTGCCCGTAGTCTACTGCCGTCGTTCCGCGAGTGCAGGAAGCCAAAGTTGCATAGCCTACCCCCAAGCGGAATACATGCGGGCAAACGACTACCCACCCCCCCTCTGCGGTGAGATCCACAGGGAGCTGGTATATAAGAAAAATCAGGCCACTCAAAGCTTCACTTCGCCTTGGCAGGTTAAAACTTTACTTCCAGCTCTAACTTACGGTTCCGGCATCACACGATCCACATGGAATCCTGTAGACAACTTTTTTCTTGTCTAAATAGTTCACCCCATCCTTAGGATGTACCAACTGGGTGCGTAGTGTGGTTAAGGTTTATGGACCACCCGGATGTGATGCTTCTCCAAATGGCGGAATAGCTGGCATCACTGAGGGCACGGGAGTCAAGTGGGCCAGCTGTGTCACACAGCTCCCTTGAGGTAGGGGGGACATGACATGACATGACACGACATCTTCAAGCTACGGTTGCACAAGCCACGACAATCAAAATCACCATACGTGGACAGTTGAGAACCGATTACAATTTATAACACCAGATGACGGTCTTGATACCGAGGCTCGTCGATACAACTATAGGCGTTCCTGATGACAGTCGTATCTGCCTCGAGGACGTGCATTCTCACCGGATGTCTTACAACTCAGCCCAGATGAAAGCTTGGGACGCGTGTAAGCTCATTTCCATTTAACTCTTTGATTCTAGCCTTGTTCTCCTAACAGTAATGCTAACATTGCTGTATTAGCCACACATAATTCCAATCTACCTACCTTGAACTGGTATTGGCTGTTGCTTCATAACCCCGTTTTTACACTTACGTACCCCTTAATTCATGCAGTCAAGTCTCTTAGTTTAGATTTGCTTGGCTTTCATAGTGCAGTCAAGTCTTCAAAGCTCAGTCAAAGCTTTCTAGCCTATTGCAGTCTCAGCAACACTGTTGTCCTCTATTACAAATAGTTGTAGCCCACCTATTTAAAATGATGAATGTCTGACCTCCGAAAAATGGTAGCGGCAGAGCTAGCACACGTTTTACTACACTTATCACTAGCATGTGGAGATATGAGCCCAGAGTTGACTTTAATCACTACTCTACAAACGTTATATTATTGTTTAAATGCTAATCACTATATTATCCAACAGACTGGGAGTGCAAACTGGGTGCGACTCCTTAAAAAGCACGCACAGGCAGTACTAATAGTATACTAAGTACTGGCCTTAGTAAGCACGATTACATGAATTAGTACTCTTAGCATAGGCATGTAGCTATATCGGCATCATCTTAGTGCGTACAGTTTCAAGCTATAAGTTCCTCAGTTCTGGCAAATGCGCCAAGTAACTCCGCAAAATTCAAGAACCAATTCTCGCCTTAATCTAACAGGTCTTACTCCCAAGTCGGAAAATGTGCAGTTCTGCGAGAAAGGGACGAATTCTCTAGGGTATGTTTAGATCCGTTTCCCTGATCAAGACCGATAAGGAAGCGTTTCCATGAGGCCGTGATTGATTAAAGCTAGAATATAGGACCGAGGTCAAAAGCCGCTTTTAGAGCCTCCCTTCAACATACAGGAAGTTCTTCAAGGACTATGATCCGATAAACACACCGCCGAACTAGGCCACCCAAAACGGGAGCGAGGTTAAGCGGAGGCCAAAGTGAAAGGCAAGCTTTAAAGAGCAGCCCCCGCTCGAGCTGTATTCTCGCAAGTGATAGCAAACTTGCGTGCCGTATGCGTTCTCTTTCCGCCTAACTACCCAGACCTATTGGCAAAAGTACGTCAGAACGACAGAAGGCGGGCTGTGGCGCAGCTGTCGTGAAGTAGAAGTTTTGGAGCCTGACTCTCCGTCCTGAGATGACTGAACTCTCGTTTCATTCGGCCGCCTTCCAAGCCACAACAGTTATTCTGCCATGATACTTCCAAGTGTGTCCGATGTCTTATAGTGAGGAACTGGTTGAATTTCGTGGATAGGAAGTTTGCAGTGTCGACCTCGACCTCTCATCCATCTTTCTTGTTCATAATCGCAGTCGATCATCCATCTTATGTGGGGATTTACCGCAAGTAGCCAGTGTGCCTTAAAGACTGCAACTAGATGTGTCACCAACACTTCCATTTGTGCCATTCATAAATGCCATCAGGACTTCTACACAGGCTGATTAAGACGGGTCGTGTTCTGTTTGGTTCTGCAGTGTTTTGAGGACAACGTACTATCTACAGACTTATACAGGTACGTTGACTGAACTCCCCGCAAGCAAACTGAGTGAAACCCGTCTCCCTGACCAAGGCCAACTGAAAGAGGAAGGCGCCGGCTACACATTCTTCTGGAGTGGCCGGCCACAGGCAAAGCGACGCGAAGCAGGCATGGCCTTTGCCATCCGGACCGATATCATGAGACGTCTAACCAACATGCTGCAAGGCATTAACGACCGCTTGATGAGCTTCCGTTTGCCTCTTCTGGCAAACAACTTCGCTGCCATAATCAGCGTATATTCACCCACGATGACAAATCCAGACGCGATAATGAACAGGATTTACGAGGACCTTCACGCCCTCCTAGCAAACGCGCCGAGGTCAGACAAACTGATTATCCTTGGAGACTTCAACGCTCGCGTCGGCGCCGACCATGCTGCCTGGAGGGGCGTGTTAGGTCCCCACGGTCCCGACAATATAAATGATAATGGCCTGCGGCTTCTGCGCATCTGCGCAGAGCACTGCCTTGTTTGACAAACACATTCTTTGCCTCCCGCATCGGAAGAAGGAAAATGCCACCCTTCATGATCATAAAGCATGATAGATCGTCAGCTACTATGGAATGCACTTTCTTTAAGTTTCTTAAAATTTCATATAGGCTACGACTGCCAACTAGGCTAAGCAATTTTACATGCACACACAAGCCGTACTGTAGCTTCCCAATTACTGGCTTTAGCAAGTATGATTGACCTAACTATCACTTTTAGCATAAGCACTACACTAATAACAGTAGTATGCAGACCTAGCAGTGTAAAAACCACAGTAGCAGTACGATCCGTAGCAATAGTAATGAAAAATTGGCCTCAGTAATTATGGAAATCCTGCTTCTACCGTCACTGCGGTTGCTCAGATCTCTCCGGACCATACGAATTCGGACGCATGTTCCTCAGTTCTGGCAAATGCGCCAAATACCTCCGCAAAATGTATGAACCAATTCTCGCCTAAATCTAGCAGGTTTCACTCTTAAGTCAGAAAAAAATTGTGCAGTTCTACGAGAAAGAGACAAATTATCTAGGGTATGTTTAGATCTCTGTCCCTGATCAAGACCGATAAAGAAAAGTTTATATGAGGCCGTGATTGACCAAAGCCAGGCTATAGGACCGAGGTCAGAAGCCACTTTTAGAACCTCCCTTCAACATACAGGAAGTTCTCCAAGGACTATGACCAGATAGCCACACCGCCGAACTAGGTCTCCCAAAACGGGAGTGAAGTTAAGCGGACGCCGAAGTGAAAGGCAAGCTTTAAAGGACAGCCCCTGCTTCAGCTCTATTCTCGCCTTCCGTGACCTCGGCCAACCCACTGACATTCTCATTGTAGACACGGATGCTTTCCAACCTTGCAGCAGGCTGACAACACCAAATGTGGTACCGGCTCGGGGATGATTCGTGTGGTTATAAAAGCAATGGGCGATAGAGCTGAAATAACATCCCACCTGCTCCGTCTGTCGACTGTATAAATAAGCCCACCGCGCTAACATGGCCATGTTCGCCCTACCGCCCCCACTACGCATACCTAGGCATATTATTTGACAGGTGATAAGGGGGCCATGTGTTGATAGAAGCGGAAAAGCGCCAAACCTGAAAATAGCCCAGTCATCGCGCAGTAATACATCCCCACTGAGAAGATAACACCAGCCGCGCTTCGAATGTCCTCCCCCGCACAAACACGCGAGACGTTCTCCGGACCTTAGGTGTGACAGACTGACATTGGGCTCAGATGGATGAGTGATGAGCGAGAATGCGGTTTTATGCTGCGGGAAGGTGACTATCACTTAAAGCGTAGCTCGTGCTCAAGTCACTGCATCAACCTGTTTGGAGCATAATTTGGACATCTCCATAATAGATGGCCGAAGCTGTCGCGTGCAAAACCGGGCGTTATTAGTTACTTACGAACCTGTCTGGGTGCTCGACCGACACAAAGATTTATGATGGGAATTTCAACGGCAACATCAATCCTCTACCCGGCTTAGCCATTATGTTCTTTCGATCACTTCCATGGAGGACGAGGAGGCTTGTAAGCGCATATTCCCGTCAGCTATACTTATTGCAAATATAAGATGCATGTCTTACCACTCAGATATTGTTACAGCTGTTAGTATGGCAAGTTACAATGTCAATTTATACTACTAATGCCCGTCTGGTGGCAGCATGTGTACATTTCACAGGGGTTGACGGGTTTTAACACAAATATACACTTAAAATTTTGGTCTTCGCCTATAGACCTCAAATACACTGATATATACCGCGACCAGAAATTAATTTCTCTGGAGATTAAGAAGGTGAACTTTCAAAACTGGTATATCAACCAGAAAGCAGATAGGGAAAGCTGGGCGACCCACTGATGCGCCGGAGCCCTCACAGCTGTGTCAATCAGCGGCAGAATACCGGCGAAACACGTGCCTGGGCCTTTTAGCAATTACCTAAGCTGGTGACCCCAAGCATTCACTTACCCGAAATAGTTAAACCCAGATTCCCGCTCCCTGTTGAAACCAAGGGGATATGAGCCCTAGCGTTGGCTTAATCAGCATCACCTCTGATAAATGGTGTCGTCAGTACCAGCACAAGTACTAATAGGCATGAGCCCAGTGCTTACCTTAATCAGCGTCACTCACGACTTGCACAACAGTCAGTACCAATACCAACAAGTACTATTACTAAGCTACAGCCTAGTATGTAGTATTAGAAGAAAGCAGTACCTAAGTCTGGCCAGACACCTACTATAGGTGAGTGAGGATAGATAGCACAGTAGCACCCACACTAAGTCTACTGTGACTTAAGACTAAGTTAGGCGGTTGTATTGGCTTGCATTTGATACAGCAGCCGTGCCAGATCCCGTCTAGTCTTCGAGACTCATGGAAGAAGGTGAAGAGTGCGGAGCGGCTAACTACGTCCTCTATCACTTTAAACTAAGCCTTGAGGCCGTCACCTCCTGTACCAACCTGCTCGTGCACTAGGTTCATATCATCGAAACCTATGGCCAGACACATACACACCCATAAAAATATCTGTGTATACTGCAACATAACCTGCCGTGTAGTTTGCCGGCTACGGTTTCCTCGTTTTGCTGTGGTTTCATTATAATTTTAACAATATACTACATCGTCTTTAGATACATAGTCAAAACAAACACTATCGACAACTACTGTCATTTTACGACCCCAAATCGGCACCTAATTTTGAAGAAAATTATTTAAAATAGCAAATGAAAAACGTAGGAGAACAATTCAGATTGTGCCAGTTCATAGTTGACTATTCCCCAGCGGAGGATCTCTACTGACTGCAAATCCAATTAACGGCTAAGTTAATTGCTAACACGCAAACCGACATGGTCATTACAGCGAAGGGACGATTTCCGGGACGCACTTATTTGCCGAGTAACGAACCTCGCAATCCTTTCTCTGAAAGCAACCCCCTAGACCACACTTTAGTCCATGGATGCGGCAACCGCACAAACCCACTCCAAGTTTCTTGCGCAGTACTGCCAATAATGCCTTAATAATGGTACCAGTAGGAGGTTTTACCAAAAACGACCATAAAGGAAGCACGATTATAGCTAATAACTTAGCTTATTTTTCTGTCAACTTAACTTTAAACGCGACTAAGTCGTACAGATGCATAAAGGAATTTATTCATGCGTCAGTTGTGGTCGTATCCGTTTCACCGATGAGAATTTTTTTTAAAACCAAAAACCAAATTTCACTCATACGTGGGGATCAAGCTGCAACAAAATCTGGGTTAGTTTCCCACTCAGGCTAGAAGGTTGGCTTCTATATGATCTATGAAGTACTGACAATCATTGTTTAGTAGACGACGCTTTGCGTAGATGATCATGATCACTGTCAATGGCTGGCCATCTGTGACACTGCTGTCGGTTGGTAGGGCAGACAGTGTAATACGTACGTAAGATTCAGACAGAAAAACACCTTAATATTTTATCTGATATGCATACCTCCCAAGATAAGAGTCATTTATCGCCAAAAATCTGCTTTTCACAGCTTGTTTATCCTTTGATATCTTACAAAATTAACCTGTCGTGAGAGCTACCGCCACAGCCGACAGAAACAAACCCCATCCCACATTAAGACATTTATTTCTAACTAAGTCTTGCCTCGTTCAAGCAATAAATATTGTCTGTACAGCTATGTGTTTTTCCTACGGTCGATCAAATAAATTAACCACGCAACCAGACTTTTTCCTTTATCGTTTAAAAAACGAAGATTAGCTAAGAACTTGTAGTCCCGGAAATTAATGTGGAAAGTATGCTAGTGAGTGTATCATTTCCGGCGAAGGTAACGCCCCTATTCAAAAACATTGTGCTCAGTCTCATGGATATAATTTATAGCCTGAATTGTAAAGATCAGGTTGAATGTTCGAGTTAGACTGATGGTAGGCATAGAGTTAATATCCATGCAAATATGGATTTAATGGAGTGTTACTAAATGTCAGTCTGGTCAGTCATAAATGTCTGGTCATCATTCGTCAGAAATTGTAGGTTAATGCTTGAATTACTTATAAATTATATCAACTGATAGAAGTAGTCTGTATTGTTCTGCAAACGCTGAAAAATCACTCACAGCTACCCAACGTACCAGCGCTCGCATTTATCGCATAAGTCTAGAGTGGATGTTGTGAAGACTTGATAGCATGCACTCTTACCGTTAATACGCCGTTAACGCGACAACGCGACAACAACAACAACGTTGGCCATATAATGGCCGCCCGTAGTGACTTATATGCGGTTGACCACGCCACGATTGCCCTAGTGGTCAGCCCACCCGACGTCAGACCACTCGGACAGTGAGCTGATACTGGCGGTGGGGAAGATGGTAAGGCCCACGGCTCAGAGACTTCTTTTCACTATAAACAATACGATGCACTTGAGGCTTTCACTGTGCGCTAAAAGCTGTGGCTTGGAAGGCTGCAAGCTGAAGGGATAACTCGGACCGCGCGATCAGTCCGGCATGCGTTATGTTGTGCGGACTGACTGACCGGCGGACTGATAGTCAGGCTGCAATTGCCCCTTCTCAATATAGCCGTAATAGCACTCCCACGTAGCTGGCATCCAAGCCAGCCCTCCTTGATAAATTGGTGCTCAGCTAGGTGGCTGTTTTGACGATTTAGGCATTCCGCGACCGATAGTAGAACGTCTAGACCCCGAGGACCACCGCCTGTCTGCCCTCAACTACGCACAAAACTTCCCCTCCTCTTCATCCTCCTCATGGCGAGCCCCAGCCCCTACTGAGGTGTCTTAACTGGAGCAACGTTCCAACCTGCCTGAATGCTCCCGCAAATCCATATCCCTTGGGCCCACCGAGCACTCACCCCCGAAGTTCTACCTGGATGCTAGTGGGCCGGGCTTCCATCCATCAAGCACAGGACTTGCTCACCAACCCAAAGAATGAAAAAATCCTGCGACTGGTAACCCGACTTCACATGCTTACCGCCAGTACCCCCTAAATGCCCTTCACCACCGTGCATTGACTGAACACGGAGGTAAAGGGGAAAGAGTGAGGTTTACGTCTCAGTGTATCTTCCACACTATAAACAATCTGATTCACTTGAGGCTATCACGGTGAAATAAAGGCTGTGGCTAGGAATTTTGCCAACTGACGGAAAGTTGGACCGTGTAGTCAGCCCAGTTTTTGTTGTTTTGTGCGCGTGTTTACCTGGCCGACCGGCTGCACCCACTTTATGCGACCTCTATGGTACTCCCACTCCGCTGGGAGGCGAGCCGCCCCCTAACTTTCTTCTGGTCTTCCGGTTCTAGTAACCCCCAGTGCCTGGGTCCTTGCCCTCTTCCGTCTCCTGGTTTTCTTGAATATTTCTTGTTAACAATTCCAAACGGGTAAGGCGTAGAGAGTGCGGTGGATGCAGCGCAAGTCTATTATCACTTTAAACTTACCCATGTGCAAGTCACCGTCCCTGTGCCAGCCTTTTCTGGAGGATACGTGGACATCGTCAAACTAAACGGCCTAACTGCAATCGGTACGTTTGGTATTAAAGAGCAGTTGGTTTGCCCCCAAATGTCACGCGAACCCACCAGCGATCAATCGTAGGTTTAATCAACAGCAACAGGCAGGTCAACGTTCCAGTGCAAAGCACGGATATAATACCAGGCCTGCGCCAAGAGTGGAACACTCACGGCAAATGTGAACAACCATCTCATTACTCTGAAGATGGAACCGAGCGAGTATCCCAAGCGTTAGTCTTCTTTGTGGGATGATGAAAACGATAATATTTGATGTACATATACATCAAATATTATCGACGTTTCAGAATCATACAAGCTTCCATTGTCAAAGGTAATAGTCACGTGAATAACGCGGAAATAATAGTCACACGAATTGTTGTTTTTCAAGCCGCTAAGATCCTGGGGTGAGGAAGCAAAAAACGGCCAGGGAGACGCTCGAAGCCTGGCATACTAAAACTAATTCTATAAAACGCTGTGTGACGCTACCGGCAGCCTACCAAGCTTTACGGGCTAAGCACAAGCAACAGGACCATGTACAGGAACGCCGATCAGACGCGCCAACCGACAGCACCAACGAGCGTGCACGACCGCCATACGCATTCGCAAACAAAGGGCAAGGCATGGCGACTACAGACCCACCAGACCAGCGACAGAATGTGAACGCATACGAACGCGAGCGTGCGCTGGGATTGGATAACGGTAAAGATGATATCCCACCCGGCAGCACCCGATATGGGAATACGTACATGGCAACTACCTTTTGCACGTTTGTGGGAAGTTTTCAACACAGCAGGATGACGGGTGAACCCAACGAACGTATCAGGCAAACGCGATCAATAACTGTTATCCCTCGAGGCCACCACCACCCCCTGCCGAGACGAGCTCACTGCCACATGACAACAAGAATAACGCAGAAAAACGCGAGCGCTCGCTGGGACCAGACAACGGTGATCGCCAGCCTGGCAGCAACCGAGACCTGAACACGGACATGGTAACCACCCATCGCCCGTTTGCGGGAAGTTTTAAACACAAGAGCACGATGGATGAACCCAACCAACGGACCATGAAAACCCAATCCATGACCGTCCTCACTCCGATGTCACCGTCGCCCCCTGACGAGACGAGCCCACGGCCGCATGAAAACAACAGTCATTGGCCTGCCTAGCCAATTCTACCCATAAATACTGTGACAATTCGTGTGAATTTTACCTTTGACAATGGAATCTTGTATGATTC
>JAYGXS010000001.1:9890560-9964572 GCA_036362985.1 Ligula intestinalis | reverse complement strand
CTTGGTTGCGAAAAGTTTTATGTGTGTCATTTTAGTGCACATTGACAGTTCCGTAGGCAGTTCCAGTAGTGAGGTGTGTGACGCATCCAGGCGACGTAGTTCACTCAGCTTTCCAATCTGATGAATTAAAGAGTGCACGAACGGTAGGCTGAAGAACAGGAATATCAAACAATTTTCAAAAATGCTACTTTTCCTTACGTCTGATTGACTGAAATCCACTTAAAATTGAAGAATATTCTAGAATTTGAAAGTGGTGAGGTTCGCAAAGACAGTAATACTTTGAAAATGACCTGGCCATATTTTATTCATATTTCGAATTGGAATTCAAATTAAGCAGCAAAGGTCATTTTCAAGCGATGTTCGCAACGTAAATAAAGACACATAACCTACTATGAATCTTTACAACAAACAGGTGCTCTTCCCATTGAGCTATTAGAGTGAAATAGGCAAACCGTTCATATAATTTCTTCAAGACGTACGCGCTTGAAAATGTAATAAAGGTGAATCTCCATTTTTTTGCACAGCACAGGACACAGGAGAACTTCGTGTGGACGCTCAATTTACCATGACCACACGTCTGCCAAACTACTAGCTGCATGCGATGTTCTGCCCCTAACCTCCATTGCCTCTCCTCTTCCGTTCTAAATATCCATCAGTAAAATTCTACTTGAAAGACATTTTTTCAGCAATTCACCGCTGGGACAGTAAAACTGCATGATAATGAAAATCATACATTTAGACAGGGCTATTACATATCTGGTGATTACAACTCATCGTGTTCACGTCGCTTGCATGGCGAAATCAGTGTGTAGAGGTTATTGAGTGGGGTAGAGAGGAAAGTAGGAAAAGCAGTGAGCATTGGTGATGGATCATGTACGTGGATTGAAAGCAACTTTCCTTTGCACAGAGTGAACAATTTTCACTAGGGGGGGTGGGAGTGATATGCGATCGCTACCTGGCGACGGGTTCGCCCACGGAAGTGATAATGCTTGCACTAGTGTCTTTGGGCAAGGCAGCAGTGTATTCGCTAGCCATATGTCCAATGCTCTGGCTCTTGCTATCACTCGTTGGCAAAGGCCTTTGGAGAAGTTGGTTAGTGTCTGATAAACAACCTGAAAGGCTTCGTTAGTATCGACATAGTGATTCTTATCGACAAGGTGTGCGAGAATAGAACTTGAGGTCAACGTTAAACCGACGTCTTGTAACAAAAAAAACTTATTAGCACTCATCCATACAATTGTACCGGCCCGATGATTAACTGCTGACAATATAAGGTAACGTTTCAAGTTAATCATGGAAGTATACAACATTAGCTGGGTTAATCAACATTGCCTTCGTTAAATCATTTTCTTACATTTAGCCTATCTACTTTATGTGAATATATTTACATTAGTCGAGTTATCCTGTAATGTCAGTGACCGACTTTATAAGAGGGATAAAAATATCCACAAGCTCTTAACTAAAATGAAAAAAACTAATATTGCGGCCCACTTAGCATACCTCAGCTGAAATGGTAGCGATACTGTTTCTGCAAATATTTAGCACACGGAGATTACCCAGCTGGAAAATAACTGGTGGTATCTGTCGGAGTCCACAACTTGATATCTTTAGTTGTTGAAGGCTGGTGAGTTTTGCCAGACTGCTCGGCAGTAGTTCCTCGTTGAGCTTGATTCTTCGTTTTCTTGCAAAAAAGCCAGCCCGGTTTTGCAAATCTTCGGAGCCGAAATTGTTCTTGCTCAGGTCAAGTGATTTAAGAGAGGAGAATCGGGATATCTCATCAGGAACCTCTCGAAGGCTGTTGTTAGACAGGTTCAAGACGGTGATCGTATCACCTGGTTGAATTTTGAAAAAACAATTTTACGTTACTGTTATCATAATTATATAGGATGAAACCTAGTTTGTTATGCTGGAGGCCAGATGGTATGCGGACACATACAGCAGGTTGGCTAACACATTCAAAGTCATTACTGAAATAAGAGTTCGCAGTCAAGCAGATACCTGGTCTCATAATTTTGATCTGTGGAATAGATTTTAATTTTGAGGAAGTATTTTAGCATGGAAAACTGCCTGTTTAATTCAGTTTACTGAAGGATGCTATGTAGAATTAGAAAGTTTAATCTTACGTTAATGATAATCAAGTGGAGGCAAGTTTAAGGGATCACACAGATTTCCGGTAACATGGAATAATTGCAGGTTAAATTATTTCGCTAATGTGTTGCGTTTTTGTCCCAAAATGCAGTTAACTAAGTTTTGGCCTTGGTGTCGTTTTACAACTTTGAAAATTTAGGGCTACGGACAAAGATTAATATACTTTATAAAGTACATGAAAATAAAAAATATGTTGTACAAATCTAAAGTATGTGGCGAGATAGTTTTTGCACAACATGGTTTCAGTTAATAGGTGATTTGGTAATGGAACAAAAAGAAGCTTAACAGTTTTCACGGAATCATAATAAATATTTACTTATTCTCTTTTCTGCATTTAAAACTTTAAAACAGGGCCATAAAAAATTGTCGCGTGGTAAAAACTGTCCAGTGTAAAGATAAAAGTAGCCCCTTTATTTTCTGCCAAAGTTATACTGCTTATTGAGATAAATTTAAAAACTGGTCAGACTTCTGCATTTGTATTAAGACTTTACTTTTGGAACAAATACCAGATATTGGTTAGCTAAATACATAATTATAGTGATTTCTAGAGGAGAAATCTATAACATCAAACTTTTTAATGCATCTTGGGCTTAACAGTATCAGAGTTTTACTATGGACGTTTTTTTTGCTCGGCAGTATGTTTTCATGTTTCTAGGACTTTATCGATATCGCCCACATGAGAGTATTCATAAGAACTTATATCCAAAAGTCACGCTTTTGGTAACTGCATTGAAAAAATATCTTAAATATTTTGATATAAACGTTAAACAGAATTTATATTACTGGAAACAAGATTCAAAATACTTTAAATCGTAGAACACATGCCGGAATTTAACAGACGGTCCAAAGATAATTGTAAGCTTATACCTGAAATATGTTTCAAGGAATTGGACAAAAAATAAGTTCTGCTGATATGAAGGAAATTATTTGGCAAATATTTCATCCGTTGGTTATATTAACAGTCATTGGTCTAAGTTACAGCAGTTTTTCACGTTTGTGAGACTTTGGGATAGCTAAGAAATTGGTTTTATCAAATGAAATTAGCGATTTGATATTTTTTACGCTAACCAAGGTCGCTCATTACTATTTCAAAGACTTCATATTAAATTTTATGCTGGCTTTTACGCATTATCAATATTTCGCAAATATTGGTATTTTTTATGACTTTCAGCCTTAGCAGTGCTCTTTAAATCTGCCAGCTATCTTGGCCTAATTGATGTAACGAATGACGTACCGGCTCGAAAATAGAGTGGCAAAGAAAAAAAAGGCAAAAATAGATTGAGGAGGGGGAGGCATTTGGCTCGCCGTCATTATGGTTTTATTTGTCTAAGTTTTCCAAGCCATACTGGAGCCCATCGTCAGCGCTAAAGCCAACGTCGAAACATAGGGGCAGAGACCAATCAAGCACTAGTGACACCAGTACAGAGGTAACTGCACAGGGCTCTCAATGCCCGCACTAGATCGATAAATTGATACACTGAGTTCTCATCGGAAGCCCAGGCTTCAATCAATTCGCGATCTGTATTACTTCCAGTCTAGCCGATTTACTTCATGGCTGGGAAGTCACACTCTTTACCCATATCGTAAGTGTGGATAGCCGTTTTTGATAATCCGTCACCTAGTCTTGCAGCCAGCTTGTGCTCATTTATGAGCTGTGTGTCCAATGTAGCCTCAAGTACAGTTAGGACACGAAAAGCGCTAGAATACACCTAACGTTGAAACAGAGACTCCTTCCATCAGCGCATATTTCTCAGTACAAAGAATCAAGAGCCAAAGCTCGGAGGGCAACTAACGGACAAGACAACCGGTTTTCTCCTCGGGACGGAGCACTGAACTCCAGTGACTCCATCTAAGTTTGACCTTTATAACACTCCCGCTCAAACTCTATCTGAGCGGCTCTCTTCCTGAATTATTTAAATTATGGTCCTTCGTGAACAAACGAGTCATGTATTTCAAACGTAGAGAGGCATTCGAGCCTATCTCTGTCCTGGTGTGTGGGGGAATTCATAACTGTTTGCATTACTTGCATGAACTTTACCAAATATAGAAGCATCTGTTTCCTTCCGGCTTTAGTCGATTTTTTTCTCAAGAAAAAATTAAATTTGGGTAGCATATGTTTCATGATCTGAGAGCCTAAATAAGACGGTCTAAGTGCACGCGTGACAATGAAAAAGAAGGAAGCACCGCTGAAAATCAACATCAGAACTTTTGACAGATAGCATTTGTTGAAGGCAGGCAGTTGGACTTTTTTCCGGACTTTTTAAAGATCGAACTCTTTTCACCAGTTTGTTTACCCTGCCACAACTTAGATTTAAAAATTTTAGCATTATTTTCTGCTCAATTTTTACCCAAAAAAATATAGTTTTAGAAATTACTGTACAAAAGGAACATCAGGCAAAATATATTCTGCTTGAATATGCCTCGAATAAGGAAAATCAAAGAAATTAAAGCCAATACCTTGGCTAGACATGCATAAGGTTTTTTTGAAACCATATCCCCGCGTTCGGTTTTGCGCTCAGATGACATTTTTGGGTAAAATTACTACAATTTGCCTTCGAACGCATCAGTATTTTTAAAAATGCTGGGAACTAGAAATTCGAGAGTATGAACCAAATTTCATAATAATACGTATAAATAACATATATAAGCTACGTCTCGTTCAAATAGTGACTTTTGATAATCACAAGCAAGGCGTTTAATTTGTGCAGAACTTGAATTGTTTTCCTATGCTTCTTCTACTATATTTATGTCGTTTAAAACGGGGCGAATTTACTCATATTCAAATAGGATATATTTAAGGATATAAAAAACAAATTGAGATATTCACATCCACTCAAAAGGACAAAAAGACTCGATTATTACTGAAAATTAACATCAGAGAGGCCAGCAGATATAAACTGTTGGAAGCATAATGAAAGTGGTATTTAGACGGGTGGTTTCCGTGCAAGTATTTACCAAGTAAATTTAGAAGTTCCCTTCACGAGTTCCGTACTTGGTGTGGTGATACTTGTCTGTCCACACCCGCGTGCTTAAAAGCCGTGAATTCATAAACTGATCAGGTAGGTCGATTGCATTGCTGGCAAAGGTAAGGAAGACTAGAATGATCGTTTCTGGCTCATTAGCTATCGTCAGCCAGTCATACCCAACCTCGAGTGGTGTCCCACCCGAGCTTCGAACTACCGACCTTTTGGTCAGAGTCAAATACCCTTACCATTGAGTCACGTTCACCAGTGGCTGTCAGTATTCGCTGAACATAGCCGGCACGACAACGAGCTCGTGGCTCAGATGTTAGAGCGTTTGACTCTGACCAAAAGGTCGGTAGTTTGAAGCTCGGGTGGGACACCACTCGGATCTGGATATGGCTAGCTGCTGTCAGAAATGGCCATTATAGTCTCCTTGGCTTTTCCGGAAATACTATCTGCTTCTACTACCTCTAACGGCTGTCACGGCCTCTGCCGAGACCCAAGGCAGAACAGGACTAACCACTTCCATAAGTGGTCAAATGAACGTTCATCAAGGACTGTTTAGTCAATTGGCATGTTTTAGTTTCGAGTATTAGCTTCCTCGGCCCTGTCAGTTGAATCTGTATTCACTTCTGCCCTGTCCAATCCCCTGTCCACTCCTTCTGTTGTTTTGGCGCCTAGGCTTTGTCCGAGCTGAGTGCCTAATCGGGCAGTGGTATAAATTCGTAAACACTATTTCCAGTTTGACCATGTCCAAGTCTATATCACATCATATGAGTACTGAGCACTGCAATTTATGCGCGGAAAGTACTCGTTTTTATAAATTTATGTTTACGCTGCAACTGTTTACGCCAGACACTATCAACCGTCAGGGAGTGTATCTGGAATATCTGAAACAAAACAATGGGTTTACCAATTTGCAGGCAAAAGCACATGCAATAACGCGACCCATAAAAACGGTCCGTTAAACTGAACTGTTTCGTTCGTTTGCCTAATGAGCCACCACTATTCTTTCCATTTATACTGAAAACAAGGGAGATTTGAAGAATTTAGGTTCAAAAAGCTGCTTTTGGAGAAAAAATCTGGGTTTTCGAGTTTATGAAAGGGATGCAATGGCATACCCTGGGATGAATTACTTAGATGTTCCCCTCAAAAGGACATAGGAAGATAACTCAGGGTGTCAGTAAGCGGAAGGCTGCTGTCTAGCAATGCGTCTTTCGTGTGTCAGTCACCGCTATCCTTGATTTCTAAGACTGCAGTTTTAGACGATTCCGGCCCCGAGTTCCACCGCTTGCCCCACGGAGAGTGGGCGCACAGAACCTATGATATGCGCGTGAATCCGTTTTTTACTGAGGCAGACATGCAAAGTGTCTGCCGCACTCTCCCTTTCTCGCTCTTATCTCACTGACCTTGCTTTGAAGGACAAAAAATTTCAAACTACAGAAGGTGGGGCAGTGATCGATATAAAACGAGCAACGCTATGCAATTTGTGACTGGGCGACTCCGATTTTCCAGGTATGAAGGTGCCACGTTAAGAGGCAGCTTGTAGCTTGCTTCTCAGTCCTCCAGTCAGTCAATGTGATAAGAATGTTCATGTTGCCTCCAAAACAGGACACTGGAATAGGAACGTCCCACGGAAGTCATTAAGCTGGTCCTGTGTATAATTTAAAAGAGGTTTAACATTCTCTTGATTGCATTGTAGATAGTTCCTGTTCTCATATCCTCTTTAACCTTATTTCTTCCCGTGAAATGTAGCTTAAACCTAATTATTCCGAAAGCCAGCTTTTTGTACGTAAGTGAATAACTTTCTGCCCCAGAGAAAGTCTAAAATGCGCTTCAACTTGGGAAAAATAGAAACAGTCTGTAAATTTTTATGTATTTTAATTCCTTTAATGGGAAAATGTTGGTTACGTCAACGGAGGATATACAGTAGATAACCTAGCTCATGCAATATCGTTGTCGGGATTGCCTTCATTACCACGATGACTTATCACACAGAAAGGCCCTGAGCGTACGTCACGCCACTGCCTGGGAGCGCGCACCGTGATTATCGATTTTCCGTCCTATTTGATGAGTCCATTGTCGCCGACGCTTTCTCATCAAACGAACTGAATAAAAAAGTACACGCAGCCTTCTTTTGAGGGGGGGGACTTGCCATGACTTGCTTTGTGTGAATGCACTTCTCCTCGGAGGCTATTGATTACTCGTGTTCTCTCGCGTGAGCGGTCGGGATAAAATGTGGGCCTGCGCACATGACCTGCTAATTACGTGTACACGGCGCGGGTCAAAACAGTCGTGATCGAGATTTGTGATGGTAGATCTCTGTGCAGTTGGACCGAATATTTTGTTCTTTTCAGTGGGTTTGATGCTTAGAATGAAATGCGCTACAAAATTGCATGTGTTCAATCTCGCTTGTTGAAGGAAACCAGGCTGAATTTGGGTGAAAATGGAGATTGGCAGTTATTGAAGTAATTTCCTTTGCTACATGTGACAGAAAGGAATCTCTAGATGCCATTCTTTGTACTTTAAAAAATCTTAATAAAGGCAAGAAGGGATTCAAAGAAGGGATTCAAATGAATTCCTCCTGGAACCGGAAAGTCTTATCTTAAATCAGTGAAAGTCAGGTGAAATAAAATGTAGAGAATCAAGTTTTTTACTAAAATTAAAGAACAAATTTAGCAAAGAAAATCATTCCTTGCTAATTTTTGAAGTTTTTTGCCACAAAGCGCAGGGGAAAATCTATGTTGACCATATTTGTTTTCACAAACTGAGATTTAAGCCGGTCAGAACAATATTTATATTATACTTAGGAAATGGACGCACAGTAGTGGGGTGTAGTGGGTTATGTTTTCTAAAAGGCTGTTTAAGTTTTTTATGTAATTTATAAACGAAATGAGCAGAAGATGAGAAGATTTCGGAAAATTATGGTGGATATTCGGCCATCCTGCTGTGCGTTTTCAAATTTGAACCAGGGCCGAGGAATAAATAAGCATAGTGCAAAACAATGCAGTATAAGGAAAAAGTGAGCTCTTCCATTCTTAGCAAAATTTTCCCATTTCCACATGTCTTTGACGTTACTTTCGTCAGCTGAGTATCTAATTAAAGTACTTTTAAAAGCAAAACTCACTATTTTAGTTGACATAATTGTAAAAAACTCGAGGCGTTTGGCCAGATTTGAACCGCATAGTAAAGAAGGTAGTTACCGGGAGCCAACACATTACCAACTTGAGCTACAAGCGCCCCATTTCGCGCCATGAATTTAATCACACTTGGGTCGATGTTATCTGTCCAACTTTACCGCTTGTATGGAAATGTACCAATACGGAACAGCAAGCTGATTGCCCAAGCACGTTTACCTAGGCGATCACCTGGATTCCCCCGGCATGACAACTAGGCTGACTTAATTATAAGATTTGGCAGATTTGCTTAATTTGAGTTGACCCCATTGTGAAAAAACACTGTAAAACACTTCAACTTGCTGTTAAAGAAGTAAATATTAACTTTTGTTATGAACAGTAACATTTATCGGCTAGGAAATTTCATGTTTGGGTGCGTCTACACATACGGGGTGTACCAAAAAAATTGTATACATATTAAAAAATATTTGTAAACTTGGTAGTTATGATAATTTTGTTTTTTAAAAACTGCAACAATATTTAAGAGCATCATTTTATTGTCACTGTATTTTGACTATGTAGTAAATAATTAAATTAAGAAAAGTCATTAAAAATGAATGCGGAAAATTACTAAGACAATTGTTTCATTGTGTGTGCGATTCCATTGCTTTACGTTTTTAGCAGTGTCTGGGTCAAAGATGCACGTCACTTTGAGGACATCCGGCGCAAAAACAATAAAATGATGCTTTTAAATATTTACATTTTTATCAATTAAAATTATACTAAACACATAGATGAAAATAATTTAAAATGTGTTTTTAGTTTTATGGGTCGACCTTTATTATAAAAAAGGCTACCCACATAGAAAAATACCAGAAAATGTGATATTATTTAGTGTAAATTAGGTGAAATCAACTGCAAAGAATGGCGCTCTTTTCGAAAGACACGGAAGGAGTCGGTCATATGTGAAAAGAATTGCCCCCAAATTTCAACAACTTTTAAGCACTGACGATGGCTGATGGTCTGACTGGCAATCAAATTCGAAGAGCGGCCGATCTGTCAGTCAACAACAGAAACCATAAATAGCTCTCTTTTTGTTTTGTCGGATCCACTTCTTCCTAAATAGCTCTATTTTCAGCGACATCATACAGGATGCCTCTGATATTAATGGCATTCATCTATGCCGAGGGGCATCGTAATGTTTGAAGATAATGCCCCTGTTAACCGATCAAGCGAGGCATGATTGCAATTAAGCTGACGGCTACAATCTAGAGCTTTAGGTCACAGCTAGGCTTTTGGCTTACAACCTGTGAAGCACTTTTATTCTTTCCAAGAGTCCTGACCTCAACTCCATTGAAAGTCATTTTGTGCTAATCAAAGGAAACTAAAACAAGGCAGAGAAGCAATATTTTAATGGAGCAAACGATATATTTTGAACTTACTGACTTTAAAGAATAAACCACCATTGAAAACAAGGTAGTCCCTTATTTCTGTCCGACTTACGGAAGGTTTACACGTTCAAAGGCAATAAATTTAATGCTAGTATGTGGTAGTTTTATTGCATTACATTAATTTTTCTTAGCTTTTTATTTTCTTTATTTTCTGTTAGTTCTATTAGATCTGAAATAATCGATTTAGCATAAAGCCGTTTTTTGATAGTTGTTGATAAAAAATGACTTCTTAGCTAATAAGTGATACTTTTGAAGAAAAGATTTTTTTCAACAAAAAGAGATGAATTTATTCAGTAAATTTTTGATGCTGGATCCCTAAGTCATCGTCAGATTTGAGAAACTGTGCGATGAACAATTAAAATTTCAAAAGTCTCAGTCATCTGTTGCGAGTTCTAATTGGCAACTGTAATTTGCTTCAGGCCCTGGTCATCCAGCGTAAAAGCTAAAAGCAGTTGGGGTTTACGTTGATCGGCTGTCGTTTCTTCCATCTTCTTTTGAAATATTTTACATTTCATTAAAATCGATACGTTGGTCAATGCCTGAATCATTGGAGTGCATGACCTCAAAAAATTCTCGGCCTTTTTTGGACGACTAACATTTGGCAATGCGTGTTTTGCTTTTTTGAGAAAATAAGTCCTGTATCACGGCTATGCAAAACCACTTCGGATACATCGTTCCGTCTCTGCATTGCCAGTTGGTGCTCGTGGATGCGTGTAAAGACGGACCGTCTTGTTTTGCCACAAACACAACATGGGATTTTGTAAATGAATTTTTTCTTATCGAGACAACTCAACCTATCCTTATGGTGTAGAAGCTGGGCGCATAAAGAAGCCATCGGTTTGCGCACCACTTTTATTTGGTGTTCCCACAAGCTTCTTTCAAACAGTTCACACACTTACTTTATGTAAGGAAGGGTTGTCCATGTGTTTATTTTCGCCAGCTGAGTAGAACTATCTAGTTTCGTTTCTCAGAACTGCTGTTGTTCCATGCATCGGCAGGGGACAAACACGCATCGTCAAAGATTGCTCCTCCAAAAATGGCTGAAAATTTCTTGATGTAATGCCTTTCGATAATTCAGGCGTCAACTAACATATCGAGTTGGAGTTAAAGTACAAACACCTCAAAGATAGATGGAAGCGACGACAGCCGACCAATATGGACTAAGGTTAACTCCAACTTCTAAGTGGCGTTCACACCGGATAATCACGGACTGACGCAAATTGCAGCTGCCAATTAGCACTCACAGCAAATGACCAGCCGTTTTAAAATTTTAACTATGCTTTGCACATCTCAATTTTGAAAATGACCTGGGGATCCAGGGTCAAAAAATGAACTGCCTGCCTTCCAATTTATACAAATGATATTTTAAAACAGGTGAATAAGGCAGGATTTATTGACATCAATGCATTTCGTGACAGCTTCTCAGCTGCGTCTGGTCGCTGCATGATGGTGATAACGCAGAGAACATAAAAAAGTTTGAAATTTTACAGAATAAATTGCATAACAGCAAGGACCATGGTTCATTTTCAATAATAATCGATAAAAGACACTGCATTAAGTCGACGTATAGGAAGGAAGTGGAATCTAGTACATAATCTCTTTCAACGAGCATGGAACCTTTGGTCTAGTGAAGCCCTGCCTGCAGAGCTTTCCCGCATCAAATTAGCCCTACTCAACTGTGACTTTCCTGCATGCTATATTCAGAAGTATGGCAATTCACTACGACCAAAATTGTTGGAACAGTCAGTTCCAAAAAAAGCCCGCCATTATATTCTCACCATTTAAAGGTGAGGACATTTCCAATTCTGTCAAGCGACGGTTGCGTTTTACTATAGGAAGTACCTACAACGCAACAAAACTCATCTTCTTAAGTTCCACTTAAAGCATTCCAGTAAAACGGGCAAACAGTCGCTTGCACTTGCATTCCACCTCCAATTGTCTGTACGAATTAACATGTACTTGTGGATGCAAGTACTTTGGACGTACAAAAAGGCAACTGGCAGCCAGGACCACTGAGCACTTGCCCAAATGGTTTATCAAGCAAGAAGAAAGAGTACCACGGTCCTCTATTACCAAGCATCTACTCAACGGCGATGATTCTGTCGACGTTAAAACGGCGTTCCGAGTACTTGGTCGGGTTCGAGCAAATTGAACCTTGCATTATTTGGAAGCTGCCTACATATGATAAACAAAACCCGATCTACGCAAGCAGCTTGACCATGTGGTCAACCTTCAATTACCCTGGTAATTGTTCAGTTAATTTTAATCCTTTAGTGATCTTCATTAACTTCCATCACCCGCTCCGCCTTCTTTCGTCTACGTTAACTCAATGTAGTGTCTTTTATCGATTATTACTTAAAATAAACCATGTTCCTTGCCGTTATCCAATTCATTCTGTGAAATTTCAAACTATGTTATGTTCTCTACGCTATCATCATCATGCAGCGACCAGATGCAGCTGAGAATCTGTCACGAAATGCATTGATGTCAATAAATCCTGCCATATACGCTGGTTTGGAATTTTTACTGGGGGACAAATTCTCCAAGTGATACATTATAAACCAGACTGTATTCTTTATAAGAGCAGTCGTTCATTTAACGCAATTTACCATACTGGGGTTTGGGGTTAACGGCGTGTGCACTAAAGGGGATTTTTGTGTGAAATTTGATGAAGTTGCACCAGTTAAAGACCGAAATGTAGATGCGAATGGTAAACTCCGAGAAGTGGTTGTGAGAAACGGGATTCTATAGCAAAAGTAAGGGTTAACAGAAGTTCTAGGATTGCCATAATGAGAATAAATGAAGCCATCTTCTAAGCTGCTGCTCATTCTCAGAGACATTCGGGGTTCGTGCCATTAAATGCATGCAAGCTCTGAGGTGCTGGAGTCAGACACGCTGATTGGTTCGCCATACCACCAGCGAAAGTACTAGGTAAAGGTCCAGACAATTATATCTCTGATTTGTGGGGGATCATGTTATGCAAAAGCGAGCGGTTCTATTCACCAGCGTCCCCTTAAGCTCCCGGGTTTGAGTATCAAGCTTCTTACTTTCCTTACAAATTACTGGCTGAATTTGGAATTACCGCTTGGGCGGGGATGATTTTGCAGACTTAAAGCATGGCTCTCCGGCCACAGTCGCTCACCAAACCCGATGGACACGATCTCTCTATCTCGGTATTCAGTTTTTAGACTTTGCCTGCAGAGAGCGAACAGGTATATACCGTACCTTCGGGCATTATTATAGAGTCAAGTTGTCCGGAGTTCATTACCTCAACAACCGATATCAGGCACTGAAGTTGGGCCCATTACTGACTCGGAAATGG
The DNA here is from genome assembly GCA_036362985.1 of Ligula intestinalis. NCBI lineage: Eukaryota > Metazoa > Platyhelminthes > Cestoda > Diphyllobothriidea > Diphyllobothriidae > Ligula > Ligula intestinalis. The sequence goes on along the minus strand of JAYGXS010000001.1, from coordinate 9,951,572 downwards.
ATCTGGGGATCTGAGTAAGATCACTTGCGAGGAAAACGAGAACTGATTAGTATGTTGGGTATGCGGTTGCAGAGTTATTTACTGTTGCACCCTCTTCAGATGTACCGCTTACCGATGGGGTCAGCCATTTCAAACTTCCTGACTGAAGTCACGTTGTAAAAATTAGACACTATTGTCCTACCACATCTTAACCCCATGTTGTGCGTACTCTATATTGGTGACGTGTTTGTAATTGTTTAATCGAACCAGCTGGAAACATTGAACAAAGTTATTTATTCAAAGTTGTCAGGAATGACATTTACGCCCGAAAAAGACGTTGACAGCAAACTCCCCTTTGTTGACGTCCTCGTTCAGCGGAATTCTGACGAAAAATTTTAAACGTCACTTTACTGTTTTCCTAAATTATAGGAATAATCACCCTGTTGCTTAAAAAAAGAGTAATTTTAACAATCTAATTTGTTGAGCGAATGCACACTCGAACTTTACCAAGCCGAACTCAATTACCTGTCCGAACTGTTTTCAAACAATCCTTACCCTAGGGAGGGTAAGTTAAACAGAAAGAAAAGGCACTCGATTGTCCCGATAAGTTGCCAAATCCAAAAAGTTGGCGAACACTCCTATATGTTAAGAGTGTGTGTTTAATCGTTAAAAGACAACTAAGCAAGCAGCAAATCCAAGTGCCGCACAAAAATGACTACACTGCGAAATCAGCTTGTAGACCGTAAGCGTAGGGTTGGTTATTTGGCCAGAAAAGAAGTCGTTTAGAAGATGCCTTGTGGCGACTGCAATAAAGTTTACTGTAAAAAGAAAGTAAAATCAGCCTCCACACACCTACACGAACTCCAATTAGCGGTTAAGAAGTGAGATAACTTGCTTAAAGTCGTCATGCACACAGTAGAAACTGAACACCATTTAGTATGGAATAAAACTTGCATTGTTGGCTCTTGCCCACCTAAAAAACAATGAGTTTAAGAAGCCATTAACTCCGATGACTTATGCATTACTAGGCACGTTGAATTAATACTATGTAAATCAATCCGAAAGAAAGAGGGAAAAAGTGGCAGCCAATCTAACCAACCAACGAACACTGCTGTTGGCCAAACGTGACTGAGCATTATCTATGTTTCAAATAGGTTTGACATTCTCACTGTCCTCTGCACTCTCCACGCATCTGACGACGATCTGGTGTAGCAGTGTCGAAAATTCACAATAACGTTTGTTTTTGTGTTCCAAATAACTCCACTTACCGAATTATACTGCCTGGGGTGCCCGTTTTCCACATCTGGTGCATCTACTTCTTTTTCCACCTTTCTAATCACGTACTGGAGTGTGATTCTGAAATATCAGAGGGAAGAACCTATTGTCTCAGTTACTTGGATCGTGTAGTATATGCAAGCCGACCATCCCTCCCTCAGGCACCAAATAATGTGACTCGAAGCGCAAAATCAGGCGGTTAAACTTAGGCTTTGGATGGTAAACGTGCTTATCGATGCGTAAACGTCTCACAGGGAGGCCATCAACCCAGCCTCCCCGTCCTTTTCTCGTTTCCGGAGGACATAGGAGGGTTAAAAGGTTGCGGCATTGAAGCGTGAGAGTTTACTGCATCGACGCTTGATAGGAATCTGTTTAACAGTTTATGCGGAAGAGCGTGGGATCAACAGCCTAAAACTGCACCCGGTCCGCCCAAAATGTTCGTCTTAACTAGTTCGAGGTTTTAACTTTTGTCTTATGCTCAGCAACTTTCCAGATTTCCGTATAGATGGAGTTATTGAGAAGGTTTCAGCAGTATCAACCTCAGTGGCCCCTGACCTAAACTGGCGAGGCAATGAGCTCGTGGCTCAGTGATTAGGGTATTTTACTTTCATCAAAAGTCACGAATTCGAGGCTTGAGTGGGAAACCACTTGTGGCTAGACATGATTGGTTCACGACCGCTAATAAGCCAGAAATGGCCATTTCAGGCTCCCTTGTCTTTGCCGAAAATACGATCAGTATCTACTTCTGTCAATTTGAATATCAAAGGCGTGACAACTAACACATTTACGTTTGGACAAAACTTTACCTTTCATAAATTACCACTTCGACGTGTGTGAGTAGAGAAAATGAGGGATACGAATAAGGAAAATAAGCCAAGTGGATGAAGACAATAGGTATTTGGTCAACTATGGCATTCTTAATTCGCAATCCAACCTCTTTATGAAAATGTATCTTTAAACTTTGCGAACATTTCCATTGAGGATTTCGGAAAAAATTGGCAAACATGACTTTTACTGATATACCCTTGTCAGGCCTATATATTTATATCGTAATTAACAAAATTAACCATGTAAATTTGTAGAAAACGTAGTGTGATCGTCAGGAGAAGTGGGGGCCTAATTGGGGTAAAAAATCTGATTAGCGTTAGGGGGAACGATATCTGAGAAAGGTGATAATTAAGGATGGTTGGATTAGCAACTTTCCGCCATAGTAACTGCGGTGCCGGTACAAAGTTGTTTTGAGCGCACAGGACCGGTCGGCGTAGCCTGATGGCGGTCGATTTTGCCGTAGCCAATAGGTGTTGTCTAAGGAATTTCGACTAGCATGAAAGCGCCTTGTAGACCACTTGGAAGGCCTCTCTGGCACAGCCCCCCATCTTCCCTAACTGCCGCACTATTTATTCTACCAAACCGCATAGTTTATTTAGTTATAACTGTACAGTCCTAATGAGAATTTATCGAAAGTGACGTATGTTCGCCAATTAATCTTCTTAAAATTGGCCTTCGTGGCCTTATATAGTAGGTGGGTAAGTTAACCACCCTCCTAAATTATGCGTTATCCTCATCAAAAAATCCTTAAATGTAAGCATTCATATCAGCCTTTAGCTTTTGCTTTAGCTTAGAGATAACTATAAGAATCCAGGACCTAGTTTTAGCATTGGGGACACCGCTCAATGTTAGGAGGTTGAACTAGGGTAAGGGTTAGTGGTTCTGCTAGAAATGTCGGTTTTAACAGCAGAAAAGAAGCGTATGGTAATCAGGGTCCCATTTCAAGGGAACGGAGCAAGCGAACTCTTAAGGAGACGCCTGAGTCAAACTGTAGTAACCACTTTTCCAGCAGCTAAAGCCCATGAACAGTTCTCGACTAATCCCATCCAACAACGAGACATAATGGACAGAATGTCAGACCAGACCACCTCAATGTGCATCTCTTCATTCACCTGCTCCTGTAGGGCAAAATGTATTAGTAGCATGAACCGGAGTTTGTCAAAAGGAGTGTGAGAACATATTCCAGCATTGCTAGGGAAGGGCTAAATAAAAGGTATAGACAGTTTCATTATAGCGCACCTGGTAGGCTCAGACCATCGCGTAGAGTCCAGAGAGGCCTCTTGAGTGATTTATAAGGTGCCCTCAAGCTATTCAAAATTTCTTGGACAGCTTCTGCTGGCTATGGCAGAGGCAGCCGCCATAACGCCACGCTGGCTGTTCCTGTGCGGCCAAAAGGACTTCGTCGCGGCATGGACTTAAGCCACTAATCCAGGGGCCCGCAGCTTATCACACCTCTTGGCTACCAGTACCACCTTACGCTGATCAGAATTTTGACCCTGATATCCTACCACCCACCACCTGCCCTGACAACTGTACAGTTTTGTCCACCAACCCGCATAGCCTGTTAAATTAATAAAAGTGTACAAACTTGACATGAATATTTATCGACAACAAATGTAAGTTCGCCAATGTATCTTTCGAAATGTTCACTGGCCATTAATGTCATCAAATTTTATCAAAATTTCAATTGCGATCACCACGTTTGTGATTGCTCACTACGGGCTGGGATCATTTCACCAAAGCTATCTCATCAGGGTGCTAATTTTTTAATCCATGTGTGGCTCCTTATTTCAGGGATTTCAGGTGCTCACATTTTACACCTTGATGGTGCATTTAATGAAGTGAATGACATAAATGCTTTTTTTAACGTCTGCTCCACGAAAACAGCCTACCCATTATTTCCTGCAATAACCATTTCTGCCTTAAGAGAGTCCGCGGTTGTAAGTGGGACCACCTATCCAATCCTTGCGAGTAGCCGACAGAGGGAAATAAACGGATAACCTGCAATATTTATAGCATGCGGGTGTCCATCAATTATATATTTCCGAGACTTCATCACACTCTTTGTGTTATTTGTAATCAACCTGGCGGTGACTGCTTCGAGTAAATGCTAAATAGGCAACAGGCATCCGCAAAGAGAGCTCAGAGTATAACCGTCCAGTTTTTCACCAAGGTTGACTTGGCAATGGCTAGCTTTAGCCAAAATTGCTATATGCAGCTGGGGGTGGGAGGGGGAGGGGGAGAGACTTAGGGTTAACGCCTTTAAATAAACAGGTAATTGCGATGTTTAAGCGTGCGTGACACACAGAATAAGTCTCCAAATGATGTTTTTTTCTGCCGTTGGAAAGATTGGGGGCAGGCATTTAGGGTGTCCAGCTGAAAAAGCCCAGTTCTTTGCGTCCACCATTAAAGCACAGCATTGGGCGTTACCGCACGCCATGAGGGACTTTGGGAAATTTAGTAAGTTCTGAAGTGTGCCCGAAAACACCGAACATGAAACCTATTTTGTTCCTAAAAACTGCTCCGAACTCGCTTCAGAAATGTATACGCTCTCTCTCTCTGCACTTTCGTTAATTATTGCTTGGAATAATATCAGTACTCAAATCTTAAGAAACTATGCTTCGTGTTTTTCAATTTCCGGCCCACTTCTTTTTCAGTGGTATCTTTTCAATGTCTGATCCAGCAAAGTTTAGGGAAACTGTCTTGGCAAAATGTTTATCTTATTTGATAATCTTCTTAAAAATATTAATTTATCGGGAAATATAATGTGTTATCCCTTACACGTCTTTTGTGTACGGATAGGCTGTTTAAGCCACGGAGTTTAAAATGCAAAGCCTGGTCTGGTTCGTTTTCATATTTTTTGGAAGTGGTCATCCATATGCTTACGAATAAATTCATATAAAAATATGCCAAAAAAGTGTTTTCTCATTCAATTTCTTTTTTTTAAATTTGTTATAAGTTGTTTTTCTGTATTTCTTTTTTGAATTTCACGCACAACTTCTTTCCTATAGAGAGGCCTACATGAATAAATGTGTAGAAAAATTACTTATTATTATGTTTCCTTGCACATATTTCACTGCTTGCTCACGATGAGGCCCCACCCCTAAAACCCCCCGGTGCCACCATTAGTGTTCTTTACAATCTTTGGGCCATTCGTAGCCAAAGGGTCTTACTAAGACTACTGTTGCTCCCTTCTGAAGACCCCACATATAATCTTCGAAAAATTACGCTGACAATTTGACAATTTTTCCATTAGATGTGAAAGGACGAAAGATACATTGCCGTCGGAACAGAGGTTTATTAGCCTGATGATTCAGATGTGCATTCTTATTCATCATAAGAAGCAAAATCACACCTGAGCAGTGTACGGGCAGTGCTACTGGAATGTATTTGTTAGGATACTGGCGGCCTGTTACGATTCCAAGCTCCCGAATGCATCACATATAAATATATCTACTGGAATAATAGGCACTCTGGCCAGGATTTGCAGTATGTAGTTGCTATAGGCCTGACAGTATGTCTAGTTTTGTTTCTGACGATGAATTTGCTTGAGAATCTCAAACATCGAGCTAGCATAAGTATTGGCTCGGCGGTCGTGTCTTTTTAAAAAGTGTGGTGTACCGTCCGTTCTTTAGAGAAAATCACAACCTAAAAGTATGACCTGTTACTTACTATTCGTTCATCCGGCAATAAGATGAAGCTGTTGGTAAGGTTTTAAGCAGTTCTGGTACCCCAGAAGGAGTTTCCTAGTAGAATACAGGGAAGAAGATTTTCGTGCTCCTATCATAAAAAGTCCCGACATCAATAGTTCAAGTCCCAGAAATGCATAGTTAAAAGATGGTTTTTTTTGCTCTTGTCTCCTGGCAGTAAATGATTTAAATGTTACAACACTGCAAACCTCCTAAACTATAAAAATTCCTTTATTCTGAAGTAACTCAGTCATATGAAGAAACCAGCGGAATTGAATTCATAAAACAGGATTACTTTTTTTAAACCTGTAGGCCTAATTTGGCGAAATCTTTGGGCATTTGCCGACATACTTATAAAAGTAGAACCAACATATACTAAGAGGTACCCAAGAAACGAGAATTATTTCTGAAGGCAGTGTGTTCCCCTCCCACTAAGTACTTTTAGTAGACAATTTTCATACTCAGTAAGTTAAATAGCGTTGGGGAGAAATCATCGCAGTTCACAGAATGATGGTTTTATTAAACCCTCTCTCATCGAGCTCCATTATTTGGCTGAGAAAAATTTCTAAGGAGCTATACCCCAATATTAATTTGTATTTTTTACATTAAAAGCAGCAAAAAGCATTAAATTATTTTGGGAAGATTACAGGAGTGAACCTCTTAGTCAGACAAGAATTTACAAGTGGTCTACCTCATTAGAAAAGAGTGAAAAGTTCCCCAAAGATTAACTTCGTTTCTTTCACCCCTTTTTTTTCAAACCGACGAAAATTTTAGAAAATTTCGCAATACATCATGTTTTCTCGACGCAAAACAGGAGTCCAAATGGAAAAAATTAGGGAAATTTCCTAGATTTCATTTCAAAGCAGCTTTAATAAGGGGTTGTACATAAGATGCATTGCAGAAGCGTGTCTTAGGTGACTGCATTTTGTTAGCCAGACCATGAAACGTCCAAATGTCTCCTAATAATCAAAAGAGCGTATATGAAATGACCTCGCTTTTGTCACAGTGCCTCAATACGAATGATTCTTGACAAAAATCATGAAATGGCAGATCAACCAGCGGAAGACGCTTTTACCACCCAAAACTAAACTGCATGGCACATGTTATCAAATCTGAAGTCCATAATTATTTGTTTGTTGACATGAAATGATTTATTAAACTGAATGATTTTTCCATGGCACCACAAGGTAGAAAAATTTCTATTTTCAAGGACTCAAGCGCTTGAGGAAACAAAAAAAGCTGAGATTTTGGCGGAGGCTTGTTACCTCACCGCTACCACGTGCCTGCCCACGCAGCGCTCAAATTCAACCAGTTTTGGCGGAAACTGCCAATACACCGGTTTTCCCTTCATCTTACTCTCCCGATGAAGACCCCTGCGACCTCTTCTTATTTTCAAAAATGAGGAAACACGTTACGAAAGTGTTTTAAGGAAGTTAAGAACAACCGGTTGGAAAACTTATTGACATTAGTTCAAAATAATATTTAAAAATATTTCTTAATGTTAACAACTCTTTGGGAAAACTGTATGTCATCTAATGAACAGTAATTTTAGGGGGAATTAGGTTTTTCCGTATGTTATAATAAATAAAATTTTTTTTGAAAAAAGGCATCCTTGGATATATAATTAGAAAGAAAAGATTCTTTGGGAAACAGGAACAAGATTGATTGTAAATTTTCGACGCTGGCCCACGAAGTCGTCTTTGGCCATGACGGAATTGTGTGCGCATTTTTAAACGTGCCAAATCATTGGAAGTGATTTTGATTCAATGCATACCAATCTCAAAAAGCCTGGAAAAAGAGTTAACCACCAAAACATGCTATTGACCATAGATGACTAATGATTATTGATTTTTGGCATGCTAAATAATGCACACTACTCTTCAAACATTTCCCTCACGTCCGAAGACGACCTGGTGTGCCAGCGTCAAAAACGTACAATTACGTTTATTCCTGTTTCCAAAAGAATCTTTTCTGTCAAAGAAAACTAAATTTAAAATATTTAAAACCGCTAAAGCTCATAAACAGACCTAAATGCAGAATTATATCAGTGGGCACCCGGTCTCAAAGGGGATATTTGCGTCGCTCATAGTAAGCCAGTCTTGTTTTTCTGATGCTAGATTATAAAAACGCATATTTTTAAGGGCCAGCAAGGCAGTAACATGCACTGGGCAAACTCCACGAAGTGCGTGCAAATACACAATAAATTTCTGATACGCGTAACCGGTGTCGGCCTCCTTGAAAAGCGTTTTTATTACCGTGTTCTAGTTGTTGGCAAAATGGACGCTGCCTCTTCTGTGGAGCTAATGACAGGTCTCGCTGTACATCTACGTTTTAGGTTATTGTTTTTCTTGTGAGGAGGCTTTGTACCAGAACATTTATTCATTTTTTTGTCCATGCGGTCAGATAGCGAGTCATAAATAACCAGACATCTTAGAGCTTCCGAAAGCCTTTTGAAACTATTTGACTATGTTTTGCCGTCAATAACATGTTCTCGTTCTCTTTTTTGCCAATCTGACTCAGTTTTCTGCCAACAGTTATTTAGCTAGGTCATAAGATGCTCTGTCAATTTATGTAATTTTACGTTAAGATTTTCTAGGCCAGTGTTTTGTGTCCCTTCACCAAGCGCCCACATCTAAGACTAATAGGTTCTACTCTCTTTACCAATTAAGTTCCACCCTTCTAGGCTGACCCTCAATTGGACAGTTTAATATTTTATTAATAGGCAATGACCATTTGCAGTTGACAAAGTGGTCACGAAATTATATTTCGTAAATAAATCCTGTTAATTTCCTGATCTTTAACATGTTTAAATTTCTTCCGGGATAATAATGCTTATGATCTGTATCTATCAACTAAAAACTTTTAATTTATATTTGCCTTAACCAGCCCGATGTCAAACATCCTTTATCGCCTAAGGATCATTTGGTTGTCATATATTTGCGCTAATTCATACGGAAATTTATAAGTTCAATTGCTAGACCGTACAGATTTTGTATTGACTCCTTTATAAAGCTTAACAGACAAGAACAAATGCAAGAAAATATTTCGCCGAATTCTCGGATATTTTCTAAGGAAAACTCTCAAGTCTTCATCTTCAGTTGGTCCAAACGCAGCAACTGTTACTCGGTTCATTAATTTTAGCAAACAGAAAATAATTTTAAACGAGTTATTGGATTTATTTGAGGAATCATAGTTAGAACTTCTATAAAAGAGGAATTTAATCAACTTTATTATTTATATAGCTTTTGATAGTTATATCTCCGTTTGATGAATATACGCTTACTTTAATATTTTCAGCAAAGAGGATTTTCAAATTTCACAAAGAGAAGTGTTTTTGAAACATGTAGTGCTTTTTTTCTGTTGCCTAGTTGACATTATAGCAAAAACGCATTATTTTTCTTTTTTTATTAAATTATCTCAGAAGATTAATTGGCAAAGTACATTTGTTTTCGATAAATTCTTGTCAGGCCATAAAATTTTACAATTTACATTTCATTACCATATAAATATAAAGGCCTGACGAGAAAAAATCGAAAACAAACGTATGTTTGCCAATTTATCTTCTGAAATTTTAATGAAAATTTTCGCAAAATTAAATAATCTGTTGAAAAGTCTGAATTAAAATTTATCAAATAAATACCAGAAACTTAAAGCTGTCGTGGGTAAAATCAGGCCTAATTAATTGAACTCTATACCAGTCAAACGTGAGAAATGAATATTTGGACGGCTAGGTAATCCTTCTGTTATAGAAGCAAATCATTCTTTACAGGAAGTGGTTGGAAAACTCAGAGCAACGGCGGTAAATATTGAACAGGTTGCACTTATTCTCTGCAAAAACCAAATTCGTTTGTTTATTCCGGCCTAGAATGACATTGGTGGATTCATTTACGCACCTAAGGGAAAATATGCTTTTTTCGCACCAAAAGGTTGTCTGTTGTAGGATATTTAGTATTTTCCTTTTTTAAATTATATTTAAAACTTTAAAAATATAAAAATACTGCGCAGTTCCTGCCTCTTTGCCGTTTAAGGACCGTAAAGTCACAAAATTTGCAATTTTAAATTTTTTATTCTGAACGTTTGGAAATGGACAAGATTCCCTTATTCTTGAGTTTAGAACAACGTTCTGTTAAATTAAGTTAGTCTACTGGAGGAGAAGGAGGAAAAAGAGAAGACGATTAAAAAAGATTTAAGAAAGTTCAGACGGACATTTTGTCGTTCTTATGCTGAAAGATCGCGGGACATGCACTTCTGCACTGTTGAAAAATAATTTGACGGTAAGGCTATCTCACGATTTCCACCGTGTGTCTCACGGACAGTGCTAAAAAATCTGTATGCGTGATCTATACATTATCTGGTCTTCATGCTGTAGGATATCACAAAATTCTTTGCAATCTAACAATACAATCACAATTTCTGGAGAAAGATATCCGTCACAATTAATGGCAAAAGTAGCTGATGTAGGCCCGCTCATAAACCCCTAGACCCAAAATTGTGTCCTAAAAACGGTGGTTATAGATTTTTGACGGGTGGAGATTTAGAATAGGCAGCGAAGGAAATTTTCAGAAGTAAGTATAAAGCGAAAATAAAATGCATTCAAAGTTGCTTCCCGCGGCCACTGGGATTAATTTGTTCCGCATGTTAATTAAGAGTGTGCGCGGAGCTTCGCGCCGCGTAATATTCTATTCTAACTTCAGAAAGCTAAGTTGGACGTCAGGTAAGTTGAAATAGAAGACCTCCTAACCACCATTTTAATTTTTAGGGAAACTCAAGAAACCTGCAATTTTCTTAGCGGGTTTTCCCGCAATACTTTTAACGATAATACCGATAAGAAAAATCTACAGATAAAAATCAACAACAGTTCTAAATACAATAAAATAGAAGTGCATCTAGCAGTTATTAAAGTATATTCTAACGACTATCCTAATTCCCCACCCATAAAACCATAAAATTTCCGTTTTCGTAGGACAAAATGCAGAGACTAGGGATTAATGAGATGCAATATATAAACTACTGTTGCCCAATTTACATTACAGAAAATTTTAGATTGACCTTTAAAAGATTTGCATCCCTGTTTGGCATCGAATGAATGCGATTGTGGAAGTTCGCCAAGGGAAACTCTCCAATCCAGCAACAGTAGTAGCAGCGAGCAGTTTTGCATCAATCACGCTACCAAGAGTTGGCTATATATTTTCAATTGAATTCAATTCAGGACTACTTGTTAGCGACATGTCTTTCCTACACAAATGTGGAATTTTCTCAGGCAGCTACGACGAGGCTGCAGAGCTGTATGAGATGTGGCCCCGTTCTGCATAAAATGTATCCTTGACATGTTCAGAAGAAGTTTATTTTAAAAATTTTGACCTGCTCTTAAATACTGGGAAAATAGATTATGTGCGCAGTTCAAAATTTTAAAATAAACTTGTTCTGAACATGTCAAAGATACAGTTTATGCAGAATGGGGCCACATCTCAAACAGCTCTGCAGTCCAGAGGTATCTGTCTGAAGAAGCAGATTTTGCTTAAATATTTCGTCTCGATAATATTTACCAATAAATTTCTGGACCCGTGATACAATGTGGAGGTTAGAGAGACGTTCAAGGACCATTGCTCCCCACACCACGACCGTAGGGCTTAAAGTTGAAACTTCAACATTATCGACCATGTTACAACCTGAAGCCCAATAAACGTCATATTCTCTGTTTGGCAACTGGAATCCTTCATATGACCATTCATCGAAGAAGACAAGTTCTTTCCAGTCGTGTATAGTCCATCTCATGACCACCTTCCAGAAGTTCACCTATTTTTCATCTGTTTTCTGTGGAATTTCCTTCTGTGGTGGGTGGTAACACCCAAATTATTATGCAAATAGCTGTGCATACTGGACTAAGAACCTTTAAGATCTATAGGATTCGGTTTTTTACGAGGTTTTTGTGCTTTACCTTGCTTTACAAACGGATTTTTTTCGAAAACTGTGTTTTCAAATCTCCCCAGCATTTTTGTTCTTGCAGAGTTCTTCTGCTCTGTGAGGGTTCCTGTCCACTTTTACTGTTACCTCGAATACTTGACTGTTCTGATATAAAGACATACAGTTTTAGCAATTTCCACTTGGTTTACCCCGGCTAGCATTATACCTATAACTCGAGCTGTGTCCTCTGACACTTTTTATGCTGGTTAAGAGTTTTCTATTATATCTGTACTACTGAACTGTACAGTAAACGGTGAGTACAATGTTTGTTTACAAATAAATAATCAACCAATGCAGTTGAGTCATGCATTATCATTATTGCTGAATACTGGCCGAACAAGGAGACGCCTGGAAAAGAGAGTACGCAAACACATACTGGCTAGGTTAATTTGGCACTAGTTCAATTGTTAGTTCTATTCTCACACACTTTGTCGATAAGAATCACCAAGTCGATACTAATGAAACTTTTCAGGTTATCTACCGGACACTAGCCACCTTCTTCAAAGGCCTACACCAACGGATGTTAGCAATAGCCGAGGCAGTGGCTATACGGCTAGACAATCCAGTGATGTGCTGTCAGAAGGCGTTAACACAAGCCCTGTCACATCCGTGGCCAACGCCAAGTGGCGATTGCATATCACCCCCACTCCCTATTGACAGTCGTTCACTCCTTAACGTGACAGTAATTATCACTCAACACATCTGACCCATGAGCAACGCTCACAACTCCCTCCGTTCTACCTCTCTCTCCCCCCAGCGCAAGGAGGACCGATTTTGCCACGAAGGCGGTGTGAAAACCATGAGTTGTAACCAACGTTCCCTTATTAACCTTGCCCAACTGTACGATTTTCATTATCCCTGCAATTTTACTGGCCTGATCATAAATTGCTGAAAACATCCTGTTGCCGAATACAATTAACGAATATTTAATTTGAGTTGATCCAATTGTGAAAAACTTGAGGCGTTCGGCAGGATTTGAGCCTCGAGTTTTTCGCAATTGGGTCAACTCAAATTCAGTAAATCTGCCAAACCTCCGAATAATAAAGTCAGCCTTTTAGTCACTTTGGTGGATTCTACAGGGTGCCCCACGAAAAACCCTAAGTTTATGATAATGTTTATACTGTTATAAAAATAAAAATTATTGATTACAATTATAACTAACAACTTTATTGTGTAATTAACAAACTGTTGCCTAATAACAAGTTACAGATACCGCTGAAAATGCTGTCCACTAACTGCAGAACAGCGACGTTAGCGATCCATCCGACATTTCTGCAACCCCCATGTTGGATGTTTTTTCCGGAATAGGACGATGACCTCGCGCTGGCAATTGCTTAGCTGTGGCATGGGTCTACACGTCTTTCCAGAATATTCCTGGCATATGGTACGCAGGTGGGTATTTTAGAACCTTCTCCTCTGCGACCACCACCCACGTTGTGTGGGTGCTCCTCACCACTGAGCGGAACATGGTATGGGCAACATGAATGCGGGTGCGAACCAACGGGGGTGGCTTCACTTCGGATGTGGCCCAGGTGTTCTGTTTTCTCGACCATCGATCGTGACGGCATGGACAATCACAAACTTAGGGGTTTTTTGTGGGGCACCCTGTAGATGCCTGCTTAGGAAATCCTGCTTGAGCAGTCAGCTCGCTGTTGCGTATATATGGATTCTATACGAGCGATAAAGTTGGGCGGATAATATCGACCCAAGTGTGATTACATTCATAGCGCGAGATGAAGCGTTTGTAGCTAGAGCGCTGGTTTCCGGTAAAGGCCTTCGCTACTACGCGGGTTCAAATCCCGCTGAGCGCCTCGAGTTTTTCACAATAAGGTCAACTCAAATTAAGAAAATCTGCCAAACCTCTGAAGAATATTTAATTCTAAAGAAATTATCGCAATTTTCAAGGTCAAATAATTTTGTGATACCCTATATAGGTAGAAAGACTACGATGTCCTCTACGCACATACCGGCGTAGATGCGCTGAGCCGACAAGGGGGACAGACCAAGGCGTATCGCCTTGCAACATACTCTGATCCGGTGGCAAGCTCGCAAAGACATCAACCAGGATGAGTACGTTCTGAAATAGATCAGTGTACGATTACCACTACTATATACTCCCGATCAACAACTGACAAGACAGCGAACTCGTGGCTCAAGGGTTAGGACGTTTGCCTCTGACCGGAGAGACGTGGGTTCGAAACTCGAGTGTGGCAGCAATTTCAGCAGCTACACTGGAGTTGGCTATCATAAGCTGACAACGGCTATTAAGCCAGAAATAGCTATCCTAGCGTGCTTGTCTTTGCCGGTAATACCTTTAAAATATCAGGCGTTATTCGGGTCACCCTGCCACAACAAATGCCAAATCTGTGGGGGGGGGCATTGATGACATGCGTAGGTGCTGGCTTGGGTGGCGTGTGAGCGGCTTCAATAGCCCTTTTCACTTGCACCCGAGCCGGTCTTCTTAACTCTGCCTTCACCCCGGGTTCGGTTGAATAAGTGAAGAGAGGGTGCGTGGTAGTAACAACGCAAGCCTACTATAACTTCAAACTAATCTGCGTGCAAACTGCCGTTTCTGTACAACCAGGCTGTGGTGCACAGAGTGGGCATGGTCAAAATCGACAGTCCAATAGACTACGATCAACAGTTTAACCATGGATTCAAATCATGGCCGGCGAAAGGACGATGAAACGAGACTTGTGCTGCACGTATTGCACTCATATTTTCTTTAGCCATTTGGACCGAGTTTAAGAGTAGAGTTAAGAAGGCCGGAGGCAGGATCGGGCGCATATGGTTGGCGCGCCGGGTGCTTGCAGCTAGACTTGCCACCCGACCCCTAAGCACGAGCACAAATGATCAGGATTTCACACAAAAAAGAACCTGGTAGGCACAGTAACACATTTCTTAAAAACCTAAGCGTGACGTGCTTGAATCTAGTGCAGCAATTTGCTTGATCCATATTCAATGCTGAGACTCATTTTGGCCAAAGCAAATCATCACTTGGGGAACGGGCGTGCCACCGCCTCATCTTATGCCAGTACTGGAGAGCTAGACGGTTGAGCAATCATCACACCCGAGCCTACCGCCCATGATGAAAGTTCAACAGGTCAGAGCCCGTGTGCCGTCCAACAAATAATCCACGCGCAAGAAGGCAATTAACGTTGATTGTCGCTGTATGCTTGTAGTAATGACTGTATCTTATAAATACCGCAAACTTCTGTGCATGCATAACCCGTTTCTGCTACTTTTTTCTACTTATCTCTCTGATGATGAATCCACGACGGGTGTAGAAACGTCAGTCAAATAAACGCATTTTCCCAGCGATCGAGTCTTCTTCTTCTTAATTGTTTCCTGAGACTCGCATGTTTGCTTGTAATAGTTCCTGAATCTTTTAAAACGTACTTAAGGTTGGGAGGAAGAAGAATGCAGTTTTAGGATGCAATGGCTTCTTCATTGTGTGACCATTGTAGCCTTCTCGCTTATGTGACCTTCGATCCCGTGTATGTTACAGAAGATGTAAGCAGGATTTTTTCTTCCACGCATTTGGTAGCAAATCACAAATTCCAATTGTATGCTCAAAGGAAGGGTTGAGTCAGATTTTCACACTGTTTTCAAATTCCTGGATAATTTTAAGCCCCGTATACTTTTAAGTTTGTTTTTATTTCATTGAAAGGCATCTTTTGGGAAATCAGTAAGTTTATTGCGTAAATTTTCGACACTGGATCCCCAGTTTGTCGTCAGACTTGAGAGAAAATTGCAAACAACAGATGTGTTCATGATTTTCAGTAAACAAGCTGTATGCCTTGGTTGAAGCTAAATCCTCTGTTTCTTTAGACCATTAAGAAGATATTTCATTGTGCTCGTAAAAGATTGAAGTAAATGCAGGCTTTTTTTGATACTTAATTTAAGGTAAATTTAGAAAGCCCTCTGACTGGACATTGTACGCTCCTAAAGAGTGCCATGATCATGAATATTTAAGAGCCCAAATGTACCCCTGCGTCGAGCATGCAATTTAAAGGAGATGTGATTTTCTAAAAAATTAGTAAAGCTATTAAAAACTTGTACCACTTTATTTTATAAAGTCTATTCAAATCTATATAAGTACTATCAATCAATGAATAAAATGTATTTAAGCTTAACATTCACTTTAACTGAGCGTAACTTTTTGCGGACGATTAAAAAGGCCTGAAGTTGAACGCCAGCCTGCTGGTTTGCGTTGTATTTTTGGATAGTTTGCATTATAAATCCAATTATTTACGAAGCGAAAAAACGCCTCACAATTTTAGATTATATTTTATGATGCGGGTCAGTGATGGTTTCATGACAATTAGCAGACGCAAATGTAACAAAAATTGCATGAATGTGCAGAGTCGGAGCGATATAAACAACCCGGTTAAGCCAAAAGCCATGAATCCTTGTATTTTTATTGAACACTTACAGTCGTGCAATTACCGCAATTACATTTCCATTCAGGCACCATTCCACACAACTGTCTTGAAAGATCCCGAAGCTCTCATGGGCAGAGCAAGTGCGAGCATGAGAAACCAACGTAAATTAAGTGACTGCAGGCAAGTTGCTGTTGATTTCTATTCTGAGTAATTCCCCTCTTTTACTTCATTTAATAAAAAGGATGGTCAGATCCGGTTCCCTGCAAACACAGATTGGCTGTGCATATCTATGGTTTATGGCGCTTTGTCATTGTAAACAAATCCAAGCACACGTCGAGAATGCTTCACTACCATCCCAAGAAGTGGGTATGAGGATTAAACCAATCATCAAAATTGCAGGAAACATTTTGATGGATATAAGACTCAGACCATCTCTGCCTCCAAAGGGAATGATTTGGCTTTATCACAGGAAGCCGATTGTACAGGTATTTTAAAGTACATCAACCTAGGGCTTTCTCATACAAACTGATGATCTTACTTGCTTTTATTGCGAAACGCGCTATAGGGACGAAGCTTTCACTAGCAGTTACTTCAAAAGATGGAAAATTCGGGTTTCTCATGCAGGTTACACAATGATTTCTGGAGAGTCCTGGCTTGGAAATGTTTTCCCCTTTGACTTATACTTCACGTCGTGATGTTAAAGTCAAATAGTAGTGCACCGTTTTTTGGCAAGGGCAGTCACAGTGGAATCTCGGTGAATCATTTAAATGCTATTTCTTGGTTATTCGTTGACTTGCCTGTGACTTCTGTGCGTCCATAGCTCATTTCAGTAAGGACAGTCTTAAGTTTAAAAATCCACTTTAAGTCAAAAAATGAAGTAGATCGTCTATCTCATTGAATGTCACCTAAACTTCTTAAAATCGTTGCTTCCAAAACGTTACTTGATTAGGGTTATTATATTGATTATCTTTCAGCCTATTTCTAAGATATTTACGTTACCTCACGATGCTGCCTTCTGACCGAGCTTCGTTTTGGTCACTATAAAATACATACACCCTAAAAAAATACTAATTAATTGGTACATACCTTTCTTAACCAAGTTTATCGTCTTCAAATGTAAACTTGATAATAAGGCACATTTATGGTTCTCAAACTATGTATTGCATATGTTCTGACTCTGGAAAATCATATAGCGTTCCTAGCAGTTTGCATTGGATGTAGAACCTTTTAGTATGTTTTACTATATTTAATGGTATGATGCTTTATCGATGAATATTTTATGGCTTAAAAACTCTCATTATTAGAATTTTTTGGCAACAGAAGCTTGTGTAGCCCCAATCATTAATCCCTACAAAATGCATGTTTTCCTACGAAAACGGCGTTTATCGGATTTTATGGGTGACAAATTAGTACACGCAGTGCAATATACTTTAATAAATGCTAAATACATTTTTATTTTGCTGTATTTAGAAGTGTTATTGATTTATATCTGAAAATTTTCCTAAGCCATATTATCAGTTTACTTATCGCGGAAAAACCTGATCATCAAACTGCACGTTTCTTGAATTTCCCGAAAAATTGAAATAGTGGTTAGGAGGTTGTCTACTTCACCTTACCTGTGGTCCGACTTACCATTGTGGATTAAGATAAGCATAGTCCGCGGCACTGAACGCCGTGCACACCTTCAATTTACATCCGGAACAACCTGCTCTCAGTGGCCTCGGGAAGCAACTTAGACTATACTCTTTTTTTAATTAACACTTTAAAATTTTCTTCTCTGTCCATCCTATTTCCATACCCCATTAAACTCTATAACCACCGTTTTTGCAAAAAAAAATTCTGGGACTAAGGGTATATGTGTAGAGCTACATAAGCTACTTTTGCCGCATTTTTAAACTGAAATATACATTTTCTTCAAGTATAAAACTTGTAAAAGGTACAACTAGCTTATGAGCCAGTAGCAAAATATCTGCGCGTGTTTTATATGCGATGTATTTGAATTGATAAGGGCAGTGAAAATCTACTTATACTTACTTCTGCAAAAGCCATCTTAGATAATTGTTCTGCAGGCAGTCTGAAGTTTTTTCGCAAAAAGCAATATCCAGACGTGACTTAAAAATCTTAAGTTTAGGCTACATTACAGTCATTTTAAAAACTCTGTTTAACTCAACTGTTCGAAGCAGCCTTTTTCACCATTAAGGATGACATTTCATGATATAAGGAATCTACGATCTATCTTTTTTTGGCAACTTTTATTTTAAAAAATGTTTTGTGCCTTGATGGTTGTTCCCGTGGAGCGATCTGCCTTCAAATATGGCTTTACGTGATTGTTTACTTGCGATAAAAGGCGACATAACAGTCAGTGAGTCAACACTTTTAGTTTGGCGATTGGAACTGAATATTCCTCAGTTTGTACTACTAGAAAAAATGCGGGCAAATTATGCGCGTTATTTATGTTGTCCTGACTACAAAAGTTTGTCGTTAAGCAGGCGAAAATAGAACCGAAATTCAGACAGTTTGGGCATGTTTATCTGAATTGCGAAACTTTTTGGGTTTTTTAAAATGAGTGTAGCAATGAGAGAACAGCAAAAACAAAACTTTTATTCCGAAGGAAAACTTTATATAGAGTGCATCCCTAAATTAATAGGCACAGTGTATTTTTTTCCTATGAAGATAGGTTTCAAAAATATCTTTCAAGTGTTAATTTGCGTGTTTCGTTACACTCTACAATTAACGCCTTCCCGCATATCGTACTTTTCGGTTGAAGATACTCCCATAAGGGTGTTAATTAATTTCTTGATTCAAAGTCCAGATTCTCATTCAGGACCAGCCGTCCAAATCATTGTTCGTGCGATCTGGTTTGTGAATAAGATGGAAAACCTACTCATAATACCTTATAGATCCCCTTCCTATTCTAGATGAAGTTAAAGAAATGGCAAAACCTGTACCTATGCTGCTTCTATTTTCTCAATGGCAGGATATGATGCTGACTACAGGATTGCGCGTGCTGAACAAAATTCTCGAATTTAAGAAACACTGGTAATCACTCACAAACCCACACTAAATGGCGTTGCAATACTGATTATTGTGCAGTTCAATATCAAGTATTTTCAGTCACGTCGGAATGCCAGCATTTTAATGAGCCACTTTCTGACCACTTATTAAGCGTGGATTCTAGAAAATGGCTACAAAAATAGTGTCCATTTGGAAATTTAAATATATTTTGTAGGAAAAATGCACAAAAATAGTATTCTTAGTACCTTTTTGGTGGAAAATTACGCCTTCTTTAAATTTTATACTTGAAGAAAGGGTATCTTTCGGTTAAAGAGGAGCTTTGCTTTGCTCTTGCCGGAAGATCTTAGGGTTATATTTGAGAGGTGTGCGAACTTTGTTTGCGTCAACATTGAAGAAACCGATCTTAGATTATAATGCATAGAAGTTGACAACTGTGCTGGTTAAATGTGAAAAAAATTATACCGCTGACCATACAGGCAAGTGACAGTTTGTATTCCAAACAAATTACTGAAACAGGAAAACAACTAAAGCGAGAGTATTGCCGAAGAACATCTCCGGGTTACTTGCTGCAAAGCTACTCAAACCTTTATATATATATATCAAAAAGTATATGCCAAGGCCGATCCGGCCAAGTCATAATAGCAGTAAGTGGGGTATGACAGCATCTGGGGGTAACTTGATACAGAACTGTTTCGGGCTTATTAGCCTTCATCAGCCAAGCATAACCCTGAACACCAGCTGGTCGGACACACAAACAAACGCACTCACAGACGGCGCAGTTGGTCTATCACTGGAGTCTATCAGATGGGTCATAAGCACTTCATCGAACCGCAGTTCATCAGCGCCTTGCCACCTGCCATTTGCTGTCACTGCCGGAATCGGCCTGGCAGGCGGTCATCCATTGGGGACCTCTGACCACCACATGAACTTTGTTTAGTTCGAAAGCCTATTCGATCGGTGTTCGCACATTCCTGAGTGAATATATACCCGATCAGCAGTGACAGCAAATGGCAGGTGGCGAGGCGCTGATGAACTGCGTTTTGATGAAATGCTTATGACCCATCTGATAGACTCCAGTGGTGGACCAACTGCACCGTCTGTGAGTGCGTTTGTTTGTGTTGTCCGACCAGCTGGTGTTCAGGGTTATAATTGGCTGATGAAGGCTAATAAGCCCGAAACAGTTATGTATCAGGTTACCCCCAGACGCTGTCATACCCCCCTTTCTGCTATTATGACTTGGCCGGAATCGGCCTGGCAGGCGGTCACCCGTTGAGGACCTCTGACCACCACATGAACTTTGTTCAGTTCGGAAGCCTATTCGATCGGTGTTCGCACATTCCCGAGTGAATATATATAAAAATATATATATATCAAGGAAATAATCGCGGAAATTATTAGGTGCATGACATGGAAGTAGGTGGATGGGACATGACTTTTAAGGGTCAGACCCTAGATTTCGATGAAAATTTTCGTTGAAGTCAATCAACTGCCGCGGAATAACAACGGAAATGTCCATTCTACAAACGAGTAGAACTACAAGTATTGTGAATTCTATATGACAATGATGTTTTACCATACTTCCGCATAGATACTAGCTAAAAGCCCAGACAGCAACGAGGGGTTCGGCCCTTCAGTAGGCCTCCAACGTTCTCTATGAGGTTTCTAGTACATGACTTACTGAAGAGCCGAACCCCTCGTTGCTGTACCATGCAGTAACAGAAACATCGGTGAAACACGTGTCTGGGCTTTTAGCTAGTATTTATGCGGAAGTATGGTATAACATCATTGTCATTTATATATATATTCACTCAGAAATGTGCGAACACCGATCAAATAGGCTTCCGAACTAAGCAAAGTTCATGTGGTGGTCAGAGGTCCCCAACGAGTGACCGTCTGCCAGGCCGATGCCGGCCAAGTCATAATAGCAGTAAGTGGGGTATGACAGCATCTGGGGGTAACTTGATACAGAACTGTTTCGGGCTTATTAACCTTCACCATCCATAGACTACATAATATTTGCTGGTTAAGATGCAACTAACAAGTACTTATTTAGCCCGTTGCATTAATAAGCACGGCTTGTGATCTTTCTTGATTTTCTAGGGCATAAGAATCGATTTTAAATTGAGACAACTTTTAGCCACCTATAAGATTTTCTTCGGCCTACTCAATGTTAAGAGGAACTACGTAATAAAAAATCGATTCCTTATCTTAAAGTTTGAATAAAGAACAACCGCAAGCAAGTCGCACATGCTATGCGGTGTCTGCATAAATACAATGAATTATCCAAGGGTCGACCGCGGGTTCTCTATTCATTTAGTGTTTAATTAGATGGCGTGCCAAGGCACGACTGGACGATAAGATGCTCACCGATTCATCTGATTAGGAAGCATACCCATTCCGTTGTGCCTGGAATCTCGTTCTAGGGCAGTCGGAGTCACTTAGCGAGTTCTAACATACAATGGAGTGGAACTGGCAAAGACGTGGGAGATCGGAATGGTCATTTCTGAGTTATTAGCTCTCCTCAGCCAGTCAAACACTAATAGCAGGTGTACCTCCTTCCGTAGGTATTCGTTTTGTCCCGCTCCCCTCCATTCAACAGTAACATAACAATCTTTCTACTTCTTTAACACTTTACACATTAGCTTGTCGTTATACCCCTTGGCATTATCGTTAATCTTAATTACTTGACATTTTATATTAGTTAACACCATACTGTTTATCTTATACTTGATTGTTCCCCATTTTGGTAGTTGCGCCCCCTTTTTGTTTCTGTTAAACCCCTTTTATTCGTTTAAATGCCCTATACTGGTCCCGCGAAGATTGATACTATCTCGCTGTCTCGGACTTGGAAACTTTGTGTGTAAGAGTACTATTTATGTTTTTCCTAATCTCCAATTATAGAACCGTACTCGACTTACCGATACCGTTATCGCTTAAAGCACCACGCGTATACTCAAGTTAACAAGTAAGAACCAGGCCGGCCTTACGCATCTGGTTTATTATAGAATCCCAATTCTACAGCAGGTGTGGCTCACCCGGATTTCAAATCCAGGACCTTTGGTCATTGAGTGAAATACTCTACCATTGAACCACGGGCTCTTTGTTTATTTCGAACCGGTAGTGCAATGGTAGAGTGTTTCACTCAATGACCAAAGGGCCCGGGTGAGAAGCTCGGGGTCACTATCTATGGGATTGGGTAAAACTGGCTGATGACGGTTAATAGACCAGAAATGGCCACTCCAGTCTTCTTTGTCTTTGCTGGTATTGTTATTTTGCATGTTTATTCCCAGGTGGCCTCAAACTGCAAACTTCCTCTCAAGCAAATGTTCTTTGCTACAGGCTGAATTCTCGTTTCCTATATTGGAATTAATCAATGAGATTTCTCTTAGAATGGTTATAAAAATGCAGAAGTGTGTTTTCGATTCGAAAACAATTCTTAAGTAGGGTTGTTTTTTTCGTTATCCTGCAGCCTAGGCCCCAAATATTTCGGTTATTCCAGGATGCGGGTATTTGAATGAGCTTTTTTTACAGCCGCCTATAGGAATTACGTTTAATAAAACTTGATTACATGTGCAGTATACAAATTTTCGCACTAAATTCCTATGTTTTGATAAATTCGAGTATATTTTAGAGAAAATATGGAAGAAAATAATCTTTTTTATGCTTAATTTGAAGCATATTAGATCCATTAACCAAAAGTTTCCTTGTGGCCAATCGTTGCCCTAAGAGGCAGCCCAACTTAAAATTTGGCTAAATGGATATACTCGAAATTAAAATTCCTCCAAGAGAACTCTGCTGCCTCGGTCCGTTCAGTCTCTTAATTTCTGACAGATCTCCATGGCAAGAGAATTAAACCAGACGAAATGATGGTCTCCTTTGACGTGACATCACTATTTACATCCATTCCACCGGGTTTGGCACGAGATTTCTTGCGCAGGAGACTTGAGGAGCGGTACGTTGAAACCTAGAGTACACTTATAATCAAACACCTCGTGAGACTCTTCGCATTTTGTCAAAAGACCTACTTCACTTCTACACGTGAGGCATATTATGTTTTCTTAATTTTTTTTTGCTGGTAGTAAGCGTTACGTTAGGCTTCACAAGACATTTCCAATTCACAAAAAAATTCAAATTCAACTTCGAAAGGACTGAAGTACGACCCTGCTTAGGTAATCTTTTTGAATAAAACACAGACTTCAACATTTTTATTGACATTTCGTGAGGAGACACACTGCTGGAGCTCACTGCTTAAAACGAAAACTCAGACCGTTGGATGCCTTACCGCTACATGTCGACTCAAATGTTTTCTATGAATCAACATGCACTTGCGGATGCACGTACATAGGATGAAAGCAACGGCAACTAGCAGTCAGAGTCAAGGAGGATTTGCCTACCTGGTTATTGAAAAAAGAAAATAGAATTTCTCGTTCATCCAATACTGAACATTTGTTTGATACCGATCTTTCAATTGGAACCAAAACCCTTTTTTCTGAATACTTGTTCGGGCACGCATAACTTGTACCTTAGGCTTTTAGGAGGCAGTCTATGAATGGTCATTAGAACCCGACCTTTGTACAAAGCTGGTGCATGTGGTGGACCCAACTTTGCCGTGGTAACACCAGCTCCCTGATTAACATTTTCCGACCCAACTTCTTGCATAAGACGTTTTTTTCCCACTTATGCTGCTCTTGCTAACATTATTGATTAGCCTTCGTTGAAATTTTCTATCACCTTGCTGTTTTTACCGCTTTTTTTCTGTACAAATTCACTTTGATATTTTCTCTTACATTACTCACGTTATGCAACGAGATGAAGCAGCTGGTGCGCACTCTCGAAATTTACGGATCCAATAAATTCGGCTGTTCACGCAACCTTCAAAATTTTCTACAGGGAAAAGAGACTTAAAATAAGAGACACATGTGCTGGTCAGGAAATTGGCGGCTTGAGACGTTTGAAAAAACCACTTATCCACCTTCTGATTTGTCGTTTTTGATTGTTTACTGTGGCTTAAAACAGACAAGTTTCTAGTTTCTTCAGTTAATCACCTAGTTCTTCAAGAGATATTCTGGTACAATCAGCGTGGAATCGTCATCCTGACGGTCGACCAGGCTCTTGGCTTAGTGGGATGGTCCTAGAGCGCCTCAGGAACTAGCAGTGGCTAAAAGGCGTCGACCAGAATCTAAGACAGACAGCTATGCCGCGATGTGATATGACTCCTACTGTTAGTCAACAACACATTTGAGGCATTAAAAGCATCGCTGAGTGTTGTTACTGTTGGTGGTTGTTTCTGTTCTTTGTGGACGCTTTATGTTAGGCCGAAAGGCTCATTTTAAGACTGTATGGAAGCTGCTTGTGGGAATTTTTGCATCCAATTATTCAATTTTACATGCTACTATAAAGCACGATAGTTTAACTATGACTATTTCACTAGTACGCTCATGTATAACATAAAATACATTGAAAAAAGGTCAGAATGGCAGCCTTAAAATCATTCGTTTTGACCTCTTGCGTTTAACATATTCTTTAAAAGTGGCTACTTCAGAAGTATGCCTTTAACATGGATATTTTATGCAAAATTCGAATATATCCTCTAGAAAACTTGACTGAAATTGTTGTTTTGATATTCTCTTTCTAGCAAAGACAGTCGGCTGAATTTTTATATTTGAAGGAGCTCTTTTGCTAAGCTTCAAATCTTTTTTCAATTCTGGAATAATTTTGGATCCGATCTTAAGTTGCACTTGCGCGTATGGTTTACAAACTACATGTTGTATACTTTTAGTGCAAGAAAAAATGCGGAAATCTCTGACAATAAACTACCGCAAGAGCTCGAAAACGCAGAACAATAAACAAACGGATCCGGTGTTCGACAATCCTTCTTTTTGTATGGCATATCAAAAATGTCATAAACAATTCATAATATTTGACAATTAATCGTGCCATACTGTATATATTATAAGCAGTATTAATCAACGGATAGACACAATGCTGTGTGAATTTACATGCCTTGATCTTAAATATCCCATGCATTAAAACCGCTTTGAACCGTAAGATATCGTTTCTTACACTACACACGTTTGAGAGAACGTGAATCTTTGCCAAATGTCTACAAGGGAGCATAATTTTATTTGTTTATTTGAATTTATAAGGGTCTCGGTGTGTGTAAAAGAAATCGGTGACAAAAACTTATTTTCTAGTAACTTTTTTTTCGCAAAAAACCAAAAAGGGACTTATTTAAAAGCACAAATTTTAAGTTAAAATTCTTTTTATTATTTTGATCAAGACTTCAAGAGCCAGATTTCTAATGGGGAGATCTTGTTATAATTATAAGAAACACTTAAAAAATCCACTCGGCTCAGCACAACGGTCACTCACACGTAGTCACAACAAGCTATGAGGACTGGCATGAACATTTAAATCAGAAGCTACAAACCCCACAAGGGAGTAATTGAGCTGTTTGCTCTCATACTTATCTCACAAAGTTTGCCTTCGGTTGATATGGACAGGTATTTCAACAAGTCCACAGTATTTGGACGAAAACCCCCCCGAACATCGCAGAATACCTATTCCATCAATGTTCAGATGACATCTATCATCTGTGTCAATATTTGGCCCTAAAAACAAACTGATTCCAGCGAGCGAGCTGCCAATAATTCCTCCGCAGCTAAATATGCACGTTTTAGGCCTAATAAAAACAGGAACTACTCTAAACATGTGCGCAAACCCTGTGACAATGAGGTGACTGCGTACTTTGGGAACATGTGTATTGAATTCCAGACACTTATGCCCGTTAAATTCTATGATCAAAGACCCATGTGCATATGGTATGGCACAAACAGAATTTGATGGAATAAACAGCGTGATAGAGAAGAGGATGCGAACGCTGAGACAATATTTTGATTTGCCTAACGTGTTGAAGTCCGTATCGGATCCTTCAGCAGAGACACTTGCAGAAGCAGTAGCAGAAAAGAGTAATGCATGTACAGGGAGAAGCATTAGTTATGTGAGCTGTGATGCCAATGTTTCTCCATTTGTAAGGGACCTACTAAAAACAGCTAGATTTGCAAGTCCTTACTTCGTTCCTGGAGCACAATCGAAAGCTTGAAGTTTTCCAGTTCACTGTAATCAGCCGCTCTCAAACGTTATGAGCTACAAAAAAGCTGTTGGTACAGAAAGTAGGAACTGTCTTCTGTTCTGCTCTTTATCTTATTATGCCTCAACTTTCGGTGTTTTTCGTAAAGCCAATGAAGGAAAAAGTGGGCTTAATTAACAATATACGTTCCTTTTAAAAAGATATTCATCTGTAATTGTATATTTTTCCTCCAATGATATTGGGTCAACCATTTTCGGGATTGGCGTAATCACAGCGTATCAATTCGTTTGGCCGACATGACTTATTTTTTTAAATTTTTCCTCCCTTGTCCATGTTTTACTTCCTTTTGGAATTTCAAACTGTCAGCTCTAATCCAAAAGTAAGAGCTGCGATTATCGTAGATTCTAGAGTATGCATATTCCATTCCACACCCTCAGCCGAGCATTTAGCCGGTCGTTCTATCTCAACATTCGAGATAATTGCATCAATTCGGTTTTGTGTCCTTATGGTAGGATGGTTTGGGCCATTAAGTTACATCAAAATATCCACTTTTTGAAAATATTTACTCGTCGGGACTGCACCGTCGTCACTTGACCATCACAAAAGCCTCATTTTTTGTTCACTCCTAATATTTCTCCCTGTTCGTAACCTCCGAATTTGTATGGTCCCAGACTTTTTGCTTACCGAAAGCACAATCATCCCATGGAAGCAAAGTTTCCCAGTAATGGTGGGCCAAAAGGTTACGCAAGGTTCATTAGCGAAAGCTGGTTTCAAACAGAAGACAAATGGTTCACCCGAATTTATGCGTGCAGTTAACAATGAGTCGATAAGTCATAATTCTGATGGGTTATTTTTTCTCCCGAAACCAGATTAGTATACGTAGGAGAAATCAGAACGCTAGATTATATGATTGGTTTTTAACGCCCTTTTCAAAGCAGCTGTCGTGATTATTTTATCAAATTAATGAGCAGTTTAAACCTACAACACAAAAAAATATATTTTGGACGAAAAAGCCTATTTTCAAGGATTTTATACACACCTCATATGGAATATAAATTTATGGAAAAAGCCTTAAAATAAGAGAACTCGTGAAATACTCGTCGCATGACCAGACACAAATTGTAATCCAATACCAGAAATACACATAAGAAAATTTGATGAAAAAAATTTATTTTGATATGAACAAAGTGGTTTTTACGTTTTCACCTGACATTTAAAGCCTCACAGTTACAGCAATCCTTCATGGTTTCAGAATTTGAGCGTTTTTAAAAGCTTGTAATTCTAAACAAACTGTATTAATTTTTTATATTTTCTTTAAATTTTGAATTTACCTTAGGTCATTCGTTATTATTTTTAAAGAATTTTACATGCGTTAATACTGGCCTGGGAGTGATTACCGTGCTTTTTTACCCTGTAAAACTTTATACTTACAATATTTTAAACAATTTATTTAACTCCCTCCAGCACGATGTTTTCATTTTCTGAAAAAAATCACGTAATGAAGAGATTGAGAGAGATTGGAGGACAATAACTCACGAAAAAACAGGGCCGATGGCAATGAGGTCAGGCCCTGACTGCACAAATTTACGTGCGTATTCCGCGAAATTTTCTGTGTTGACCACTGATCACTGTCGGTCTCCTCTTCTTCCTCCTCCTCCTCCTCCTCTTCTTCTGCTTCCGTGTCGACATTGCGGCTGAGTCCGGTGGAGGTGGAAGATATCGTCGAAAATGACCGATATTCTTCTACACAGCTGTCTGCCTGTTCAGGCTGCAACATTTTTTGATTACCGACAAATTGTGTGATTCTCGTCGTCCAGGCAACAGTATTGCCGCTTGAGGTCTTTTCACTTTCTCAAGGTTTGTGGTTAAGGTTACGCTATTGTACAGTTGTTTGACCTCTTAGTCAGGACGAATAGGCTTCTTTACTCGACTGATCTATCGGCGTTTAATGAGTGAATACATACTATTCAGTAGCACATACGCACGTTTAGGGGGGTGGGGACACGTTTCAAGCGTTGCTGTTTTGTTGGAAGGATATGTTATGTTTTAACCTGGACTTCAAGGGGTTAGGAAGAAGTTTTCCTAATTTCATTTTCTGAAACTTCCTTTTGTGTGAGTTTTTAGTCTGTTTCATGCGAAATTAGGAAAAATAAAAAAGAAGTACTTAACGACCGAATGAGTGGTATAAAGAAGACAACGTCTAGGCTTTTCTTCTTTCGGCAGCCTGACAGATACTGCGCATCGTAAAAACGGAAGCATGCTATTCTATACATGAACGAGTGTAAGTACAAATACGCAAGATCGCAGGTCATGTCAGCTTCCGACTCCTCCATTGCGTTCACTGCTCCAAGTACACTGAGCATTCGATCGAGAGTTTTTTCCTTAACTCCTCTGGATACTTACTTTTTGAGACCTTCATAAGGCAGGAACAGCCATCAAAACGCCCTAATAGAAAGTACAGTGGGCAGTGTGGTTAAAGGTGATTGGCAAAATAGACTGACAGGAACCCTTTCTTTAAGCATAACATTTCAAGAAGGCGTAATTTGTTATCAAATAAGTACAAGAGAAGATTTTTTCGTGCATGCTTTCCATAAAATATATTTTAATTCATGAAGGTACTGAAAATGAATGATAAAAATGCATACTATTTAAGAAGCCATTTTTTGCATAAACAACTGTTCGCAGCGGTCACAAAGAGGCTCATCACAGAGCCGGCATTCTAGCGTGACTGCAAATAAATGTTATTGGACTGCATGATAAACAACAAGAAAACCCTACTCAATGCTGTTTTGCGGGTGATTACCAGTCTTTTTCAAATTGTGGAATGTCTCATGCAGCAACCGCCATACTGTATGTGCACTTTAAAACATTAATGAATTTAACTTTCGAGTCACAGGTATTTTGTGAGTTAAGAAGCTAGCACCAGCATCCGAACCATTTTGCTCATTATAATGAGTCTTTCAACTCATGCAAGAGTCCGACCTCATAGATAGCAGCAGCAACAAAACACACCACATGTACAGATACATCGAATGAGAAATCAAGCAATCGGCGCCGACAAACATAACCCTGTGCAGTCACTTCGAGACTTGCATCATTGATTTTTGATCGAATGAGGTCTCCTTTAACTTTGGCTTCTTCTGTTGCTGCTACTATCTTCGGCAATGGGTTCCTATATGAATTCAAAAGGGGAGAATAAGAGAAACGTTTTAGTGGTGCTAGCCCAATCTTAATATGCTTTGTTTCTAGAAGCATATTTTTGGAGTCAAAGGGTTTCTCTGAAATCAACACACAATTTTATTAAGTAAGTCTTCAACGCTGGTTTCCCCATCCCTCGAAAGTCTTGAGCATATTTGCAAAAAAAACAGGTAACACTTCAAATGAGCGATTTTACTGGCACATTTGTTACTTTGCTCTCAACATAAAGCGTATTTCTCGCTCTATCTACCTATCTCTTACCACCGGTTCTCATTTGGTGTTTGTGTCAAAAAGCGAGGGCAGTTTATTTCAGACTATATTGATTAGTTTTGCTCTATTCCATTTGCCCCTGATAGTTTTATACTGGATATCTAAGTCAGTGTGTCGACGGATGCATGGCTTCAAGAAACGCTCGAGGGACGAATTCTGTAGTTTTTAAAACATTTTCCCCGGTATAAATTTAAAGCAAGCCAAACAGGCAAAATTTATAAGCGCAAATTAATTTCCAGAGCGCTTATCAGCTGCTTCCGCTCTGTGCATGAATAAGGAAATATTTAGAGAGCACATCAATTTGAATTTACACAGAAATCGATAAAAGCAAGGTTGTGTTAACGTGACAAATAGTCAATACTAATGTCAACTTTAAACTTCAGACGAAAAATAGGGAGCGCAAGTAACAAAAATAAAAGTGTGGTATATATTTACCAGGGCAATTGAAGACTTACTACATGGTCAAGTTGCTTACATAGGTCGGGTTTCTACAGCTGTATGTAGGCTGCTTCCATGTAACGTAAGGTCCGGTTTGTTCGTGCTCGAACAAGAACGCGGAAAGATGTGTTAGTGTCAACCGAATGACCACTGTCTAGTAGGTGTTTTGTAAAAGACGACCGTGTCAGTGTTTTCCATACAAAACTCATATGGCATGATGGATTGAAGTACGGGCATCCTACGATATTTAATTGAGAACCGCAAGACCTTTGTCTAGAAATTAACTTTTCTTTTTTCAACCGACGCTACTAACAACTTAAAGGCGCACACACGGGTTCACCCATATCCGACTTTCTGGTGAAGTTCGTGATGCAGAAGTAAGAATCGATCGTTTTTCTTACAACTTAACCAAAATTCTGGCTTCTCAGCATCAAGAGGAATCATTTAAAACTGATCCACAAGAAGTTCAATTCCATATTTTCAAGAATTTTATTCACATTCGAAACGGATGTTGATAGACAACTCCCATTTCTGGATGTCCTTGTACATCGAAATACTGATGATGTTTATCGTAAAGAAACATATTTGGAGGTCAGCTTACATGTAGTCTCTCACAAAAGGAGTTCTGTCTGAAAACTCCTCAATTTAGCCAAAACAAGTTGGGTATGATAAAGAAGATTATCAACCAGAAATTATAAACCTCTTTTGATTTTTCTCCAAAAATGGGTACCCGTTAAGAATCCTTGCCCCAGTACTTGAAGCGGCAAGCATCCAAGCAAAAAAGATATTTAAAATTATACGGCCCTCAAAGCACCAAAGATAACGATCTAGTAAACTCTCCCGTAAGTGAAAATCGTGCCTGAGCTTGCCGAAAGATATTTTAGATACATCTAGCGCATTTGTTCAGTCCACAACTACCTTCCGCTCACAGCTTGTACATCCTAAGGGCAGGGTTGGCTACCTTCATAGAAAAGGTGTCGTCTACAAAATCTGCTGTGCAAGTTGTGATGCAGTTTGCTCTGGCCACACTGGGAGATAAGTCTTTACCCGCATACAGGAACACCACTTAGCGGTCAGAAGGTGAAAATATATTTCTCAAGTAGCCATGCACACACTGAAAGACAGTCAGAAAAGCCCGTGAATTCCTGGAAACAGCGCACTCCAATTAGATGCGTTTCAACTGCCGTATTGATTTAGATGCCACGTACAGGTTTCTTAAGGACAATGTTAAGCACGCCCAGCCAACCACAGCAGGATAGCAAAAATCCCGTAACGCCTATTAGCGCAGACGTCACCCAACCATAGAATGCTCTGTCAGACATGGTTTATTGATTTAATTGTTTCTGTACCTATCCCGTAGTCTGATGACGAACCGGGGGAATAGCCTGTAAGATTTATGCATTAAAGTTTCTACTTTCCCAAATAATTTCTTCTCTTCTTAATGATATAATGTATTTATGATATGTATAATATAGTTGGACAGTCATGGACAGTGACTTCTACTTCAGCTCTACGAAACAGGCTGAGAATTGACGACTGAAGCATGTATTCCCTCGAGTTGAGGTTAACTTATTACATGTCCACTTCATACTCTCATCTACTATTCACAAAATGCATAAGCATGACGATGTAAAAACAAGTGGAAGTGGGCCTGGGCGCAGTTTTTTACTGAGTTTAAGGGCCCTACTAAGCATGCCACATACGGCTCGATCCTCATTTCACGTCATTATCAAGGTGAGATGCTCTGGAGACCAAATGAAGTATGAGCCACTGCAAAAAACCCTCTGTCCGGAGATGGAGGTGGAGGCATCCCATGCGTTTGCACTTGGAGCATAAAATTATTTAGGCTGATAAATGCGCAGAGTTGCCATTCGCTAGGCTCCCAGTATTGTTTAGACTCTCTGTCATTTTCCCTCCTATGCACCATTCAACTGTCTGATTCTGTCAGAAAACTAGCGTTGGAAGTCGGATGCAGTTGCCAATTTGATGCGCAAAAGTCTGTCTAAAGCGTGGCGTACGGTATATTACATATCCCATTCAAAATCATTATCGAAATTGGAGTTTGTTAATCACCCTAAATTCGGTCTTGTTAGTTTGATCTGATGAGTGTACTTGATCCTCAGAGCATCACACCACGTTTCCATCTTCATAATAATTTTTATCCAAAAGTAACTTTTTACGACAAATCAATTTAAGAAACAGTGTATTTTTGAATTTTAGATAAACACGAAGAAGATCTTCAATTGGGAAAGAAAACTCAAAAAGGCTATAATTCGTAAAAAAATTGTCGCAATTGAAAGGAAGGTTTGGAACTGATTATAATCCAACACCTGAAAGATGAATAAATAAATTTGAGCCACGGAAGGTAAAGAAAATGGCATGGTGACGAGTTCACTTCACGATAATAATGGTGTGAGGTTACAGGCATTATTTTTTTTATTTTTTGGAACTTGAAACGTTTTTTGAAACAGTTTGTATTTCTAAACAAAATACTATTACTTTTCGTATTTCCTCTACGTTTTACCTAAATGTATCCAATATTATTTCAACATTTTCGTACAAACAGTAGGTGTTCTAAATCATAAACTCCACGAATTTTTATAAGTACCTCCCTTTTACTAAAACGCAGCCCAAGCTCCGGTCCCAAAAGTCTTACAACAATTAAAAAACGGTCGTTCTTCACAACGATAAATATTGCGATTAATCAAGAAATAGCACTTTATTTAGAAATACCAACTTTTAAGCAAAAGGGGAAATTCTGAAAAAGTGAAAATCGGGTGAACTAGGTAGAGATAAGCTTTTAATGCAGAGGAGGCTTGTTAATGCAAAAAATCGACTGAATAAATGCAGATACATATTCTTCCATATTACGTGCAATGTAGGGTATGGCTGCTTCTGAACAGCCCACTTTTCGAATCTGTACTCCAACACGGTTTCACGGGGATTGCTCGTTGTTTCTTCCTTTTATACATCACTTGATTTACGTTGGACTAAGGCAACCGAATTTTCGCTTCTTTTGGCTGATTGGGAGGTCACTAAAGAAATATATTTCACAAGCTCACCTGCGGACATGCCGGTCAGTGACTAATAAATTTAAATGGAATTATCAGGTGCAATTTTAAACATACCATTTTTTGTAGACTTCGAGAAATTTCCTTCCGCCACATTTTTTGTAATTATTTTTGAATTTCAATAACGACGAGGTTCAGATCTTTCTTGACAGGATAATTAATGCCCGACGATTTTCCCTGGGTTTAGGTGATTGGCCAGAAATTAGGATCATAATCTACGTGCTTACCGAAATCTTAAAAATATAATATTTTTGCAAGCCTTCACGTAAATTGCGAGTTTTTTAGCATTCTTTCCTATGCAGTTGTCTGTTTGGGTCATGCTTTTAAAATCAACCAAACATGTCAACTCGTTGCCGAAAAAATGAAGGTCTACAACAAAATCGAGAACAACTGTGCCTAAGATCAATTAAAAAACATTATTTGACAAGTAACCTCTTGAAAATGTGCCTTACTTAGATATTTCACTGCCGTACTTGATTTAATTGACGATTGAGTCAAGGGCAAAATGAAAAATTTTGGCCATTTTTTGACTTCTCTAAGAATTAGGGATGCAAAACGTTTATGCTGTAAAAAGGGACTACTTAAATAGTATGCGTTTTTATCATTGATTTTCACTACCTTTATAAATTCAAATATATTTTATGGAAAACGTAGACGAAATTTTATCTCTTGTACTTATTTGGTAGCAAATTACGCTTTACTTAAATTTTATACTTAGAGAAAGGATACTTTTTGGTTCTGAATTAGTTTAAAAATTGCCGAATTATTTTGAAACCTTCTGACTGCTACACCCGAATTCATGGTTTACAAACTGCGCACTATGTGCATCCTGTTTAAACAAACGTACGTTTTTTGCTAACAGGTTGGCAAAGAAGTCACATAGTTCTCAGAAAATATTGCAATGGGTGTGAATATGTTTTATACAGTATAGGCAGCATTAATTAAATTGCCGGATTTGATGTGTTATGAATGAACACCTTACAATCGTAAAAAAATCATAATTAGGCATTTTTAAAATGGAAAGATAACCATTCTTTAAATATTGAATTTAAAGAAGGCTTACTTTGCCACCAAATGAGTCCATGAAATAATTTTTCGTGTTTGTTTCTCATAAAATATATTCAAATTTATAAAAGCAGTCGAAATCAATGATAAAAACGCATACTTTTACAGTATTTACGTTTTTTAGCGGTCAGAAATAAGCTCTTTAAAAAGCCGACATTCCATCATGACTGCAATACGTTCAGAATAGACTACACGATTATCAGTATCACAACCTTAATCAGTGCCGATTAGCGAAAGGGTATCAACATTTTGCATATGTCGGTATGTTACATTAATTCTGGCGCGTACTCTACATGCAGTGAATTATTACAGCTCAAGGTGTGGTCCTATGGATTAATAGGTGACAAAATTAAAAGCTTCGTGCGTATGCGTCAGCCCGCAGGTACTTCTAAAGTACTGAACTGGAAACGGCTGTCTTAGCTTCCTTTTATCTTGTCAGTGCGCGTGTTACACCCTTAATGATAGCCAAGTGATTAACAATGACAAGCGAGCCTGTAGTGTCCATTTCTAGCTTATTAGCCATCATCAGCCAGCTCTTCCCAATTCAAAATGTTGGGGCACCGGAAACTCTTACTTCGTGCTATTTAAGTTATAATACGACATTCTAATTACTGCTTCACGGGCCTTTATGTCCTGTCAATGGCGCTAGAGAAGGTCCTGTAATGAGATATGTGCTATGTATCCGCCTAATAAGCAGAAGAAGGCAAGCATCCGGTTCTGCTAGCAAGAATATTTATTCAGAATAACAGATAATCTTTAGCTCGTTCACTACAGCCGGATTATTAGGCTGTGAGCCTTCTCAAATAATCCTAGCCTGTAACATGCGAGGGGGTTCTGGACTGCACGCTGATTCGTGGTTCCCCACGCTTCTCGCCGTAGGGTCTGAGTGCATCACCGCTCGCGTCTCTGTAACAATGTGTGACCTACTAATTTCCGAGAACAGAATGTAAAACTGAAATTTTCGGACGACAGTGTCTACCAGAAACTGTGTGGGGAAAGTTCGGGAACTCACGGACGAGCCGAACATCTCGCAGCTGTGTTATTCAGCGTCAGTATATCAGTGTATGTTGATAAATGCGTAGATTTGCCACCCGCCGGGCTTCCGGTATTGTCTAGATTCGCTCTCTTTCTCTTTCTCTTACCCATGCCGATGTGATGCGTAACCCTTCTATCTCGTGACATACAGTACATAACCTAGTTTACTCAAAGGCTGGATTGAAAGTGGAGTTGGTTACTTAGCCTTCATGGCATCTTGTTATTTTGATCTGATGAGTGAATTTTATCCCCAGAACGCCTTTTATTGAAGACAAAACTGTCCCACGTGAACATCTTCATCATAATTATTGTCTTAAAAGTCCCTTTTTCCTTAAATGCTTTTAAGAAACAGTTCATTTTTAAGTTCTTGATGAACCGGTCGAACGAAATTCATACTAATGGAAGGAATATGTAAAACACCGAAAATCGTGACAAATTTGCCGGAATTTAAAGAAGTATCTGAAAATAATTGCAAACTAGGATCTTAAATATTTTTAACTAGATTTGATGACAGGAAATATCTTTCAATATAAAGAAAATGGGTTGGTTACTATTTCACCCTATGCTTATGTGTATCGGTCAAAGTAAGAGCCATTTTTACCGTTTAGGAACTTAAGGCCCCTTTAAAAAGCTGGTATTACTCAATAAAGCAATGATAATTTTGAGATTTATTCTAAGTTGGTAATTTGGTAAGGTTATTCTATATTATTTTAAAGTTTTCGTACAAACTTTCCCCTGCAGCTGCTTTTCACAACTCGCAGGCTATCTTAATAAAAAAATCAAATCGCAAATGGTTGACGCACTAGTATTATTAATAGTTTACCCGTACGCTACTTTGTTGTGTTAAAATGAGTTCATTGAGCTTGATTGTGTATGCAGGACAAAGTACCTACCTTCGGCCTCAACCAAACGTTGCTTTTAAGCAATTTTATTGACTTTCTCAAAGTTTTTTATTGAATCAGTTCGGCACAGGCAGTTACTATTTTTGAAAAAAAACATTGGAAAAACTGACTTGTAGGGCCTTTTAAATATCTATTCCCCCCGCTCAACTGCCTGACGTATTTTGCGGCCAAAAATTTAATTCTTAGCGAGTGAGTTTAAATGAAAAGTTAATTGTAGCGGAAATGATCAAAAAATATTAAACTAAATGATGCTTGTTTTAATACACTAAAGTAGAATAAAATTCCATCAACATGAACTCCTTTTGAGCCGTTTAATAACGCCAATTAAGGGAAATTCGAACTTATGTGGGCAGAATTTAACGAAAATGGAAATTTGACCTCCTATTGGTGGAATAAAACGGAAAAATAGGCTATTTAAAACTTAAGAGTAGTTATTTTATCATGAGTTACTGAATTAAGAGCCTTTAAAGTCTGTCTTGCCAAAAAATTTTACTAGCGTGTTTTGTGTCACCCAGTGTTTCCAACTAAGCGTACTTCATATTTTTCGGTATTTCAGCTGCCTGGATTCGTTAGTGGATTATTATCTTTGTGCCATGCCTTTGCCTAAGGTTTGGCTTTCTGCATGCAGACCATTTAGCTTGCAGTAGAAGTTTTGGTGACACGGACTTTTTAAAATATAGTTTAAACTGGCAGAATTCCCTAGGTGTGTATGAGTTTCTATCTATTTGCTGACTTGCATTGACCATTTTGGTCTCTGAATTACGTTCTGCTCTGACTGTGAACTCTGCGTCACCTAAAGTGTGAAACGAGTTTATCTGAAAAGGATAACACATGTTAACCAAATGGGAGTACGGAGCACGGTTTCGAAAGCATCAGATCCTAGTCATGAGTCATGAAGGCCAGAAAATGAATTTCTTGTGGACGGATAACTCTATCCAACGTACACTCTCAATGGTTCTTAACTGGAGGTCATGTCTGAAATTTTTTGCCACAGTTTTTTTTAAATTCGTTCGAGAAAACAGCTAACGAAAGGGGTTGCTACCAGCCACATCAGCTTAGAAGGGGTAGACAAAACCACCAATTTCTTTGGTAGACTTGCGTCTTATAGTTCAATGCAGTTGAGAGAAAATTTGGCTAATAGTCAATGCAAATGCAAATCACATTTCACACATGACGTGGGTAATTAAATAACTCAACAGCTTTTGACAAAATATATTTAAACGTTCTTACTAACACGTATTTAATAGCACTTATATTGTAATTTATCCATAAATGGAAAGATTGTCCATATAAACGATATATACAGGGTGTTCAAAAAAATGTATGCATATTTTAAGTAAATTTAAAGTTAATGTTTATTATAATCATGTTATATCAAAAACGTGAAAATATTCAAAAGTATCATTTTATTGCTTTTTTAATGCATTTGACTATTTCAACAGTGGTTGAATTAAGCGAAGCCACCGAACATGAATGCACCCGAATACCAAGGAAATTGCTTCATGGTATGCGCGATTCCATTGCTTCGTGTTGTCAGTAGTGTCATGATCAAAATGGACGTCAGTTTGAGAAAATTCAGTGATAAAAAAATAAAATGGTGCCTTTAAACATCTTTACACTTATTTAATAATAAAAACTATGATAAAAACCAATTTTACAAATAGGTAAAATGTGTATACATTTTTGGGACACCCTGTATATGTTCATTGTGCCGGTTTACAGGCAATTTTAACCAAATGGTAAAGCACCTCTTCGGCGCCTTCCAAAACTTCGAAGACAGGAAAAAAACTAGAACAAACTCCCTCTTTTGCAGCCAGTATCGACTTTGTTTCAATTTTGTGTTTTGTCAATACTAGGCGAGATAGAGAGTTTGTTTCACGTGAAAAAAAACTGACTTCAAAGTTACGATATAACCGGAATATATGTTCATTTATAAACTGAGTTGACACATTAGCAGGAGAAAAGCTGCAGATTGTTTATGGACAGTAGTTCAAGACGGGAGGGTTGGCACAGAAACACAGTGTTTTCAGTCTTCCTTGAATGTTTGTCGGCAAAAGTTGCTCGCTGTCGGCTGAAAAATTAGCCGATTGTTGGTCGCAGCTTCAGCAGCATTGTCTTCAGCGTGAGGCCTGGCAGCGTTCAAAGTCCACGAACGCCATCATAGTGAAAGAGAGATTTCACCGAGTCAGCACCCAAAATTCGTGAACGTTGTCCTGAATGTAGAAAACTAGTAATAGCCCTCTGAAATAAAGGGTACCTTTGCTAGTTTTTAATACTTCTGGGCAGCTTATTCCAGATTGTTATGACGTTTACTGAAAAGAATTGACAGTACTTAACTGTGCGTGCCATAGGAAGAAATAAAAACACATCTCGATGACTGGCGCGCCGAGAGTGCTTGAGCTGCCTTATTGTACTGAGAGGATTCAAGGTTTGGCCGTTCAAAAGTTTAAGTAGTAAAAAGACCCTTAGTAATCTACGAAGCCACAGGAGGTTCAGCTTTATAAGTTTGCACCTTTGTTGGTAGGCTAAGTTACGGTGTTCTGTAGTGAAAACTCTTTTTGTGCACAACTGCTGCACCGATTCTATTTTCTTCCGTTCACTAGTGCGCCGAAGACTGAATAGCAGTGTTCAAGACTAGGTCTCACGTACATATTATAAAGGCTAGTTCAAACCTTTATGGTCTTAAAATTTCTAAGGATAAATTCGGTGGTTTGGCGTGCTTTCGAGACTATCAGGGCACAGTGCTCTGACAGATTGAGACTATTAGAATAGGATATGCCCAAATCCTTAATAACACCTGAGACATTTAGTTCGTGACCATCTATACTTACTTCCGGTTGATGATCGTCGCCAAAAACCATAACGGAACATTTGTGCCATGGAAGGGTGAGGCACCATGTGCGACACCACTGGGCGAAGGCCTGAAGATCCTTCTTTATCTGCTCCAGTACAATGTTGTGATCTGCCACTTTTTATTGATCAGCGACTTTTAAATCATCAGCGTACATGAAGGGTCTTCTATACTGAAAACAATCTGCAACGTCGTTGACCAAAAGGCAAGATAGGAGTGGCCTAAGTACACTACGCTGTATAACTCCACTCCTCACATGCGTGGGGTTGGAAATAACATTGGAAATTTTAACTCGTTGTATGCGAGCATCCAAATAGAAAGATATTAAGATCAGGAGCTTGCTACCTATGCCAAAAGAGGCCAGTATCAGAAGGAGGAGGTTAAATAAATCAATAAAAAAAATTATATTTTAGGCCCAGAGGGCCTCGTCATTGCAAACTTAGGGCTGTGGAAAAATAAATACAAAGTTAATAAGTGCTGCTCTCCGTGAGCAACCACATAGGCAGCGGGAGTGTTTAGTATGGTAGTCAGGTATATTCATATCCACCAACATAGCGTCATTTTAAAACAATAGGTAACCCTCTCTGAAACGCATGGTGAACTAAGGAGGAAGCAGTGAAAAAACTCCTACCATTAAAGCGGGGCCAGAGTTCATCGGACCCCCTTTTAAAACAAAACGTAGGAGAAAAAACTGCTTCCACAGAATTAAGGAGGTTGGTTGATAGGATTGATTGTAGTGCAATGAGACAGGACTGTCGATGAGAACGTATGAGGGTTGGGAATGCTTCTTGTCGTTGGAGAAAGCATATAGCAGCGGAGACCACCGTTCATCACCATAACACGGCCCGACTGGCTTCATGATCAACCATCAGAGAGGTGAGAACGAAGGAGGCCACTGCGGACAACAGGTTCGAAAAGATGAGGGAACGGCAGAGGTCACGTGATCATCACCGAAACGCCACAGATGCGACCTTGTGGACAGCGGAGTTCAGCGACGAGCTGTCGAAAATAGCAGAACTGCCATGAGCATGAATAGAGACCACAAAGCCCAACGGCAGGGTTGTAAAACGGGGAACGGAGAACAGCAATAATGATTTGACAGAGAAGGGGAGGAAACACCGTTGCAAATATCACTCTTAAGAGGAAAAAAAGACATGTTTGGAAAACAGTTTAATATGAATATAACCACCTAAAAATACCAGGGGGACCTTTTAAAAAGTCCAAAAAATTGTGCGCTTGGGAAGGAGATGCATAACAAGAACTTTATATCTTCCGAAAATAAGTGTTTACGTAATTTGGCTTTAAAAACTGCTAAGTTGGACGACAGCCTAATTTCCAGGGGTTATGATCGAGGTTATGATCGACACGATCAAAGGCCTTATCCTGATGGCAATGTTGCGGAACCAAAGGATAGAATGGTTCTAGTAGGACCAAAGTGTAGCCCTTGGTTCCACTGCGTTGTAATTGCGTATATAGGCGGTATTCCGTGCGCTGGCCGGGGTAGTCTACAAGCCGTCATCGAAATCGATGGTCGAACACCCACACACAAGCTCCTCTGTGCACATGAGACAAACCCTACGCGCACGCACGCCTCCTGCATTTGCTACCTCGCCCCTTCCCAAATACGGCGCCTGGATCGATGTCTTGCTCTGCCAAATTTTGCCGGCGTATGCCTAGGGCGAAAAACCTGTGTTCAGGTCACACGCCTTCAAATAGGGGGGTTCTGGGGGGTAGAGGGGCAGGAGGTTAGGGGGCCACTACCTGCATTAAGTGCAATCTGAGCAGGCTCGGTTGAGCAGGAAGCGTGCGTGCGCGTAGGGTTTTCTCAGGCGGACGGGGAAGCTTGTGTGTGGGTTTTCGACCATCGATTTCGATGGCGGCTTGTCGACTTCTCCGGCCAGCGCACGGAATACCACCCATATACGCAATCACGGCGCATTAAAACCAAAGGCTACATTTTGGTTCCGGAACATTGCCATGATAGTTAGTAAAATAAAAATAGACGGTATAAAGGCCAAACCCGCTGTCTCCAGATTGTAGCACATAATCAAAGAAAGAGAGCTGGCAGGTGTCACAAGATCGTTTCTCGAGAAATCCATGTTGAGCTGCATTGAGCAGGTTTTTCTCTGTCAAGTGATGCATCATTTTTTATTTGATTAAGGTCTCCCAGATCTTCGAGGCTGCAGAAAGTGTATTTATTGGCCTAAAGTTGTCAAATGACGTCGATCGGCCATGCTTTGGAATAGGTATTATGTGCGATTCCTTCCATAACGAAGGAAAGGTTCCGCTCTCAGGAGCAAGATTAAATATCTTACAAAGAATAGACGGAAAAATATCATTCACTTCAGCTTTTAGAATGCTAACTGGGACGCCATCTTGTCCTGGACTATAAGATTGACGATAACGACGAGGGTAAAACTTATGGTTTCGAGGATGGCACCCGTCCAAGCCCGGATAGCCAGAGGTGCAGCGAACGAGCTCGCACTGAATGTTTTGGATAGGAACGCATTGACACTATCGGTGGTCAACTTAGCGTCAACTATGGGGTTGCCCAAGGTGTAATAAATAAATAAATAAATTTATATTTTAGGCCCGGAGGGCTTCGTCATTGCAAACTTAGTGCTGTAGAAATATAAATACAAAGTTGATAAATGCTGCTCTCCATAAAACAACCACATAGACAGCGGGGGCGTTTAGTAGTGTTGGTATATTAATTCATATTCACCAACATATCGTCGTTTTAAAATAGTAGTCAAATGGCATTCAAACCCCTAGACTTCTGAACAATGCCTAAGGAGTTTTTTCACTGTCGGCCCTCAAATTTTGACAACGCCACTGATCTGAAATGTTCTGCAGATCAAATGCATTGAAAAAACTGTACCAATAGGGAGTTCAAAGGTATTTACCTATATTTCTCTCAATAAAACCTGACCTGACCTGAACTAAGGAGGAAGCAGTGAAGAAAAAACTACTACCATTTAAGCTGGGGCGGAGTTCAGCGAACCCCCGCTTAAAAAAACAAAACGTAGGAGAAAAAACTGATTCAACCAAACTAAGGGGGTTGGCTGAGAGGATTGATTGTAGTGCAAATGAGACAGGACTGAGAAGAAGAAGACTCGACTCACTGTCCCAGCGATCGAGTCTTCTTCTTCTCAATTGCTTCCTGGGCCATGGATGTTCGCTTGTATTGAGACAGGACTGTTGATGAGAAAAAATGAGGGTTGGAAACGCTTCTTGTAATTGGAGCAATCATATAGCAGCAGAGGCTGTCGTTCACCATTGTTACACCGCAAGACTGGCTTCATAATCAACCATCAGGAAGGTGAGACCTGAAAAGGCCATCGCGGACAACAGGGTCGACAAGAGAGTGAACGGCAGAGGTTACCTGATCATCAATTAAACGCCGGAGATGTGTCCTTGTAGACTGCGGAGTTCAGCGACGAGCTGGCGAAAATAGCAGAACCGCCACGAGTATCACTAAAGACCATGAAGCCTATCGTCAGGGTTGTACAACGGAGAATGGAGAAAACGGCAATGATGACTGGACAGAGAAGTGGACGAAGCATCGTTGCAAATATCACTCAAAGGAGGAAGAAATAGACATGTATGGAAAAAGTTTGATCTAAACATAACAACCTCAGATACCAAGGGAACCTTTTTCAAAGTACAACGGTTGTGTGTTTGGGAAGGAGACCGATAACTAGGACTCTATATCTTCCGAAGTCAATTGTTTTCGTAATTTGACTTTAAAAACTACGTAGTTAGATGACATTCTCATTTCGAGGGGAATATTATTCCAGAGGAAGGCATATTTGGAGGCAAAGAAGTGAGAATGGTTCGAAGTGGAGCTTAAGGGAGGTGCAATAATCCTGGAGGAATTAGGAGTAGCATAAGGTCTATCTGCAGGAATGAGAGTGTTGATTCGTGGAAGGCTAGGGATAGAGTTAACGCGAAAGAGGAAACAGAGGCCCGCTTCGAGTCTTCTGACCCAAAGAAATGTCCTGTTCGCTAACTGACATCTCTTCGTATAAGAAATAGTGGATCGAGGAAGAGCGAATATTTTGCGAGTAAATACCCTCTGTACATTTTCAATCTTGCCGCGGTCAGGAGCATTCATTAGACCAAAGAGGGGACAGCAGTATTCTAGGATGGGTAGAACATGCATGGGATAAATATTTAACTTTATTTCCAGCAGGAAGAAATTGTGTGATATGTGTCTTGAAGTATGGGGTGTAGCATTTTCCTCTGCGCTTTGACTGTGCGCGAAAAGAGTTTCACAACTTTTAGGGAAGGATTTTCAGCGAAACTGGTCTCATCGGTTATCTGATTTTCTTTGGAGAGCTTCTTAGCCTGCTCAAAGATCAGTTGGATCAAGGGCAGAACGGACGTGTCCTTCGATTGATGCAAATGACGAGAGAGTCTACGCAGCTTACGGCGGAAAGACAGAGGAAGGTACACTTCATCTTTGACATGTATTATTTTTTTACGGGGGACAAAATGGAGGATGAGTGGATCCAGCACTTTTTACAGTGTATGCGTTCAAACATCTACATCCAAATATTGAAAAAAATCAGACCAGTCGAGAGAATTTTGACGTGTCAGTAATTCCGCCGTATTTGCTGATCAGAAGTCATGATAAAAACTATATTTTTGGGAAAATGTTTCATCCGCCTCCAAATCTAGTGTAGTAACAACTGTGAGATGGTCTGAACTCCCAAGTGCGTCTAAAGATGACACTGAAAGAAGTTTGCACCCTCTACAGAAAATGAGGTCCAGTATTTTTGCTCCTCGAAAGGAAAAATTGACTACCTGATCCCACATGCCGATATCTACAGCCTCAAGTAAGGTCTCAAACTTTGAAGGACCGGAGGGTGGAAAGCATTGCACGTCAGGAAGATTAAAGTCACCTGCAATCAAGCTATTCTTAAGACTCAAGTCGGCTGCGGAATTAAATACCTGTGAGAGACAAATATCATAG
The DNA here is from genome assembly GCA_036362985.1 of Ligula intestinalis. Classification (NCBI taxonomy): domain Eukaryota; kingdom Metazoa; phylum Platyhelminthes; class Cestoda; order Diphyllobothriidea; family Diphyllobothriidae; genus Ligula; species Ligula intestinalis. The sequence continues at coordinate 9,907,539 of JAYGXS010000001.1, read as the reverse complement.
TCCACATTGGCATTACGTGGGTGATAAACACAGCCAACGAGTAACGAGTAGTTATTCCTTAGAAAAACTCGTAGCCAGCAGCTCTCCCCTACCGCGGTAAATTGTGGATAGTCCAACGGCAGAAATGTAAGTGGCTGCTTAATACAAATGCAGCTTCCTCCGCCACGGCCATTATTTCGATCATTCCGAATGCATGCATAGCCTAGAACAGAGAGTTTAGTGTCAGCTTCACACGCCGATGCCCATGTCTTGGTTACCATAACCATGTCTGGGTGGTTGACGAAGCCCAGAGTCTGAAACAGGGGCATTTTATTAAGCAGAGATCTGGCATTTTAAACGACTTATTTAAAGGGGCATGTCTAAGGTTTCGGTGGTGGAACAGCTAGGCTGTTACTGTTACCGGCTTCGACCAGAGAGATGCCCTTTAGACTTGAACTATTTGTCCCTCTCTTATTTTGAGATTTTTCTCTTTATAAGTTCGATGTTTTGCCAACTATATTTTTAACTGTCTCATCTTCATTCGCTTTTTCAATTAGTAATCCGGCTGAAAAAAAAACTTGCGAATGCAGACTCCGTAAGTATGGTTTGCGCTCTAGCAAAAGTTGCGCCTGTACTTCAGTTTCTAAAATAACTTTCAGAGGTCGTGACCGAGAATTTGATTCTGGAGCTGCTGGAGCCTTCCTTATTCGAAATGCCTTAAGAATGTAGAGTGACTCGCTTGGTTTTAGCAACGGTTGGGCATACTCTCTTAGAAGATCCACGTTATGGTCAATTCGTTATTTTGGAATTGTTGACGCTGACTCTGGGGCCCCTTTTACAACTACCCGCTGCTCGCGACTCAATGGGGCATCTGTTGCGAGCTCACGTGTTTCGACCGAGCGAGCACTTATATCCGATACACTCGGTTCTATAAGTCTTGATGAACTGGTTATTGGGTTCCATAAAAACGTCGAGCGCGACGGGCGACTCTCATAGCTACGTACTTGATGGCAGGTACCTGTCGAACGTAATTAAACAAAAAGACCTTGGAAGCACTATTACGCCAGCCCTGAAGCCCTGAGGGCGAACAGTGTTCCGTTTGCCATTGAGCGAACGTTTGTAGCCATCGATAAAGAACTATTTGGCAAAATATATGGGGCATTTATTTGTTTACATCTCGAAGGTGTGGCGTCCATGGCTGCACAAAGACCCCTAGTTGCTAAAAAGTGTCCAAAGGAAGGCAACAAGGAATGTTGACCAAGATGACATCTTTTCCAGGATTATAGAAGTTACAAAAACGTAAAATAGGTACGCTCACGTCTCAGGAGATAAAAAATATGGTTTCGAGGTTGAAACCGTGGTGGTCGGCAGTGGACAGATGGAAATTTCGAATAAACTGTTTTATTAAAATGTTTCATTAGCCTTGAGCTCTAGTGTAGAAATGACTATGGTACGGTCTGAATTCCCAAGATCGTCGAAAGGTGACACTGGCAATGGCTCACAACCTCAACAGAAAAGTAGGGCAACATCGCTTTTTGATGCAACGCCCAGCTGCGATGCACCGCTGGGTTGTAAAACAAATCACCGCTGATGCTACCTGACAGGAGTGACGATGGCATGGAACACGAACTCTTCTTAACTTTAGTTCGAACGAACGAAACGTGGGCTGTTTTACTGTGCTCGGTGGATATGAGTGTTTTATCTTAGCATTAGGTATGTATGAAAAACCTATAAATGCATAAGAATTTTCACTTACCTTAGGTTGTGGACAGATAGGAGATTTTTAACAGACGGGCATGGAATTGATTTTTTAAATTATGTAATCCTTCTTGAAGATTTTTGTACCTCCCGCCACACACCGCAGAATTTCTGGAGGAAGCCTAATCACATCATACAATTTTCGTTCTCGTAGCCTACCTTCCTTAAGTTCAGCAGACTTTTATCTTGCTTTCATCATCCCCGGAAGAGGACGAAGAATAAGCGACGATTTCTGCGACCAAGGTGTAGTTTGGCTGACGTTTCAAAAGCTTGCTCGCTTCCATTGACAGAGCGTGGTGTATGCACTCCTGTTTGCGTCAGATGGATGTGTCTGACCATAAACTTTGCTTAATGCACACGTGACAATCGATTGCACCGATTGATTTCCGTGGCTGTTTGGATTGCCAGTGCCCTCACGGGCGTCTTCATGAGCTGTTTCCAGTCGTTTATGTGTCTCATGAGCGTTTTCCCCCTCATTTCTTGCGGCTGCCGGCTGTAGGCCCTGCTTTTCTCTCTCCGCCCGACCTATTGCTTTGTTTTCAGCCAACGTTAGCCTTCTGCGGAGCGCTTAGTAGACGGGATGAAGGTTCATAGCTCTGTTTAGTGTGCCAGTCTAGGACCAACTTTCTAGCAGCAATCTGGCCACCTTGTTGTTGGCTTGACCTAGTACCAATGCTTTTTTAAAGGCGAATGTGTGGTTTTTCTTCTTTACGTGGTCATAGAATAAAGACAGCTTATCCTCGCAGTTGATTTCGAGCTAATGCTCGTGCATCCTTGTGCCAAGGCGTCTGCCCGTTTCACCGACAAACCTTGCAGTGCAGTCTCGGCATGATATGTTGTAGACCACAAGTGATTGTTATGTCAAAGGTAGCGGGTCCTTGGGCCTGATGATCTGCTGTCTGATGGTTGACTCCGGCCTATAAGCCACACCGATCCCGAATAGTTTCAGGATTCTTACATCCGCCTCTGATACATCCTTCACATAAGGGATTGCGAGCCAAAAATAAGGGTCCTCTCCTTTCGACCGCTCATGTGGGACTTCTTAAGACACTTGCGTGCAAAGGACTTTGGATAACCGTTGGCGTGAAATAGGGCATGGAAGGACTAAATCTTCTCCTTTTTCCCACTTTTGTCACTGCTGTGCGTCTGAACGCGTTGGAAGAGGGTTTTAACACAAATGCGTTTATGACCAACGGAGTGATTGCTTCCAAAGTGGAGAATGAGCATATTATTGGTTAGCTAGCGGTAGACCGCTGTCCTTATCTTTTCGTCTGCAACTTCCATCACTTGTACATCGACGAAGGATAACTGATTATTGACCTCCTCTTCCATAGTGAACTGTCAGGAAAGTTGGAGTACAGCAGTGCCTTGAAGTTCTACACTTTGCTCCTTTTGATGACGACGAAAGTGTCTTCAACGTATCTGGCCTACAACTTCGGAGGAGACTAGTTGTAGATCAGCCGCTCGGGTCTCTGCAAACAGCTTCGGCAATAAGGCTTAAGTCTATCGTTGTCCGCTTCTTTTGTTCGTACACTTGGCCGTTAAACGGGAAGCACGTTTTAAGACACAGTTCTGGGAGCTCCATGATGTGCACTCGCTTGAGTTTCTGGTTGGTTTCATCGTATTTCTCTTGGACAAGACCATTTAAAGTCTCAATAGCCAGAGTGGGTGGAATCGAATCAATGAGGTCACGTCAAACCACATCATAACCTCATCTGCCTCCATTTCCAGGTGTTGGATGCGGGTCAAAAACACTTCAGCAGATTTCCCTGTAAATTGTAAATCCTTGGTAAGAAAGCGCGGTCGCTGATACAGCTACTTTGACAACCCAAAATTTGGGGTGCCTCGTAAGGAAACGTGCCATTGCAACGTCGGTGGCCTTTGCAGCAAGCGCCTCTCTTCTCGTTAAAGCCTCCGACTTCTTCAGTGTGTTGACCGCTTTGTTTGTGTTGTTCACGAGCTTAATCAACTCGTTCGCAGTCGATGGTGCGCAGGACTCCTTGTCCATCAAGAGGTCGTTTACTTTTGCTGCACACTCCACCTTATCCATGACGACCGTCGGGCATCTTTTGTCAGCGAGCAGGGTAACGATTTCCTTCATTTTTCGTATTTTCAGAAGTTCTCATTCTTCTGCTTAAGATATCGTGACTTGGCGTTTGTGTTGAAGGAGTAAAGTCGTAACTTGTTGCCGCATGGCGTTTTTACACTCCCCGTCTGTCTGGCATTTCGGCAGCGCTGATTCAAAAGATGCAATAAAATTTTCTTGGCGAACATCTCTCGCGCTGAATTTTGTGTCACAGAATAGAACTGCCAGTTGTGAAGCGATGATAGGAGGATAAGTTGTGAACCAAAACCCCATCAGAAGAGGGATGCTTCGGTGAGCTAATTTTCTCGAAATAAACCGACAACTGCTCATCGCGTAACTTGCGGTGACGCCGTGAAGTGTCTAAGATCGTAGCCTTGAGGGTTCCCAGCCTGTGTGCGATAAGGATCGACCGACACCTTGAAGAGTTTTATTAAGGCATTTGTCGGTACGTGTGAATGCGATTGAGGCTATCTCTTATCATTACTCTGACCATTTTTATCCTGAAATCTGACAAAAATCCTTCCACTCAGCCGAGAGTCATCCACCTACGCTCAGCTGAAATCCCTGCATCAGTGTCTTGATGAGAAAGTCCTACCAAGGAGCTTCATATATAGACCACCCCTAAAAACTGACATGTGCCAACGTACGATGGCAGATTTCAAGAGAAAAGTGGTCAGAGTAATTATAAGAGATTGTAATATGGACCTCAAGTTTTTTGTATAGACTTTTATCTGTTTGGTGAAGCTGAACCATTTGCAGAACAGTCATGTTTGCAATTATTTTCTGCTTGTGTACTTATTTTTTTGTCGAATTCCCGTGTCAGTGTGACCGAGAGGTTAGAAACGTTGATAGCCTGCCATACACGCATTTGCAGCTCAGGTTTGACAACCGGCGTCTGGCCTATTTTTCGTGAGTAAGTTAAACCCCTCGTACTCTTGAAAAAGAAGCAGATAGAGGAGGCTAAATGTTTCTTTTGCAGTCCTGTCATCAATTTCGGACGACGAAGATAATTTCGCGCCCGTTTGAGTAAGATAAATGGATAAGTCTCTGGGTTTGGCAGTTCTGATAATCCGAAGAACGATTGGCAAGCATACGTATAGTTTCCATAATGATTTCTCATAATTCAGTCGCGCTCGAGATATCTGATGACACCATCTAGAGTTGTACAAGTCTACAATTAGAGCAGGGACAAGCCATGCCTCTTTTTGTAGTCCTCGGTCTTTCTTTCACTCTTCGGAGATGTTACGGCAGATACTGTCCAAGGTAAGCCAAGAACGAAATGAAAGACCTAAACCCATTGACCATCCTATTTTTAGATCACACATATGATATCTTAAGTTTTTTCAGTTAACAGTTAATATGCACTTGATCTTTGTTGCTATTTGTTTCCTAATATGTTGTTGTCAAATATTGGGAGCATTTTTTCGCGTATTTGTCCGCAGACGTGCAATAAGGTGTCTACTGTTGTCGAGACTGCCTGGCCTGCTATCTTGGTTTCGTCCTCTATCCATGCACTTTGCTGCCAACCAAATTATTTTTTGGTGAAGGCTTTGTTATCCCATAAACGCTAAAAAATTCCTACCTATACTACTGAGCCTAGGACTCCCGAATAGCATGCTTCTCAGTGAAACTTTGCACATAAAATTTATACATAGCCTAAATAATTAACTCGCATGTTACGTGTCGACAAGTTCAATTTTTGTAATCGCGTGCCTGATCGGCGTTCAGATACCCCTTTCTGTTTGCTTTTTCCGTCTTTGTGTTTCTGATGCCGAAGAAAAAGTCGAAAACTAAGCAAGGTGCTTTGTCTTTGCTTCACTTACTGTTTATGTAAAAGCTCCCCTAGAGGATGATGCGTTCGATGATGTCAGTACAAGGAGCAGGGCCAGTGATGACAGCGATGCCGAGCTTCCTTCTGCGTCAGAGGTATGGATTGATTGTATGAATTTGATTAGCCTTTTCTTAATTCATTTGCCGTAGGTAGTCTTCTTCAGAACGAACTCCAATTATTAATAATTGGCATGATTTTTCATTCTTCAAATTCCATTATTTAATTTTGTGAGGGTTTCGTAGCGACGTTTCGGTTTTAAACGTAGCGTAATGCTCTTATTATGTTATTAGTTAAATTAGAAATTGGCCATTTATAGTCGCCAACTTACTTTCCCCATCTTTCGTTTTTCATTAGCTGATTTACTGTTTACTTTTAAGCTGCAATACATCTCAGATCTAGTACTGTTCGTCCTTGCAAGCAGTAGGTTCCATTCTTGTTTTACAAACCAAATGGGTAGGACATGTTCATTCGTCCTAACTACCAAGATACTCATGTCCAAATTGAGTGGTTCTTCGCATTCTTAGCTATTTTCATGTTTTAGACCGACTCGGAGCTATCAGCAGCTTCTACGTTGTCCAAACTGGCCACTGCAGTTGAAGCACTTTGCGAAAAACGACCTGAAGTTCGAATTGCAGCCCTCCAGGCGCTGCTTAAAACTTTCCGGAACAACTATATCTTCTTGGACGAATCATGGAATTATTACGACACCTTCCTCAGTAGTCTCGAAAGCATAATGAAGAGGGGAAAACCACAGGAACAAGCGCTGGCTGCAGAATGTCTCGCTGTATCCACTGTCCTTTCATCATCTTTCGATGTGCGATCACTGGTTCCTCGGTTTCAATCCTTACTGGAAACTAAGTTGGCTGATGTTTCGGTATCACCAAACTTTCGAGGAGCATGTGCAAATGCGCTGGCTGTCCTGGTATTCTTCGGGAACTTCGATGACTATTCCTCAATCAAGAGTATGATGAAGGTGTTTGAAGGTATCTTTCGCGGATCCTGCCTAAAGGGTGATGGAAAAGCACCCACTAATCCGCCTGCTGTATGTTCCATGCATTGTGCTTGTATTCGGGCCTGGGGACTTGTGTATACCATCATGCCGAGCTTTGATGCGAAGACGATCGGTTTGGATATAATTCCTTGTTTGCTTAGTCTTCTGCAGACATCAAGCCTTGAAGTCCGTATTGCAGCTGGTGATCTTGTCGCCTTGGTCTACGGACGAGTGCGGGATGAAGTTGATCCGGACTTCCGAGGGCCGCTCTTTACTCAGCTTGTTCAACTCTTGACTGACTTGGCTACTGATGGAACGAAAGCCAAATCAAAGGTCGAATTGAAGAAACAAAGACAGACCTTCCGAGACGTCTTGAATTTCTTAAAATCTTCTGACATGCCTTTTGAACAAAGCATTAAAGTGGGAGCTGAACGTCTGGAAATCACGTCATGCGTCCAGAACTATCATTACGAGACTCTTTGTCAATTGCTTGCTTATGGGTTGAACGCTCACCTCCTGCAGAATGAATTGGTCCGTTCAGTGTTTGATATGGGAGCGCCGGCAACGAAGTCTACAGTGTCGCAGGCTGAAAAGACGATGAATAAGGCCGCTCGTCATTATGCTAACCAATTTGCATTCAAGGTGCGGACTCAGTATCTGCTCCCATCACGTGACAAGCGAGCAAACGTTGTCGACACTGACGTAGATATGTAATCTGTTTAAGCGTATGGTACATTACTTACCTTTGTTATATTTATTATGTGACTTACCGATGGAATGCTCCTTATTTTGAGCCTGGGTCTTTCCATGCTTTTCGATGTACTCTTATTTTTTGTCATATTGTACCTCGGTGAGGTCGTTAACAAAAGATAAACCAACCTATCTGGGTCTTTATTTGGGTATTCTGTTTGATTAAATTTCATCCCAGAATTGTATGTCCTTTCTGCTATTGACTACCTTAATGTCTCGGTGCGAGCCATGATGCAGTGTTGATGGTAGCGTAGTTCGTATCTGTAAGGAATTTAATAGGTTTAGTGGTCGTGGGCATTTATTGAATTTGACTGGTTTGCTTTTTAAGTACGGGTATTGCTTCGCGTGGTCAGCATCTGCTTATTGTCGTGTATTGTTCGTTTCACTCTTCGCTTCTCCCTCGGGAACTGATTCTGGATATTTGACTAGAACTGGCCCCTTGCTTGGCTGTGAACACACGTCTAACCACTGATTTCCGATCTGACCATGTGCGCTGAGATATTTGTTGCACAACGTAAATCCAAACGCGTCATACGCCGACTTGCATCGTACTCAGCGCGACGTTGGTACCCCCACTTTCACTTCACCTAATGAGGACAGTGAAGGCTAGCCTGCGTTAGACGTTGCGCCGAACTGTGCCGCTATTTACCGGCCAAGCGAGTAATTCTATTGTGTCCCTGTCAATGTCCTGTACTATGAACCCTCTGTGTGGTAAGTCGGATATTTTAGTTGAGAATTATTAATGAGAATACTTTGCTAACACAAGTGAGCCCGTGGCATGTCCTACATTGGAACCTAAATCGCTGCCAGATGTATGACCTCAAAGCTGTCGTGGGCCCCTGCTTTCACTCTTCCGGAAGTTTACTCCACCGAGCCGGTCGTTGTGACCAAAGGTCACAGGCTAGACTCTTGTTAGAGTCAGCTGACAGGCTAAATGCTTGCACCAGAACTGTCTACAGTTGACTGCTGTATATGGTATTCAGGTCACGAGAAGTCTGACCTCAGCGCATTTACTCGTCTGGAATCAAGACAATTTGTAATTGTCACGGGTGTTTATCAGCGCGAATTTAACCACGGTTAATCCGGGACACCTGATCGCGGGTTATTCCCGGATTCTACTTAGCAGGCTTTGATGTGTAGAGTGCGAGCACAGAACCCTAACCTGCGAGCGATAATGGTGGGCTGCATCTGCAGTGCTATAACGCAGACGAAACCGCCAAAGGCATGAGATACTAGCACCTACGAGCAGCTGCCGCGTATGCACAAATATCCGGAAAAAACCTACAAAATCATAAGAATGGTGGTGCGTATTTTGGCCCAGTAATTCACTTGCACATTCTTCCACGCATAGGTGTGTTTTTACGTTCCCAATTCGGTTTCTTTTTACCAGTCTACTGGGTAGCATAGATGGACATAGCATGAGGTTTCTAGGGGATTGGGGGTACGGGCGGTTTCCCCAGAACCGCTCGGATGGTCTGTTAGGGCTTGTTTCTTCCAGCACTTTGGCTCAATGGCCTAACCACAAGGCAGTTCGGGCAAGTGAAGTTATTTAATAGTGGTTCACGGTCGCCCTTTCACACTGCCGACATAGCAACTTGCGACATTTTATAAGGTGGTCAGTGCACCAGGCCTAGGCCCTTCACGCCCTAGCAGCACTATCGCTGCTGGTCCGTGACTGCTTATCCGTCAGATACAGGAGCCTGCTTATTTCGCAGTGAACCTTTACTGAAGGTCGTTCCACTATCTGCCGCCTGTTGATGCGCCAAGTAGCCAGCAACTAGACCAACGGGTAACCCGAGAAAGACAAGTGAAGTGGTTTGGACACCTTCTTCGACATCAGCCTGACAAGCTCGGTGTTACGTATCTCGATCCGACACCGTCACTTGATTGGGGACGTCGAAGAAGGGGTCAGTTCAAAAAAGGACTTAGCTCAGTCCGTCAGGATTCGAAGGTGGTGCCTCCGGCGTTCGCAAAGAGAATGGACTGAACTGTGCAGGTTTGCTGCCACGGATCGTCGCGCGTGAAGAAGCATCCTCCGGGACATAATCGAGGTTGGGTATACCAGTCATGATCGCAACTGTAACAAGTAAATGTAGCCTAGATAGCAGTTCGATGGTCTTGGCCAAGTTAAGTGCACTGGCTAGAAGATGACCAATTTTCATACATTTTCGACCCATTCTAGGATTGCAACCTCGAAAATTTGAGGGTCTTCTATACCAGGTACTGAATGGGTAACGTTAGGATCTGCTGGTGTGTCGCCGTTGAGTTGTGCTGCAAAATTTATGAGATAAATGTCTGTGATGTTTACGTACGGTTGATTCCCTATTGGCGAGTTATATATTGCGGGTTACTCTGCCGAGACTAGTGGAGTTATGCTCAAGTTTATTAACTTTCTGGCCGAATCCGAAGGGACTTGTCCTGAGGCCTTTGGTCCGAGTCCACACTTCCATTTTTGGTAAAATTTGTAAACTGAACAAAGAATGGCTTCCACAGCCAGCCCTTTTTTGCTGTTTCTCACCCTAGTTGTAGTTTCTTCCCCTTTTAAGCTGACCAGGACTTGTCTCTCATTAGACCGCTGTCAAAATACCATCAAGCCCTTATCGCCCACCTCTACATAAACATGGCTTTGAAATATTTGCAGCTCCTTACGGACAATAGGCTTCATTAGTCTGTCGTACGGGAAAGGAGTCTTTCGTATTATTCTGCTAGGTCTTTTTTTTAAAATGTAGTCCCAATTACTCCTTCCAGCCCAAGTTCCCCAAAGCCAATTAACATGTTGTAGTTAAAAAGATTTGTCATGCCCTGTGGTCTGACGACGCAGTGTGCTCCAAACAGCATTCGCCTTCTGAGCGGCTTTAGCTGGCATCTAGTCATTTGACTTACATCCTCTCTAGTCAAGGTTGCGATAAGCGAAGTGCCAGCAACCGCAAAACAAATACGGCCCGTTTGCCAATGCAAGCGGACATGCGAGTCCCAGGAAGTATTTGAGGAGCAATAGATATGATCAGTGGGACAAGAACTTTTTTTCGCCTGACGTCCCGAAATCCGGCGCAGATCTTTCTTCAGCGACAAACGGATAATTCACGCACTGGGAGCTGCAGTTTTTATAGGATACGGTTACTATGCTACTGCACACTTCTGACAATTAACGACTTCCCTGTCAAGGATAATTATCCGCTTGCACGCTAATTGCCTGATGACCGTCGTGCGGGCCGTGATTGGTTGAAATTTCATCTCACGTGGTGGGGTTGGACGTGATGATTGCTCGGCCATTTGGCTCCTTGGCGTTAGCATGTGCGTTCCCTAAGTAGCGACTTGCTTTGGTCAAACCAAGTCTCAACACTAAATATGGGTTTGGCCAGTCATTACATCTGCTTATAGACTAAAGACCCGTCAACTTTGGCTCAAGTAACTCGCGAATCAGGATTGTCACCTCTCGCGAGAATTTCGGCCTCATCAAATTCAAATTTGTGACTGGGTCTCATTTAATGAGCCGCAACTTGAGAATTGGCGTCATTTCTCCGCACTGCTGTCGCGTGTTCGATTATTCGCGTCTTGAAAATTTGTCCATTTTTTCCGACGCATTTACTTTGTCCAGATACTATAGATGACTCCAGATGTTTCTTTCTATAGCAGTGTGGTTTTTTTTCTTTCATTATTTGCTCTTGATGGTTGCCTCCGGTCTGCATGCGACTCCAACTTAAAGTGTTGCGAGAAGGCGGCCGACGGCCTCGAGACGTTTTGAACGTACAGAATCACTCGCCAAACTAGGGTATGATTTTTCGCTCGTTTGGTTTGCGCATGCACTAGTTGTTGAAGTTGTGCAGGTACCCATTTTCCCTGAATATCCTTCAAATATATTTTACTTGGGTAATTTTATCTTCCAGTTAATTTCAGTGTGTCTCAACACGCCGATAAAGCGTTCTTAAGCAACTGCCTGTTTGTTTTTCCTGCGGGGCAATGAATTCCATTGTATTCTAGTACGGCAGAGTTGTCCTTGACTGACTTTCTCTATTGGAGTTTGGAAAATTTTGTTTTTAGGCTGAATTGTTTGAGATTACTCCAACGTACCGGGTCTGTCCCAATCTCATGAACATGTGGTCCGAAATGCGATTACAGTCTGCCTCGGATATTCGAATTGGACGACTTTTGTAAACCGCACGTGGTCAGCGTTCGTCTAACAGGATATTCACCTGTAACTGCGGTCCTCTTCATTTGAATATCTAATCGACAGGGTCTGCTGTCTTCCAAAGCTCCGGCAGGTCGGCCACCATTTATACGTCGATTTTCGATGGCATAAGGACTTTGTCGCTACCTTGGAGACAACAACTCCACCTATCGGATTCGTCATACTTGCGCGCGTATCAGTTTTTCGACGGTAAATAATCAGGCTTTAATAAATCTTTCTCCAGACGCAGCTACTCGGGCTTCTGACATGCGAAGTACAGCCGCAACTCGAATGGACAGTCCATAGCTTATCTAACAGTCGGGATATGTTTATCTTTTGATTATGATAGCAAACTGCTGGGTCAAACTGGCTATCAAGCCTCCCCCACTCACGGATACCCTCGGCGTTGGCATCTGGTCTAGTGAATAAGCTCCCTGTGTATGCACAGTATAACTCTCAGCAGGCCTTTTGAGCAAGGTCCTTCCGTTGTCCGTATCTACCACGTACTTAAGAATCACAACCGTAGTATAATTGGCACTTTCCAATCAATGTCTCCTGTTTATTGAAAGTTTATGTTTGTGCGAACCAGTTTCTGGAAACATCCCCAACAACCCATCAACCACGCTTTTGTACTTTTATTTTTCGATTAGACGCACTGACAGCGCTCGTAATAGCTAAAAAAACAGACATTGTTTTGCCGGGGTAGTAGACGGCATGCGCGCTCCTCTACGTGAGTGGCAATACGAAATTGTTTTTCCTTTCTCTCATACAGTTGTTATTCCCGCCAGATAAAACCCCATTTCCGTGCTATTTGGTCACTCTTGTCAGCATAGGATATCGAGACGTGGGAGTATTGCGCTTATTACTCGATTTAAGGCTAGAAAGCTATTATTGAAGCAGTTACTGGCTCAGCAGTGGGTCTTCCGAGTGTAATGAGAGAGGAAAAATGCTTTATTTAGAATGGAATATCCTAAACTTTCAGCAAAAAATGGCTCCATTCACGGAGAGCAGGGGATGAGGTAAGTAAGGGGTCATGGTAATAGGTCATAGAATACTCAAACTTAAAGTTTTACACGATAGCCACACCTGCTATCGAGACGGATCAGCTTTCAACTTCTAACTTTCCGCTTCTTCACACGTGAGGTAGCGTGCTAGGAATAAGAGTATAGAGTGTTGATATGCCGATGTACGAAAAGACATATGACGGAAGCCTCGGTGCATTGTACGGGAAGACTTAACAGCCATTAGCTCAGAGTGGAGAGGGTGAGCAACCTCACTAAGGATGCGTTCAACAAATTGCTTAACCGTTTTAAAGTGGCGCTGCACTATAATGTCAGCTAAAAAACATAGAAAACACCGGCAGCTGAAGAGAACATTCGGAGGATACGTTTAAGAATGACCAGGTCTTTTTAAGTAAAGCTGGAAAAATAACTGGAGAGCAGTATAAAGTGAGGAGGGGGAGAATGCAGGCATCTATAAATCGCCAGAGTTGGGCTTGCGGTGTGCGATATGAACGCAATCGGCGGATATAAGCTAAGAGTTTATGGATTTTAATAAAAAGACCTCCTATCTGAAAAGCAAATTTAAGATTGAATGCCAGGGTAACACCAAGGTATCGGAAAGAGGATAGCTCCTTGGGTAGAATGTCAATAGTTTCTAGACTGGGAGAGGGTTGCAGCCAAATATACACTGGACTGACTTCCGCTCGTTAAGTAGAAGGCCATTTGCTGACGACCATGTTGAGACGTGGTCCAGACTATCCTTCAGTACTTGGAGATTTGTCTGACTTTCGAGAGGATGCTCAACAACCATATTTTATCTTTTAAATATACTCGAAAATCAATACGCTAAATCATTCGAAATAGAGCTAAGTAGACTTTGACGCCGAAAGTTGATATGAAAAATTGAGTTGAAAGCCATTAGTTTCAAAAGGATAAACGCGTACCATTGATAATCTGCCACAAAATAGTCATTAGTATATGCATTTTGGATTATCAATCATATTGATATCGCAGGTCTTCCGTTGTACATTCTGCCACAAGCCTATCATGTCATGATCGCCACTGCGAAGTGTATTTAATGCTTGAATATAACTGAAGAGCCGTGGTTTTCAGTTTGATAACTGTGGCTGAACTTATTTCATGGCCCTGACGTAAAGTACTCGGGGAAGGCTCTTTTGGCATCAGCTCCATGTGCACGCAAAAACCTCCCGTAAGGGTTTTAAAATGGCAGTTGCCTAACAAAGTAATAACTATACTCATAGAACATATAAGCCCATAGATTATTGGCTAAACTGCTCTACGTTTTAACTGTATTAGGGCACTTTTTAGGTCACAAAAAATCTGAACACATTAACCTGCATGCACGTTTCTGCAAATATCTCCGAGGTGGTTTAAGCTGTGATTGCTCCCAGCAAATATTACGATGATATGTGTCTTCGGTAATTCATCGTCAGGCCTATACAGTTACCCAGATAATGGAACCGTAAGGGGTTCACTCGAACCCTCATTAGAGAGAGTTGCAGTTAAGAGTGATGAGGACGGCTGGAAGTGCAATATCCGTAAAACGCAGTTGCCGTTCAACCACGTGTGTAATCTAATTAGCTGACCTCGTATTCGCCGCTGGGGGTCGTACATGACGCGATGATTGCTCGTTTATCCGCGTCCGAGCTTTTAATAATCGGAATTTCATCATAGTTGTTGATTCTTGGCCTGATGATGACTCTGCAGCGTGGCTCACTGTTACCGAAACATTTGACCGCCCGCTTAACAATTTGCTCAAAATAAGCAATGTTTTCGCAGAGAATATGGAGCTGTGTGGTCATTGCGATGGTGGAAGCCAGCTGTGCTGACTTACGCTGCCTTCGTCCGTCAAGCCTTGCACGCTCGCTGTCTACTCGCGCGCCATAAAACTTCGCTTTTCCTTGTCAACCGCTGCGAGAGGCCCGCTATTTCCTGCCTTTTCTACGCTCTCGGTCGACTGACTTCCTGAGGCGCACGTCTTTTCGAACCAATCAATGCACGCCGTGCCACCTGATTGGCTAAGGACACACTCCGCACTCAGGACTTCGCAGCAGCGGCTACACCTGGCGTGCAGATGCAGCTGGAAACTGGCTCATTACAAAGCCTTTTTACCGTTCTTTCCCGGCAGAAAATCTCTGTCTAACAACACCGTCTTCCCTGACTCTTGATCTGGGGAACCATTGTGGGAGCCTGTCTCGCTGACTCACGCTGGCTTCGTTGCCAAAGCCGCGCAAGTTCGCTGTGTACGCGCGCCAGCTCAACGCCTACGCATTGTGTCTGCCAACAGCTACGAGAGGTCCCGCGATGTCGCGGCTTAGTGCTTCAGCCAATAGATGCGCGTATCTCCACCTTCCTGAGTGCATCGCCCAGCTGTCTCGGCTCCACTGCACCGAACACACGACTGGGATTACCGACTCGGCGTGCACAACTCCGCCTGTGTACTCTCGATTTTCTGGCAGTAAAGTTTCTGTCCTCCTACGCCGTCTTGCTTGACTTGTGATTTGGGGGAACCTTCTGTTTGTCGACATCACAACCTGTGACACCACTTCTTGTTGACACGACTACCAGCGGCATGCTTTTTTATCGACTGTCGGCCAGAGAACCAAGACTCAAATTAGTGTAATTAATGTAATTAGGGAGGAGGATGAATTTTTGATACTGAAGCATTTCCGAATAAATAATAAGGACAACTCCAATTCTCAAGGGAGGAAACTCAGGCCGTTAAAACTAATTTTTAAGAGTAAGCTTCAGCGAGATCACCTGCTCGAGTGAACGGCAGGAGGAATCCCCGAAAACAAGACGGTTTTTTCAACAGCAGTACACGGTAAAGGAGAGGATGAAATGGAGGGCCTTAAAGGCGGACTTAGCCATCTTGAAAGAACAAGGAGGGACGTGCCTGGAAATACGCAATGGGGTGATTGTCTGACGTCAAAGGCCCTTTAAGTGAAGGACGCCCGTCATCCTAACAAGTCACACGGCCGGGCAATTGACCCAACGTGAAAACCTCCACAAAATCAAGTTTTATTATGGAAATGTGCAAAGCCTATTTGATAAACTTGACGAACTCAAAATACTTGTGGCCGAGCTACGTCCTGATGTAATTGCACTAACTGAAACGTGACTAATCGAAGCTATGCAAGACTCTGAAATTCGAATAGATGGTTATCAGGTGCTAAGACGTGACCGAAAAATAAGAAGAGGTGGTGGTGTTGCCCTGTATATAAGTAGTACAGTTGACTTTATCCTCACAGACAAATGTGCGAATGACAATGACCTGGAGATGCTGCAATGTCACTTATTGGTACCCAAAGCTGAAAATGTGACTTTTACCGTTGTATACAGGCCTCCAAATCAACCTGCGGAAAAAGATCAGCTGTTACTCAGCCGACTTCGTGAGGAGTGTCGGAATCAAGACAGCATTATTGTAGGCGATTTCAATGCCCCGTCGATTAACTAAGATCTGTTGAACAGTAAGGGCCCTAAACAAGGATTCGATCAAATGCTATTAGACATGGCACTTGACGAATTCCTGTTAGCATGTACGAACCACGACTCGAATGCGTGAAGGTCAGCGATCTAGTTGTCTGGATTTACTTTTTACCAAAAGCGAGGAAAGTGTTGATAAAATAAATGTAGGTCCACCCCTAGGTTCCTCTGATCATATGACATTGATTTGAGAGTCAACGCTGGTAGCTGTCCCCGAAAGAAGCCCCAAGCCACTTAGAAATGCCTGGCGGGGAAACTTTGAGGCAATGAAGTTGACGATTGGGCCTACAAGATGGATGGAATTATTCCGAGGGGGTATAAACGAATGTTGGAATATCTTTGAATCAAGAATGAAAAACTTGATCGAATTGTACTGTCCTCTCAAGAAATGTTCGACGGGCAACAGACAAAGATGGCTGACAAAAACGGTAAAGAAGGAGATCCGTAAGAAACACAAGCTGTGGAAGATATTTCAACAGACGAAGGATCAAAACAAGCTCCAGGAGTATAGACAACAACGCAATTTCTGTAAGAAAATCATCAGAGCAACACGAGCCTCGTATGAACTACGACTCCTGGAAGAGGCGCCGCAAAAACCCAAAGCCTTCTACTCCTACATCAGAAGTTCTTCAAAGAACTGTGACTATCTCGCAACTTTAAACGACAAAAACAACGAAACTGTGTGTAGTGGCCCTCAAAAAGCCGTCCGCATGAAGAGGCCAACATGTTGGAGTCAAGCAGGGTGCAAGCGATGTTCGCAGATCAAATACGAGGACTGACGCTTATGCAAGTGTTCTTGTCGATTTTGAAGTGTCGATGCCGACTTCGAGTGTTACTCACACACTGTCTCAACCCCTGGTAACAGTAGTTCATTTAGCGCACTTCACAGCCACGTTCAGATTCTACCT
>JAYGXS010000001.1:9850051-9885560 GCA_036362985.1 Ligula intestinalis | reverse complement strand
AGCGGGAGAGGTTAAGCACTAGCGACTTCGCGTGTTAGTGGGTCACGTGGACAGGCGTTGTCGTGTGTCTGCACATGCTGGTTGGCTGGCGGCGCATTCCAGACGTTGGCGCGGTCGGGTCTTGCAGTCACGTAACTTCATGCGGGACGTACATAGGAGATCATTACACATGTTCCTTCCTGCAATTAAATCATAAAGGCATACCTGGGTGTGCGTGGGTGTGGTTTAGAGTACGCCCACGCCTCGCGTGTGCCAAGCGTTTACCTTCGGTGCTCACACTATGGTAGGTGTCGATGTTCTCAGCACATATGCCACCTGTGACTTTCCGTACCGACTCGGCTACCGTTATCTGGTCCCCTGCAGCAGGCTCTGTCACAGCTGAAGTGGATCCAATGGGATCAGACGGGTTTACAGCGCGCACTTTTCGGGCAGTTTCTATCTACTGTGGTGTTGCATGCGTGTGACACACTTTACATGTAGACCTTCCACGAAGCATCAGAAACTGTGCACCAGTCAATCACCAGTTGGTGGACAGGCTTAGACCGTCGATTGGAGTATGTAAGACGAAGAAGACAGAGACAGACTTTGTTATCTTCCGCTGAATCATCTTGAAATTCTCCACTTTCATTTCTGGGGACACGATGTCTGGCCCACACGCGATTGTTCCCTTCCCCCGATGAGGTTGTTCGCCTCCCAGGTTCAAGCCCTTCTCCAAAAATGCTGTCTGTCCACCTGTAGCGGCGCAGCAGCCCATCTCCTCCAAACACGAGATGCCACAGACGTGGTCTCATGGGATAATCTTGGCCGCCCAGTTGCTCGACCCAGCTCGATGGCCGATGTCCGGATGCGAGGCGTAACCTTCGCCCTGGGGCGCACGCACGCACCTCACACTGGTCGGGCCAATCAGCAGCCTGAAGCTAACTCACCCTATGCTCGCTCTGGGCCCTTGTTACTATCGCCACACTTCGGACACGGCCTGCCGCCTGGCTGGTCGTGCTCTCCGAGATTCAAAACTCTATCTATTCTAAATTCTTTTGTGTACTCAGTAAACTATTCCTACTATTCTGGCCTCCACTGACTTCGCTCAACCAATTTACAATGGTCTGAAGATTGCAATTGCTAGGGTTTAACTTTCTTAACCCCCTGCGATATTGGTGACCCCGACGGGACCATTTTCAATACCCACTGCTTCAAGGACATGCAGCTGTTTGTGACTCTTTGACCGGAAGACCCTACATCGACTTCCACTCGCGTTCACACGCGTGTCATAAACAGTTGCGGCTGCGCAAGTGCCACTTGACCACATCACCTTTACTCTCTTCTCCTCCCCCCTAGCCGACGCAACATGGGCCACTGTACACGAAACCTCCTTTGGCAATGCAATTGGCCAGTCGGACACTGCATGAACTGGATCCAACTCATATAAAAGCCGTGGCCACCCCCTCTCCCTCATACACGCCCTCCCAGACCTGGCTTCGTCCTGCACACGTGTGACGTTACTGAGCATGCGTTGCTCCTTGGTCTAGAGCCAGACGAGCTTTGGCCGGCTCCCTCTTTATTGACTGCATGTATATACTGTTAAGGTTTGCACATGGTTTACTCTTCACTATTTGTTTAATAGTACCGTACTACGCCAAATTTTGTTATCAATGGGGAATTGGTTTATGTGTTACCACTGGATACTGAGCCAAAGGATACAAGAAATTAAAGCAGACCTTGTAAAATCCCTTCTCAAAGTAGATTAGCGCATTTCTTATAGTTGTAAATCTGACGCGGTTAAATCGATAGCGACATACTATCAGTCGTGTCCTGGAAGTATAGCACCTGACCAGATAACGTGAACCATCCCAGGACTGAATTTGATATTGTAATGACGTCTTCCGAATGTGGTATTCAGAGCACTTAGCGGCAGTGGTGTGATCCGATCACGTCGGGGTCACCAAAGTTAAAGTTGTGAATTTGACAATACGAAGGTTTCCAAAATCAGATGTATAGGAAGACTGTTAAGGTTGGTCAAGTTTTACCGCAAGAAGGAATCTTGCAAGGAACTTTGCAGGCGGTTGCTACTAACTATCTCTCTTTATGTCATTTGTGAGTTAGTGTGTCGCAAGTTGTGATGTCGACAAACAGAAGGTTCCCCCAAATCACAGGTCAAGCAAGACGGTATAGGAGGGCAGAAGTTTTACTGCCGGAAAATAGAGAGTAAAAAGGTGGAGTTACGCACGCAGAGTCAGTACGTCAAATTGTGTGTTCGGTGCAGTGGACCCGAGACGGCTGGGCGATGCACTCAGCCAGGTGGAGATGCGTGCATCTATTGGCTGGAGCTAAGGTGCGCACTGAGCCGTGACAATCGGGGGGAGCATAGGGCAGTAGGACATCGCGGGACCTCTCGTAGCTGTTGGCGGACACAGTCGTAGGCGTTGAGCCGGCGCGCGTAGACACTGAACTTGCGCGGCTTTTGGCAACGAAGCCAGTGTGAGTCGGCGAGGCAGGCTCCCACAAGTGTTCTTTGTTGACCACAGGAAGTGCCATCTGCAGTCAAGCCGTAAAATGACGCACGTTGGTTGATTTCGCATTCCCGCGAGGTGAGTGTCACAACTCACACGGGCCAGCAGCGAACTGACCGGGAGTGTGAGGTGAACAGAAGGGCAACCTGGGTGGTTCCAGCAGTGGATCGGCTGATAACGTGGAGGAGACTCAGCAGCGGAAGGCAACAGGATTCACCTGTAGCGCTGGCACCAAGCCCGCAAAGCACACGTGGCTTCGGTGTTCTACCTCCTGCTTGGCCAGCCAATCAAAAGTGCCGTAGACTTATATTGGCCAACCAGTTGACCAAGCGTCCATTGATTCACTCTCGCATGACGTTTATTCACTAACGCCGCAGCACACTAGCAGACAGACGCGTGCGCGCGCGCAGGGCCCGGGAGATGCCGCGCGGCTGGGATTCAGACCACCATTGAGTTCATGTACACAATTAACAACTCCTATTGGTCCTTCACCTCTTCTTCCTGCATTGAGCTGGGCGTGTTTTGAGCACACTCACGGCTTCAACGCCTACACACCAGCAGGGGTGTTGATCGCGGTCAGCCAAAATTTCATGCACGTAAACTCGGAGACGTGGTCACAGGAGTCTCGTGCATTTTGCGGGAATCAGGTCACCTATGGCACATGTACACGGGCTGTTTGCCTCTGTTCATTATTGCATCCGCATCTACATTAAGTCTTTTGACACTGGCTGCTCATCAAGGCCAGGCCCATGGCGGAGCGAGTGTGATAGATGTGGCACATGTCTGCATCACTAATACATTAATCCACATGCACGTCGCCAGTACGACGATCACTTCGTGGGCATGCTGTGAAAATGTGGTGGTCCACGCTCAGCATCACTGCCCTAATTCAGCTTCACAAGCCTTGGGTTCTCGCGCGCTCTTTGTCAATCGCTTTTAGAGACCCGCGTTGGCCTGCTCGCTGCTTGAAGCATGCTTGAGGAGCCAAACATTGGCTGTGAAAGGCAAAGGACACGTCTGTAGCGACCTCTTATTCTAAGCCATGCTTCGCTCACGCGCTTCTGGGGCATGTCTGGTATGCCTGTTACGCGTGTCCACCAGCACGTGTGCACCCAAGCGTGTCAAAGACGGGTTAAAGTCACGGACATGTCTTTCTGATCTAAGTAGCCAAATGTTTCTCAAGGCCAATCCACAAAGGACCTTAGTCTGGTGACTGCTTACGCTCAGACACTTTAGGAGCCGGCGATCTTAGTGTCAGTTGCAGAAATCCGGACGCGATGACTTCACCGACCGGAATGCGACTCTAGACTCTGGTCCGCTCATGGTTGGACTGCACTCTTCCGGGTGTCGCTTATCTATTTCTCACATTCTACTCCTTCTGCATTAAATTATTCATAACACTCTGGTCTTCCGCGTCTAACGTTATTTAATAGTATAAAACTGTTGGGATACGTTCTATCTTCTATTATCCGGCCGAATTACTTTGTATCCCACACGTAAAAGAGCCAGATAATCACAGGAGCGGACATAGACTGATGCCACTTGCCTGAAGGTAAAAATAGCAAAAAGTACTTGGAAGAGCCCTTTTTGAAGTTCTTTTCTCGTAATAAAAAGCTTTTCAAAGTTACTCTGTCTTCTCTGATTTCTGATTTGGGAAACTTTTGTTCTGTCGACACTTCTTATTTGACAAACGTCATCGCTTGTGACAACTAAGCTCTCACAATTGGTATATTTTGAGCCCAGGAAATGCGTATTCCTCTCTCAACTCCAGTATTAAAAAGCGCTCCCCTAACTTGTCTTTCTATTAATAATATTGAAGCTGTTTTTTGACGCTGAGTATTCCTAAAAATAAAATCAATGTGGTTGAGTTGCGCGGTCTTTGTGAGGAATAAGCTTGTAGTGTTCAAAAATGATCGCTGCATCCATCGAATGAGAGCTACGGCAATGGGCGTATTCTGAAATAGGAGGAGTAGATGAGACAGCTTTTATTACGTTCGGTGGCAATCACGAATACAATTAAAAACACAGAAATGCTTACGAGCTTAAAGTTCCATCAGCTGTTTATGGCCTATATCACCCAAAGCGGCATTAAGGTTAAAATTATCAATTTATTTGTGAATGACGTCAGCAGACACGAGAGCAAACGCTTAACGCATAAACGCATACTGACGCATATGAGACAGCAAGGTCAGTCTAGTATTGCAGCGCCAACATGCAGCAGTAGCAGTATTGTGGAAGTTTGCCACCATAGATCTTAAAGCTCTCTCATACTGCGATCAGGAATTGAAGTGGTAATGAGTGCGGGCTACCACAGTAATCAAGACGTGGGTCACAGATGCGAGAGTCCTCGTTGGTCGGCAACACAGACGTTCTCAAATCGGAGATAAAATTAGGTTGGACCAAAATTTTACTGCGGTAAAAAAGAACGTACAGTAGGCTCAGCAAACAGTCAACAGAAGCTGTCTCACCAGGCAAGTATGTCGGCCGAATTGCATTTCCTGGGCTTCCTCCGGCCGCCAACAGGTGGAGGGACTGTCGAGAGAATTCTGCTGACAAAACAAAGGTCTCCCATATCAGAAGTCAGGGAAGACGGAGTAGGTTGTACCAGCTTTTTAATGCGAGCAAAGACATTTGCAAAGGTTTCTGCCAAATTGTCGGTCTGCGTCCGCTGGAAGAGTTGCTTGACTCCGCGGCTCGTCCACCGTCGCCTGCAGCCAATCAGCTCAAACAGCGCGCATTGATTAGCTTCGAGCTTACGCGCGCCTCAAGCAGCGAATAGAACGGGAGCGCGAGGTGGGCAGGATAATGCGGGCCTCTAGCAGTGGGTGACCAAGAGCATGTGGAGGAGGTTGTCACGTGCTTGTCTGGCAAGCAAAGGCAAAATGAGTCAGCCCATTGACGTTGAGCGCGAACTGTCACAAGTCACATATATGTTGGCATTGCCGAAGATTGTTACATGTGCATATGCAGCGCACGATAGGTGAAGACGAAATGATTCAGTGGCGTTGCTGACGACCGTGGGAGCAGATAGCTACAGTATCTGCTGCCTAGACCGAGGGCAAAGTGTGCAGCACCGGTGCCAAGCCAGCAAACGGTCACGTGACCGTGCTCCTCTACCTGTTTCTGGGACAGCCGATCACAGGTGCCGTAGAGTGCTAGTGGCCAAGCAGTTGCTCAAGCAACCAGTGCATCACTCTAGCATGACGTTTATTTATTCATGCCCATAACACGCTAGCAGACAGACGTGCATGTAGGACCCGGGCCTGCCACGTGTAGGGGTTTTTGACCACCATTGAGTTTCTTTATACAGTAAACAACTCTTATTGGTCTCACCCCTCCTCTTCCTATACGGGACTGGGCGTGATAATTGTAGTGCTCTAAACACACTCACGGTTTAGCCTCCTGCAAGTTTACTGATACCGATGGATCTGTTCATAACGAAAAAAATACGAGTAACCAAACGATCAGAAAGTTGGCAATGAATTCAACTGTAAGTGATATAGACGGGGAGGACAGGAAAAAGGAGAGTGTTCTGCGGTTGAAGTGTTGGAGTTTGATGGGGAAGTTGTAGTCAGCGACTACGAACATAGAGGAGATTCACATATATTGTTCTGCAAATATTCCCATTCTTAAGTTGAGAAGTCAAGATTGGCAAACATATGTTTTCAGCAAATCATCGTCAGGCCAGAACATTTGCAAGGTAATTAAAACTATACAGATGGACAGGGTTAAATAGTGTAGTCTAATTACAATTCATCGTTTACGCGTCACCCGCATGACGAGGTCGGCGTGTAGAGGTTTGTGCGTCCGGGGAGGGGAGGAGGGGTAGGGGGGGGGGTAATTGGGTTAGGTTGTGGGGTTGATCAGAGGGCAGATGCATGGGGTGATAATTGCTGCTATTTGTGCACAGCGAACGACTGTCACTGGGGCGTGGGGGCAAAGTGCGATCGTCACCTGTCGTCGGGGTCGGCCACGGAAGTGAAAGGGCTTCTGTCAGTTTCTTCTGACAACACAGCACCGCATTCTCTAGCCATATAGCTACTGCTTCGGCTGTTGCAAGCACCCTTTGGCGTAGGCCCTTGGAAAAGTTGGCTGGTGTCCTGCAGACAAGCTGAAAGGCTTTGCTAGTATCGACTCGATGATTCGTATCGACGAGATGTGCGAGAATAGAACTCGAAATCGATCTAGTTTCACCTTTATTTAACCAGGCCGGTATATGCTCACGTACCCTCTTTTCCAGGCGCCTCGTTGTTCGGCCTATGTATCTTGCTCCACAGGAGCAAGTGAAAGAGTAAATACACATGGATGTGGCCTTCAACGGGAGTCGGTCTTTTCCTCCTAATCGTAGGAGGGGAGAGTTCGTGAAGAACACCCGTAAGTTCGCCGCGGGGAAAGCGCTAGCGATTGCGGTTCTTAGACGCCGTCTGACCAGCTCGCTTGCTGCATCGCCCGAGAAAGGTAGTCTTATGAAAACGTCTTTCTTTTCTGCTGTTAAGGTATCAGGCTTTTTGGCTCGCTCGCCAATATTGCAAATGTTCTGGCATGAGGATGATTTGCTGAAAACATATGTTTGCCAATCTTGACTTCTCACATATATTGAACGAAAGGATAGAGGCTAAGGAAGGTAGATGAGAAGAGGATATGGGACCACCTGGTTTATTCGGCGGAGTGATCGAGATAGCGGTTTCGGGGCGGTCCATGTTCACGACTTCCCCCCCCCAAAATCCGCGCTGGTTGCGGAAAATTCTTCGTGCCTTTCCAGTCAATCCAGAAGGAGCACTCCTAGGGCAGTCCCAGTAGTCGCCTTACTTGAGAAAATCAAATGTAGATGTGAGCACATGTCGCTATGCCTTTTTGCGAGATACAAGTCAGCAACCAGCGGTCTAGGCGGAGGTGGTGAGTGTCCGCATAAATATTCGCAGACTGTTGAGGAGATTAGAAGGAGCCTTGACTGTGATGCAAAGAGTTGGAGAGATAACCCCATCGGGAAGTCGGACGCTAGCGCGAACACCAGTTCAGCGGTGAAACAGGCAAGAACCAATTTGAGAGTCAAGCGAATATCCAGTAAGAGATATGGTCCGTCCAGTTCACCAGATTGTCTGCGGCGCGTAGAAAGTTCTTCAGCTGGTTGCAAAACTGCTCGATAGCTGGGAAAGAGACTGTCGTACGGAGGCGGCTACAGACTAAAAAGGAGGAACGAGACTAAAAAAAGTAAGGGCAACAGTAGCTTATGTAGCCCCACACATTAATCCCCACAACCTGCATGTTTTCCTACGAAAACGGTGGTTATCGTGTTTTATGTGTAGGAAATTAGGACACGCGGTGGAATTACACTTTAATAAATGCTAAATGCATTTTTATTTTACTGTATTTAGAAGTGTTGTTTATTTATATCTGTAGATTTTCCTACTCTGTATTATCATTTGACTTAGTGCGGAAAATCCAGCTATCAAAATGCAGGTTTCTTGAATTTCCCAAAAAATTGAAATGGTGGTTAGGAGGTCATCTACTTCAACTTACCTGTCATCCAACTTAGCATTCTGGAGTTAGATTAGTATAGTCCGCGGCGCGAAGCGCCGCGCACACCTTCCATTTACATGCGGAACAACCTGCTCTCAATGGCCACGGAAAGCAACTTTGACTACATTTTTCACTTTACACTTACTCTTAAAAATTTCCTTCCCTGCCTTTCCTACTTCCCCAACCCACAAAACTCTATAACCACCATTTTTGCAGGAAAAATGCTGGGACTAGAGGTATATGAGTGGAGCTACATCAGTTATTTTTGCCAAAGTAAGGTTCATATTGGGTATCCAAGGTCAGTCGTAGTAGTTGAGGGACACCGAAAATGACAACCCAATGACTGATGAAGGCCCTAAAAAATTAAGACTACCTTCTATCGCACAATGCTTTGCTAGTCCGATCTACATAATGTCTGCATGAGTGAAAAAAAATAACACTTGCGCCAAAAGTACAAGTCACGTAGGGCCAGAATAAAGAGATAGAGCAATTGGCTAGCGTGAGGTGACTCAGTGGTTGTTCTGATAATGTAAACAATAGTGCGCACTGCTGTAGCTAGCAGTCGGAGCCCAAAGGCTTAACTGCGAGCGAGTCCTGCAATATTCAGGGATTGGGGGGTAAATCTGGGCAAACAATGAAACATTCGGACAAGCACTCGCGTAGGTCTGCAGCGACCCCTTATTCTCAGTCATGTTTCCCTCTGACGCCGCGGGGACAAGGTCACTCTATGTATGCGTTCGCAAGGCGCCATAGTCAAAGCCGGCGCTCAAGGTCGGGACTTGTCTAGTTTCACTAGCCAACCACTTCTCAAGGTCAGGCCAGTGCACGAGATGCGGGACATTTGTTTACGCTCAGTCACTTCCAGAGCCGACGACTCACTGTTCGGTTGCAGACTCTCTGGACTCCGGCTCATTCATGGCTGGCCTGCACTCTTCTGGAAGTCACTTTCCTTTTGCTTATACACTACGATTGTTCCTACCTTTATAAATTCTCCCTGACACTATGGCCTTTCACGCCTTATTCTATTCAACTAACTTATACATGTTGGGATACGTTCTCTCGCCTATTATCCGGTCGGACCACATCGTATCCCACAGGTCTATGCACGCACAAACAACAGTCGCAAAAACAATAGTCGCGACGACGACCACCGAAGTTGTTTTGTCGACAAAAAAACGGTTGCACAAATCCAAAGTGAGGGAAAACAAAGTAGGTTGGCTTTACAAAGGGCTCTGCCGAGTGCTAGCTGCCTGCCTGTCTGTCATTACTATCTAGTGTTAAAGCGAACTTTGCCAAAGCTCATGACGGCTATTCTCGATTTCTGGGAACAGCCAATCACCGATGCCGCAAAACTGACCCCTGGTCCAGCAACGCCCGTACGCTAAGGCAGACCCAGTCAATGACCACCGGCCGCTGATATGCCTGCTGCTAAACTGGCTGGCTTCCTGGCTGGTCATGCACTCCGGAGTCATACTTCTTCCTGCATATTCTCCGTTCCTCTGTATACCGAAGGAAGCAGCAAGCGAATGCAAACTGAATCAGCACAGTGGTGCTGAGCATGGACGGCTATGTTCTCTATGAGGTGGAGTGCGCGATGTTTACTGCACCCCTTATTTCCCATAACAATATCCTTCCGATAGCAAGACAAGGTAATGATGTGCCGTGACTAACTCCGTGCAGGCAACTATGCGCCAAGGCTCGCCGCCGCCAGCGAGTACGCATGCGATGGCTGCCTACGTCCGTCTGTCTAGCCAATCCACCCGGCCAATCACCTGTCAAGGTCGACTCATATAAAGGCCGTTCCAGACACTGTGGTGATTCCCGCGGTAACCTCACTTCAGACGCAGCGCTGTGGCCGGTGGTTGCTCGCTCATCGGACAGTAAAATTCATCCTACCTATTCTCAACTTCATTCTGTGCAGAGTAAATTGTTCCTACCACTCTGGTCTCCCATGACTTCTCCTCTTGTAAGGAACCGGGCCTGAAGATCGCAGTTCCCAGGCCTGTGATAGATGAACGAAGGTGCGCTCAAGCGCAGTGGTTGAAAGAACTAAATGGTAAGTCTAAGGATGCCATAGTTGACGCCCTCCACGTAGCATTTACCCGGATTCCTCATAATAATGCGTAGCATAAAAGCCACATTTGAAAAGAACAACTGCAGCTTGATCCGCCGCCCTGAGAAGGATCGCATTATCCCATCGCCTTGCAGCCAACCGTAGTAGGATTCTAAAGACGTTACTCTACGTGACGACTTTATTTTAAATGTAATTATATTGCCTAGCCTCAGTGGGTAACGCCCCGATAGGTGGCTCCACCTGGTCTTCATTTCTAAGGAATACTGCTTACTTCAATTGGACCGGTTTAATTTAATCCTCTTCCCATTCGTCCATTCCCCGTCGTTGCTCCCGTAAGTCTTGCCATTAGGATTAGAGGGCTAAGCGGAGGCTCAGGACTCTCGGAGCGTCGTGCTTAGTCCAAGCTCTTTATGTTTATTATGGTGAGGAATGCGATGGTGTACCCTCTCCGGTGAACTATCCGAGCCTAAAAATCGGGTGGTGATGGGATTGGGCGCAGTGATTAGCGCCGCGAGAGGCTTGCGTATAGGCGAGCTAGCACACTTTCGTGACTATCTCGCGTTGAAGTGAACTCCGCTAGAATCTCATGACTGCTGTTCTCGACATCTGTGAACAGCCAATCACAGACGCCGCAAAGCTGGTCCTTAGCACGGTGACGAATAGCATGCCTGTACGCGTTCCCGAAGTGATCTGTCTGTCTGGCCAAAAAGCTTTAAGGCTGACCCAGCCAATGAACGCTCTCTATCTGGCCTCCAGCATTCCTGCTTCTAAGCGGCACTTCGTAGCTGGTGGCGTGCTCCCAAGTCAAAGTTCTTTCCCATTATTCTACGTTCCTCTGTGTACACAATATACTAATCCTACTAATCTGGCCTCTACCGACTTCTTCTCTACTAAGGAACCACGATCTGAAGATCGCGGTTGCTAGGGTTTAACTTACTTGACCCCCTGCGATAACACCCCTCCTATGCTTGACCGTTTTTATGGGCTCACGCGGACTTGACATAGCCGTAGTAACACGCGCCGTGAGCTAGTCTAACATCAGAGACTTTGTGGCGGACAGCCACATTGTCAGTTTCCCCCTTCGTTCTGCAATGCCCGCGGCTCCGACGTCATTTGTCTTCGCGAGCGCCTGTTCCACTTGGTGACCTGAAGACCACTTGACCGACTTCCCCTCGCAGACATACGTGCTCACACACGCCCGCACACACGTGCCCGAGTAGACGTGGCTCCCAAAGGACCACTTCACATACAACCACTACTTAGAGCCCTACAACTTGCAGGAAATACCATACGCCATCCATCAGCTTCGAATACTTCTCCGTTGAGCTCAGCTTCTGAGGTGCTGTTGCGCTGACCCTTAACGTCAGTCCCGTGTGCGGTTTGGTTCATTTGGTCCTTTCCTTTCCATCTCTTTAAGCAGTTTTTCCAATTAGCGGAGCCCTCTCCGTCTGAGAAGCGTACTTACATGCACAGTTGACTTCCTACTTAACTAGATGTCAATTGAAATTCGGAAATGTGTTTTCGATTCAAATACATTACTCAAGGAGGGTTGTACTATTGATTACCAAGCGGCCTATATATTTTCGTCCCGATAGAATGTCGCATTGTGAACAAGCTTCCTTCCGACCGCCTGCGAAACAGCTATTCAGCAATAAATGACTCCTTGTGTCGTATGATTACTTATTATGGATTATCAATGCCCTTATAAGTTATCAGTTATCCAAAGGACTCAGTATCAAGTGGCTAAAAGTATGGCCCTACCTACCACATTAACTGAATATCTGATCGAGCCACCGGTGCTGGTTCACGTGTTACTGTACAAACACACGCTTTACGTGGTGGCTGCACACTCGTCCTCATCAGGTCACAACTTTACGCCTGATTACGCGAAAAGCTCGGGTCAGGCACGTGACTTAATTTTGCACCTGCTGCAAGAAACGCGTCTTCATCTGATGGTTCCGGCAACAGGCATATCGACCTACCAGCATCCCATCAAGGACTGCGTCATTATGCCAATGGCGTTATTATAAGGGGATATTCAGCGGAGGTTAACTAAGTATAATAAGAGCTCCTTAGTTCGCCCAGTCCTTAAATAGGGGCTGACGTGAGAGATCGAAACGTCGAGGGAACAAACAACCGGTCCAAGAGGTTACCTTGTGGTGGATGACTAAAATACCTGTGCTCCCTTCGTTCTTCAATGCGCGCTGCCCCAAAGTTATGCGTCGTCACAAACAACTGTTTCAATACTTTCTTCCACTAGCGCCCCGCCCTCCCGAGGCTTGACCTCGCAGCTGCCTCTGGTTAACTGATGATAGCTGCGCCAACGTCCCCCGTCCTGCTGCATTCCGGCAGCCCCCACGGTTGACCACCACTTATTCAGTCACGTGCCCATACCTCCACTCATACACGCGCGTCTAAATAAGCACGCCTGTCGAAGGACCACTTACCACGCCACTTCTTTGGTCAACGCAGCAGGGGGCCTTTGCAGGCGACCTCCCCTCAGGCAGAACACTTAAACCTATTCCGAAATCCTGCTAAACCAGCTGCTACCATTGTCTCATGCTCTCTCAGGTCTGGTTGGACGCAGTCAACAGTAGCCCTGGATTCGCCAGTGGCCACTGCCGCCTGGGACAGCAAATAGGAGTTCTGTACACGATTAATCACTCTTCATTGTGACTTCTGCCTTTTAACTTCCGACCTGGGATTTGACCTGATGATTGTAGTAACCTTAATGCATCCACGACTTTTACCAATGTTCGGCTATGCCGATGCAGTTCTGAAATCCTATGTACCAAGAAGGAGTTCAAAGGCGTTTGCCTATATTTCCTTTAATAAATTTGACTTGGTTTGAACCATTCCGTCTGCCTTTTCTATCCACAAAGGTGCAAAAAGGAGTGCCGACATGTGCAGGGGAGACGGATGGGATCACTGCTTGTGGGTAGCCGTCGTCTATCCGTCATACCCGACACCAGGCATTGAAAATTTAGGATTTGATCCAGGATCCTGTAGTCATTGGAAGTTTTCGAGTTCTGTGCCCTACAATCGAGCCACTAGCCCATTTTCGTGGGGATTGTGATCGGAAATATTCACCACTGTGGGGGGTATGGCGTCCGTTGTTCAGGTTACGGAATGTGTGGTGGTCCTGAGATCGCCTCCCCTCCCCCCTTGCGTTGACACGTTTTTTCGCTGTCAAGCTGCAAGCCGCCACTCGAGCGCTCACGGCCAATTCTCTGGAGCGCCCCGCGTGACTTATTATGCTTTTGCCGCGAACCATGCAGGCGTGGCGGTCGCGTGATGCCTCAAGGTCGTCTTGAGGCTTCGCCTTTTGTCTTGCGAACTGCGCACCTTCTCCCGATTGGCTGGAGGGTGGCCCCAGACGCTTTAAGCCGCGCGCACAGGCACAGACCACACACACGCCAACTGGCTTGTTTACTGCGCCCAGCTTGTTTCTGCAGAGCCCTTTCTTAGCTCCTTTTCACAGTATACTGTCCTACCTAATTGGTCTTACTGACTTCTTGATTTGGGGGAACCTTCTGTAGTCGGCGATCACTCCTTTCGACAGATATGCCCGTCCCGTTGCGCATCGAGCTCCAAGAGTGCTGCGTTCCTTCTGTGGCCCTGGGCCGGTGTATCCTTGGCAAGTGCCAATCATTTTTAGATTACACTAGATTACCTACTGATTTTTGTTTCCATAAACCACTTTAGATTTATGAAAATTCGCAGCAAAAATTCAGAAGACTGGTCAGCGAGCATACGCGTGCATTCGATAAAATGTCATCGGGTCAGTACCTTTGTATGAAAATGATGTAAAAGGTAAAACGAGGTCCATAATGTTCGTGTTTTCATACAAGTGAGTTGATAAAAAGGGGGGTGATATGATTCGGATGCTTAAGCAACGGGAGGTTCTCTTGTGCAGACAAAGCCGGCTACCTCAACCTGAATACTATCAGACACGGTCGGTGGAATCTGCTGCGTGCAAGAACTGGCCCCAACTTACAACTGCTTTATGTTAAACAGAGAAACAGGAGTGGTCAGGACAGTGCAGTTAACGCCCGAAAGGATCGGCAGTGCTGGTCACCGGAGTACTAGCGCAGCACAAAGTGAATATCGGTGCCATTATCGCAGGGGGTTAAGTGAGTCAAACCCTGCAACTTAAATATTTAGGCCGTGGTTACTCAGTAGAGAAGAGAAGTCGTTAAAGGCCAGAGTAGGAGGAAAAGTATATTATGTACACAAAGGAGCAGAGAATAGATGAACAGAGATTTGACCAGCAGGAGAGCTAGCCGCGCTCCAAGTGCAGTTTTAGCAGCATGCATGCAAGCAACAGCGAGAACGGGTATTGTCTGGTTGTGTTAAAGGTTATTGGCCGGAAAAAACTGCATCGACCTAGGAGTGCCTGCGTCCTTTTCGCCGGTGGGAGAGACGAACATTGCGGATCTATGATTGGCTGTTGCAGAGGCCGCCTTTAGTGCGGACGTACGCGTTAGCAGCAGCGGACGTTCGGACATGCTCGCCCATGTGGAGTGAGTCACGACACCATCAGTGGGAAATGATTCTCCGAACAAGGTAAGTTAGAGGTTAATGTCGGGCACACTTGCTAAAGCGGTCACCCAGCGTCATAACAACTTAATTCCGGCTTCGCCCTTACCATCCGAAACCGTATTAGGGGAAGACTTCCTACCTGCCAAAGGGCATCGATCACAGTCCTAGGAGCCTGCGCCTATGTCTTCAAGTAGTCCAATTCGCCACCATCATCAGCGCTGATGCCCTCCCCCCTTACATCCAGTGACAGGTTATGACGAGGTGAGAAACAAGTTCTAGTAAGATCTGCACGTCCTCCTAATGGCTGTGCCGAAGGTGACTTCAGTGCCTGCTCCGGGACGACAACTCTGCCTGGGAGTGCTGGGTTTGCCATTCACGTGTATTCGTCAGTTGTGTGTGCGAGATTGTGTTGGCTGCTGTGTAACTTTAACTGGCGAATGTTCTTATTGGCGGTGCAGCCATCCAGGTGGACAGGCGCGCATTAATTGGCCCAAAATAACGTGTGTATTGAGCTGTGAGCAGACAGGGAGCATAGGACAGACAAGAGATCATGGTCTTCTCGCAGCGTTTGCCAACGTGCGGGGGCGTCGAGCAGCTGCGAGTAGACAGAGCCTGCGCGTTCTGGCGAACAAAGGCAGCCTGAATCAGCGCGGCAGGTTCCTACAAGCCAACTGCAATGGTTCACAATTGATTAATTAATGCGTGATTATTGCGTGGTTAATGTTTGATAGCGGCACACTAAAGAAAGAAATTAAAGCCACTTGTATGTGTTGCTAAAATACAAGTAAAAAGTTTGCGGAAAGCACAAGAAAGACTGAAACGGAAGCCTATAAACCAAGAAAACTATTAGGACGACCCTATTGGTTAACATAATCAAGTGTTTGATAGGCGGCATTTCGACCTACTGAAATGTTTTCAATAGTTATTTTAATATGATTAATACCTTCCCTCAGGTGGCCCTACGGTAAATCCCCACCGAATATTCAAAAGCCTCCTGCTTCTCGGAAAAGTCTGTGATAGTGTGGTAATTGCGAGGATACTGTAGACCGCTCTTCTCATGTATTGCGGGAAGTACTTCGGCAAATTTCTACTTGTAACTGTCACGTGAATCTTCCCGCGATGTAATAACCGTACCCCAGTAGGGTATGCGCAATAAAAGGACATAAAAACCATCTTGCAGATTTCACCGAAATCAGCACAAAAGCCGCCTAGCCTAGAAACTAGAGCAATTCATTGGTTAGTGGTAATTTTCTGCTGACAGACGACGCAGCCAAGTAGTCGCAAGACCCAGACATGTCGCTGGCGAAACTCAGGGAGCAGGCCTATTCACAATAATGTGGGTACAATCTGAAGTGAGTCTCTAGCGCCTTCCATCTCCGGTGCCACGCCGCGCGAGAGATCACGTGATTGCGGTTCTCGTCCGCCTCTGGGACAGCCAATCATGATTGCCACTAAATGCGCAAGCGTCAAACCTCTTGCGTCTACCAGCAACTGCGCATGCACCAGCCTGCCTACCTGCCTGTCCCGATCCGATCTGGCCAATCGTCTCCCCGTGGCTGACTCACACAAGAAATGACTGGGACGACAGTTCGTGGTCGGATGCACGCTTGTCTTACTGTCAGCATTAGCCGACCTATTCCCCTCTCCCTCTGTATAAAATATACTAGTCCTTTTGTATGGCGTCTGACTTCTTCGCTTTACCTACGGACCCAGGCCTGAAGCTCACAACGGCAAGTGCTTTCCAGATTAACTTAGGCCAAAAGGAAAACTCTACAAAACTGGACCGCCCCCAACCATCCAAAGGCTGTCGAGTGGTCTTACCTCAGCCTCCAGACTCCCCCTCCCCTGACCGAACAATCTAAAAGTCTGTGGCGTTCAGCTCCTTTTGTTACAGTGCATTGTCCTACCTAATTGGTCTGCCTGGCTTTTGATATGAAGAACCTTCTGTAGTCGACTATCAATCCTTTCGACAAGTCTACTGAGAATGATGGACTTCCAGGCTCGCTAGTACGAACGGCGATGAAAGTGCACACAGAGACTGACCCCAGATGGTTCACGTGGGTTGCGACCTGACAGGTGACCTGCGGACACAGATAGTGAAATATGGCGGTAGTGGGCTCTGCCGTCGCGATAACCTTGACTACTTCAGTGCATGCCACTGTGGACGGCAAAAAGTGCATCGACTGTTAACCGAATAAAATTCCAAGGGCTGCAGTAAAGGAAGCTTTAAGCAACAGACGATCAGGGAGAAGAGCGTATTGCAGAAAGTAAAGTGAGTTCAACCCTAGCAACTGCGATCTTCCGGCCATGGTTACTTAGTGGAGAAGAAGTCTTGGAAAGGCCAGAGTAGTAGGAACAATATATTGTGTACACAGAGCAACGGAGAATAGATGGAAAGAGATTTGACTTCGAGAGCATACAACCAGTCAGGAAAGCCAGTCAAGTCCAAGTGCTGGCTGGACAGCAGTCAGGCCAGTAGACAGAGCATTCATTGGCTGGGTCAGCCTGTGATTGGTTGGACAGCGTGTGGTTAGATATCTACGTGGGCGGCCGTGTCTCGCACGCCAGTAAGTCTGGTGGCCGCCACGACCTTGAGGTCTAGACGGATTGAGGTCACGACAGGAAGGCCAGTCGTGGGGTAGGCAGCGACCACTACAAGAGCAGCGATCTGTTCGCGATCGAAGCAATAATTGATTTGCCTACGAAACTTATCTTATCAGTAAGTAGAAAATTAAAGCCACGTGGAGAGGGAAGCGAAGGGTTTATTGATAGACACGCAGGAGAATGAGATAGTTGGTTCGATTTCTTCATATCTCGATGACTGAGCATTATAGCTGTTACTAGGGGCTATACATTTTCTGAAATTCACCCATCTACCCTTAAGTCATTGGTCCTTTCTGTCAGCTGAGATCAGAAGCATCTAAAGCCTTATGATGATGGCTCGCTTGTTTACTATGGCATCCAAATTCAGGTCTACTGATCTATATTTGAACACGGCTGTCTGTTGACAGTAAATAAGCCAGAAACGGCAATTAAGTCTCAATGGATAGCGAGACCTTGTGGCGGACGGCCACAATGCCTGTTCCCCCTTTGTTCGCCAAGGCTCGCTGCCCCAAAGTTATGCGTCGTCACAAACAATAGTTCCAATAGAAACGAATATGCGTGCCCCAGGTTCTTTTTGTAAACAAGAGGAAGACGCGATCTCTGGAACGAGTGCCGGGTGACCGTGATACCGACTCGTCAGTCGTTAACTACGCTTTCCATTACTTACGCGAGGAGTTACCGATAGACAATTTGGGCAGTGAAACATAACTTGACCGATAACCAGCAATTAGAACAGGGATTCCGACGATGTACACTGCGTGCTCCGCACCGTGGTTGTGCAGAAACGGTAACTTACGCATGGATACATTTTGAGTGATGGCAGAATTGCAGTACACCCATCGCGCGCTCTCTCTTTCTTCCACCTTCACCCGCCTGGGCCTGACGTCAAAAAGACCAGAGGCGTGATCGGCCGTAGGCGACCGTCGCCTCCGAGACTGACTCATTTTCCACGGACTGGGAGTGCCATACAGATCACTGGTTGCCGGTGTCTAGGCCTAAACACACGCGTGCCGTCAAAGCCCTCCAATTTTACGGAAACGCAAACCAAATACGACAGCTTTGCCCTGATCTAGTTCCCTCTGTGGCAGTCCGCGCTCCGTATTGCTGTGCTGACGATACCTCACACGTAAAAGAGGAGTAGGATTGTCGATATCTTCTCCATTTGGTTCCTCCGGTGGAGGTGTGATACCAGGCTGAAACTATCTTGGTGTGCTGAGCGCGGGAGTCAGGTTGCAATGGTTATGTGGCAGTCCGCGCTCAGCACCACCGTGCTGGCTCATATTGCCTTCGCTTGTCAAGCCTTGATTACTGGCGCCTGACAACCTTCCTCTCACGCTCTTTGTCAATTACTGCTAGAGACACCCACATTGTCCTGCCCATCTCACCCACCCGGCCGATTTGCTACTTGAGGTGCGTATAAGCTCGAAACCAATCAATGCACTCCATTTCCATTGACTGACTGCAGGCGACCGAGGACACATCTCGGAACTAAATAATCCTAGTAGCGGGCACAGACTGGCGTAACTTACTCGATCACAGCTGGCGCTTGGCAGAGTCTTTTGTAAAGCTCCTTTCTTGCAGTAAAAAGCTGGGCCAACCTATTTTGTGCGCCCTGACTTGTCGACACAAGCAGGTACAGGCCGATAAGCTTAAGTATTCGAACAGCACGAGGAAGACAGAGCGAGTCGGAGACGAGATTTGCAGCTGCCTGGTACTAGGCATGATAGGTGAGCCTGACCACAGGTTTGACCACGCAGTAGAGTAGAGCTTCCCGTAGGACAGTTTATTACTCACTCAGCCAACGTTCCAAAACTACAAGGCTGTACGCGCTCTGTGTACACTATCTGACTGCCCCCAGCTTTCTGCCTGCCCACCGTGGACGACCGGAGCGGAGCGCAAGATAAAAACATCAAAGGGGCTCGTAAGTAGGATGACAGCTGAGTGCTTACCTCCACTCCCATTTCCTCCCAGCCAGTACACATCCAGTGCGACATCGCGCGGCATACTTAATGTGTCGGCGGAGAGATAGCGAAAAACGGCGAGGTTGCTAGGCGACAGGCAACTGCCGGCGCACAGGCTCATGGGGGAGGTGGGGTCTGTTCACAAAACGCAAACCAGCTGCGAGAGACGCAAAAGAGTGCGCATTTACGCCAGAGCAATGCCCATCTGGCCATACCTGTGAGATTAACAGTAGAGACAGCAACGAGAATCAGACTGTCTTGTGGCAAAATTGTTACACAAGCTCATAAAGCAGGTGTTCCGTTTTTTGTTTTAGCGAGTAGTGTGAATGTGCGAGCGGGCCGACCAATGTGGGCTTGGACCAATCAACGGACACATAAG
The DNA here is from genome assembly GCA_036362985.1 of Ligula intestinalis. Lineage (NCBI taxonomy): Eukaryota > Metazoa > Platyhelminthes > Cestoda > Diphyllobothriidea > Diphyllobothriidae > Ligula > Ligula intestinalis. Next base: position 9,865,973 of record JAYGXS010000001.1, on the reverse strand, counting down.
TACGAGCAAAGTCGAAACTACTGTCTCTAAGCCTCCTCTTAAGTGGTTATTGGTATACAACTTCCCTTCCCCCCGCTGTTTCGGTAGTGGAGTAGTCCTGACCAATGAAGATCAGTATCTGCTCGTTTATTCCCGTGCACGACCGCGCTAGCTGCAGGTTTGAGCACACCTGAGATCTCTCCTTGCTCGTCAAAAATGAAAACTACGCACACAGTCCTGTAGGCTTCTGCTTATTCATTCAGGGCCGTCTTAGAACGACCCTACGGAGTTTATGCAAATGAATGCAGTCCCAAGTGTAAGGCAGACGCATCACGGACATGAAAAAAAAAAACACAAAATGCGCTCTCGGGGCGTAAATTCCCCCAAGAGAACATAAATATGGAGCTTCGACCAACTCTTCAGGGGAAGAGTACATGTTGATCTCTTCGCAACTGTGAACCGCGCCCATGCATGTCACCATGCCCCCCCACATTTAGCATTTGTTGTGGGAGCGCAACCCGAATAACACCAGCCGTACCCTGATTTGACCCTCGTGTTGGTCCAGTGTATCTACCACGCGGCCCGTTTATGGAGCAATAAACTACTCGAATGCTGACGAGCAGGTAATCATCGCACCAATTACGGCCATCAAAGCTGATTTCAAGAGCTACTAATTGTAGTAAGTACGCAGGTAGTGATTACACCATAAAAGTACTGTGTCGTTTGTGCGTCCAGCACGGTTGCCTGATGTTGTGGGCTTGCCGTACGCTGAGACAGTAGCCCGTCCAACAACGCCTCGGTCGAATCCAAAAAGGAGAGCTTGACAGCCAGGACGAAAGAAGCGAAATGTAATGACGTGTTATAACGGCGTGTTTGGGACAAAAGAAGGAACATATAAGAATGATCAAGGTCGAACTGAAATCGGACCAATGAGGGGTTTATCGCAGGGGGTTAAGTGGGTCTAACCGTGCAACTGCTATCTTCAGACCATGGTTACTTAGTGCCAGAGTAGATGGAAGAGTTTATTGTGTACACAACGGAAGAGGAGAATAGATGAGAGTAGATTGACTCGGGAGAGACACGTCCGATCAGTAGGTTGACCGGGCCCAAGTGAGGTCTTAGAGTAGTCAGGCCAGGAGACAGAGAGAGGGAGATCTTTCATTGGCTAGGTCGGCCTGGAGATTTTGGGCAGAGAGGCAACTTGCGTTGGGCACGCGTGCAAGCTCCTCATTCGTCGCCTCATAGATGCAATAACTATGATTGGCTGATCGAGACGTCGAGAAAGCAAATCGGTGAGCGTTTGGGAAAGTGCACTTCGACGCGAGCTAGTCAGGCAGGCACGACCCGCTACAGGTTAACATTTCGACTGGATTTCTGACTCATTTGACTGGTTGGATAGAGCTCTAATCATGTTGGCAACTGGCGCGACATCATGCGCACGACATGTGGACGGATTGATAGCACGGCGTGGGAACGAGCTGTCAGGGCGACTTACGAGTTCATTGTCTGTGTCGGCTCCTCTTATCACCTGCGCCTGTCTCTGCGGCTAGAGTCGAAGGAGAAAACGAAACGTTTGGCGAATAAACTTCTCGTTCCAGCGATCGCATCTCATTCTTCTCAGTCGCTTCCGGCACTCGGCTTTTCATGCCTATTAACATACCCCTTATCAGCACTGCATTCGGATGGTAGTTTTTACAACCGGCGTAAACTCACACGGTTAACTAAGTTAAATTGAAATGGACAATCTTCTTGTGGATAGCCTAATGCATACTTTTGGAAGATAAAAATAAGCAAACGACAATTCGGTTGTTAGCGGACTCAGTAGTTGAAAATTTGTAATACTATCTCATCTTGAAAAAGCCTTCTCCATCGAGCACCTGACAAACAACTGGAATGCAATACAGTAAAAAAGCAGCGTACTCAGCTTTCGCTGACGGCAAACTTCCCAGAGACCCTTTTCTTTACAACTTCTGATAAAGCATGGAAATTAAACCCTTCGTCCGTATTCTGGGGCCCTTGGGCTAACCTACAGGGAGAGTAGGATTAGTTGTAAGACAGGGTTTAAATTAAGATAAGGATTAAGAGTAGTGTGAAGGATAGGGTTGGCGTGAACGTTATACTTCTATAATATTCGCCCTTCCTGGAATTTTGCGAAGGCAACCTGCACTACTGGGTTCTTGTTTCCGTGTCAATAGTTCAAGAAATACGGTAAAACTCGATTCTGGGCTTGGTAAGTTCGCCATCGGGTTAATCATGGATGAAATTTTCAGCAAGTATTTTTACTGACATAACAAAGGCTTGGATGGACTCTTAAGGTACTGGTGACACACAGAAGTCGGAGCACCAAAACGATTGTTCACTCGGTTGAAAATATTCAGAAAAAAAAACAGCAATCATATTTAAAAATGCCAGAACTACTTCCTGAACTTCGCCTCTTCGCTCCTATCGGAAAGACTATATTATCACCCGGAAGTGGATTGAGGAAATCACGCAACATCCTGTTCACGATGAAAGACTAAAAAGACGGATGGTTGCGATTTTTAAGAGGAGACATTTTACAGGAAAGGCAACGAGGAATTCAGAACGATTTACAAGAAATGATTTGAATGCGAATTCCAAAAATTACGCCAATAAACCCCTTGGTTCAGCGACCGCTACATCTGCTTCTGAAAGACCTCTTGGATTCTAATCTGCAATACAGACCACCAATTTACGCGCGAGCACAACAGCTGGAGAATACTCCCGCAATCTAGAAGCACACGGCGTCTAAGTAGAAGAGGGTCGAGAATCAGTTTCCACGAAAAGTCCGTCTAGCTAACCGATACCTTGACCATTTTTTTCTAAAAAAAGTACTTTATATTTTGAGTAGTTCTGGTGAGGTCGCTAAAATGACAAGCCAAGTTGGGAGTGGAGTCGCTTATAGACCGGGAACGATAATCCATTGTAAACTCATTAGATCCCAAGGACCCGATACCGATGAATTAGAAATCCGTTGGAATTTCCCCAACAAAATACAGCTGTGGCCCAGCCAATTATGACGATGAAACCAGTAAACAGATCCGATACTCTGACCATCCACCGCATGCTCCACAGGGTGGTATTGCAAGGGCGGACTTGCGCGTGGATTAGTTTTAGCGCTGGTAGACTAGCGCTGCGTTCACTGGGCACCGACCTGTGCCTGTTACCAAGACAAAGACGAAAGTACCAGAGGTGGGATCGGACGCAGGTGGCTCGTGTGGCGTGAGCCTGTACCTTTGTGGGCCGCTAGCGCTACTTGGAACCCATGATCCGCCGCACTTGAATGTCTGCCGCACGCTGACCCATCGCGCCCCACTGTTGCTGATGTCGTGCTCCTGGGACCAGGCGCAAACTTGCGCACTTGACCTCTTCCGTCTTCGCCTCAATCCGTCCAATGAGATTCCCGCGTTAGTAGACTAGCCGAATTTGGTAGGTTGGCCTCAATCCGTGTGGACACAGACCACAATGCGGTGTCTGCCGCCAGGCATCACTTCAGGCCAGGCCACCCTAGCGGAAGGAGGGGCACTCCGACACTCAAATCTAGTATAACACTCTTCCTATCACTATGGTCTTCCCATGACGTGTCTCTTCTCCTTAGGAACCGGGCTTGGAAGATCGAAGCCGTTATGGTTAACCTTCTTAGCCTTAACACCACGCCTCAGGTTCGGCATTTATTATGGGATTACGACCCGAATGACGCCTTTTCATGCTCTGTTTTATCCTCTCTCCCCTCAGTGTTGATCTACCACGCATCTGCTGTTTTCACGTCCACCCACGGTCTCTGCTCCCCGCATGGTGTCCTGATTTGCCCCTTGGTTCTTAAACTCTCACCCCTTATAAACTGGCAGCACTGCTTCTGCGTCATTCAAACGACTGTTGGTTAAGCACTTCGAATGCACGTCCGCCCTCCCTTTGTTTTCTTCTTCGCATTCTTCTACCTATTGTGCACTGTTAATCTTACTGTCTATTTCTGTAGAACTACATCGAGTTATCCTGATTGTCTCTGAACATATAAAGAATATCCGAAAGGCCTGACTGTCTTTTGACATAGCTACTGACCTCGGGTGCATCTATTCAGGTGACGAAACGCAGCACAGCATTAAGAAATATTGCATTATTTACAGTTATTCGAGCTGCAAAACGAACAGACCAACAATTCTAGCAGTTATTTTAGTGGCTCCTCAGCAGTTCTTACATGCCAATACAAGTGAACATGCGAGTCCCAGGAAGCAATGGAGAAGAAGACGACTCGATCGCTGGGATAATACGCGGATGTCGAAACGTCAGGTGAATAAACGTATTATCCCAGCGTCAGTTCTAACATGCATCGTCACAAAGATTCATGTATAACGTGCATCCATCCGACCAGTCCTCCTCTATGGATGCGAATGCTGGGCTTCGCGCGTTAAAGATGAGCGAAGGCTGAAGGTCTTTGACTACTGATGCCTGAGGACCATCCTGCGAGTTAAGTCTAGCGTCTTCATCTCGAATGAGACAGTCCGCACCCGCTGCGATCGAATCGCGAGGATATCTCACGCCATAAAAGAAAGGCTACTAAAGTGGTTGGGTTACGTTCTCGATCGTCCGCCACACGATCTTAGCTTTGCTGACCTCGATCCGGTGCCGCAGCCCACCTAGAGGCGTCGAGGAGGAGAGCAACTAAAGACCTGGTTCGACACCGTCTTGTAAGCATTTCTTGGACCTTCTAACTTCAGTCTCCGTCGCTGGAGAAGAGACTGGGTGGAGCCTTCGAGATTCGCTGTCACCAACCACCACGCGTGGGGGTTGCGTCCGTGAAATCATTGAGGCCGGCTAGATCAGGCATGATCACAGCCGTAACAATTACAAGTGCAGTATGCGCGCAGATTAGCAATACTCGATTAACCTCTATCGTAAAAAACCCAAAATGGAGATATCAATTACACAACATAACACTATCTTGGCCGTCGTGTGACTGAGGAAGTAATAGTCAAAACTACACAAGTGCTACACGATTTAAGTTGATGCCGACGCCTGCACAATTACATGGTTTTTTCCAGGGCGTGAACAACTGCAATTGACCACTATAATGTGGATAACCGTGGCATTTCAAGAACCCCACATTGCAGGACTGATCTTTATGGTTAGAGGTCAATGCTACGGTAAACCGAATCACCCTTAGCTTTAGAACTGACAGGTATTTATATAAGATTTAGCCAAAGTTATTTTAAAACGCCGTTTTTGCGCAAGAAATTCGATTTGACACGCGGACGCCAGTTCCGAAGACAAGTGCCAGGGAAGCCGCAAGCAAAGTAAGCCGCTGCACCAAGGTCTTCAAGGCTCTAGCAGGCACATCCAGGGGCTGTGCGAAAGATACTTTCTCGACTGCTTTCAAGGCGCTGGCAAAGCCGCATGCCAGGGAGACCACAAGCAACGTAATCCGCTGCACCAAGGTCCTCAAGGCTCTAGCAGGCACATCCTGGGGCTGCGCGAAAGAGACTGTCGACTGCTTTCAAGGCGCTGGCCAAGCCACACCTCACTAATGCGGCACCAATCTGGTCTCCTACGATGAACTCTTCCAGCCTCCACCACTTCCAGTCAGCACAGCACGCTGCCCTCTGCATGATCACGGGTTGCTATAAAATATCGCCTACATATCATCGTCATGCGGAGGCTTCTGTTCTACTGGTCGCCCATCACAACACTCTCCTTAGCTAGCAGTTCTGGTGGACTTGTTCGCAACCCGGCCATCCCAATCATCACCGTTGCAGCGCTCCAGAGCACTGCTGCAACGTCTGGCCGTCTATTCGAGCACTCGACAAGGAAGCTGTTACCTCGTCTCTCGCGGATCTACCTGTTGATAGCTCTGCCACCAAGACAGGCTTCCAGCGTCTCCACCAGAAAGTCGTTGTCGAGGAGAAACGAGGTTATCGTCCCCCGGTCTTTTTGGGTGGCTATCCACCTCCGATTGCGGCCTCGGAACGACATCTCCCGAGGGTCACTCGCTGTACCCTGGCGCAGCTACACAGTGGCTACTAAATGCTCCTTCGCCAGTACCAACACCGGCTCGACCCATCCATACCCGACTGCTGTCTCGACTGCGGCGTCTCGCCGCATGACTGCCGTCATCTGTTCGCCTGCAGTTCTCGGCCAGCCACCCACCTCACTCCCGCGGACCTGTGGCTCAAGCCGGTCGAGGTCGCAGCTTTTCTCCGTCTCCCAACTACTCTCAGTTTGGATTCCGGTGGGAATTTCTGATCCAACTATGGGCTACGACACACACCAGATTCGCTGCCGCTATCGGTCTCACGATTAATATCAACAAGCCGGCGTTCCTGACTACGCATCTTGGCACAGCACAACCACTGTTTATCAGTGGTTAACCCATCAAGGAAGTTAGCTGCTACCGCTATTTGGGCCCGAATATACTAATAAACGGACAGGAACCGAACCGCACAGGCTCTAAATGCATTTAGGCTGCTAGGCAGACCACTCTGGTCTTGCTCAGTCATCAGCTTACGTACTAAGATGTTCATATACAGAGCATCGATCAGACAAGTATTAGCGTATGCTGTCAGCAGCTAGCTGTACCAGACTTCAAGATTTGAGCATCAGGGATTCAAACCCAGGTAATTGAGTCAAAGGCTCTGCCATTGAGCTACGAGCCCGTTCTGTAGCCGACTGCGATTCGTAATGCTAGCAGTATGAAAATTGAGTTCAACGATCGGATTATATGAAATACTCGCATCATAGTGCTTTGGGGGTCAATCTATGGCCCAAGTAGGCAGTCGCATAAAGAAGCTGAATGTATGCCGAAAGAATCAACAACGAGGACAGGCTAAATTGGAATAACAATTTCGGGCTTATTGGTTGCCATCAGCCAACTTAACTTAAACCCAGATCATTGCAGCGGCTGAGCCCCGATTACGAGTTGTTAGGCTTACTAATAGTCTCTGTCTAATTGCCTGTGGAACTACAGATTGAGTACCAAAGCACAACGGAACAAGCACGTCACGGAGCCCAATCAGCAAACGCACTTTCAACATAATTTGATAGTCGCGATCGCAACGAGCCCGTGGCTGGGTGTTTAGAGCGGTGAACCTACTAAAAATTAATTAATCACTATCACCACCGCCTCCATCATCATCACCAACACCACTACTACCAAACGGAGGTTTATTGACGCAAAAACTGTAAAGAACTGAGGGGAGTAAAGCCACACTAGATGGCGGGCAGCATGCAGTACCGAAATAACGCTGCGACCTATGACTATTTTAGACCTGATCGCCTTCCCAGATCGGTTCCCAGGTTTTATCACTGAATGGTCACGAAGTGATAAATTTCTCGGACCAATATAGTTACTAATAGCTGTCAGCTTGAGTGTCAAAAGCACACATTTTTGCATAGTATACAAGCTAAGAAGCAATGGAAGCACCCAATTTTGGTAATGTCAACTGCAAACATCCAACATACATCAGAATCAGTGGCCGTTACGTTAAAGAAGTAAGGAAGAGTTTCCAAACCTTATGACTTGGGTGGCTGGTAGGTAGTAGAATTCCTTCTTACGTTCGAAGGTGCCCAGCCACAATATCTCACAAAATCCTGCCCGGACTGCGCTAACAGCGTGGATGCTGAGAAATTTTTTGCAAACGGGCAGTGAAAATGGCAGGTTGTTAAGCAGCATTACTTAAGGAAACGTTGTAGCATTTTCAGCCCAAACAAGCCAGTCCGAATTCCCGGCACTACTACGCGATAATGACTACCGAAATTAGGAAAACACCCTTCCAAATTCCTATGTCGAACTTAGTGTCCCTGTCATAATCCCCCGTCGCCCCTACCCTGTAAACAACGAAAGAGCGGTCCGCTTTAAGCATGGTTCAACAAGGTCCATTCAGATGTCATCGTGGTGCTTGGACCCTTGATATTATGTCTTTAATAACGGAGATTTATTTGAACTTCCGAGATTCGCTCTCACAGACTATTATTGGTGGAGAAGCAGCACTGACTTCAGTCGGGTGAAATGTTTGACACCATTTAATGTCATGTAACGGAGAGTCCTGGTATTTTAGCCATGCAAATAGTTTTGCCTTGCCCTGCTCCAAAGCAGCCATTTTCGCGCGAATCCCAAAGCGCCCGATCCATTATTTCTCCTAGAGGTCGAGTAAAACTCAAGGTATTTGAGTATTCCTTCAGTCAACGAAGGCTGTGGAGAGCACGTAGTCGAGTAATATGGTAGGCATCACATCTGCGTGCGGGGCTCCCGGTCGGATATTCCACCAAGGGCGTCAGAAGAGTTTACATCCAGCGTTCAACTAACCAATATCTGCTGCCGTACGTGCGTGGTCGCACGTCATAGACGTAGGTATTTACACTCAGACAGCCACCGCCCCCAGTCTCGTAAGGAAAAGAAAGGATGAAGGTAATCAATTCTCACAGTATGTCGGTATGTTCCTAGCTAAAATAGGTCTCACGCACCTGAATCTATCAAGGCCCGCTAAGAGTTCTGGCCTAGAAGGTTGACAACTGACGGGGGATAGAGAGCAGTGCCGGCAGAGGCCAGGGAAACTGGAATGACCATTTCTGGCTTATGAGCCATCATCAGGCAGTCACACCCAACCTCAAGAGGTGAACCACCAGCGACCTGTGGACTAGAAGTCCAGCGCTGTAAACATTGAGCCTCGAGCTCGTTGTCCTGCTGGATTAGGTCTGGAGATGTTAACACTCACTGATTGAGGTTCACCGAACGATATCGAAGCTCACTTGCCCCGCTCTGCGACGCAACAGTTGCTAGTCTAGGCAGAATTCATTAAATGGCTAGAGAGTTAGCCTTCTGATCACAAGGTCGCGTGTTCGAGCCTCAGATGGTGTTCCAACTGGGGCTGGGCATGGCTGACTGATGACGACTAATGAGCCATAAATGACTATTCCAATCTCCTTTGTCTTTGCGAGCAATGCTCTCCACCCAGACAGCTGCTGGCGGGGCTCGAGAATGTGCCCCAAGACGGGAGGAGTGAGTTCCGCTTGCGATCGGTGAACGTTCGTTAACGAGTGTAAATATCTCCCGACCTCAACCGACAAGATAAGGAGCCCATGGCTCAATGGTTAGAGCCAGCTACGATAAATCCCACTCAGTGCGATATTTGCGGCATTCACGCTCATATAAGATAACAGCCACCCTTATTGCAACCTCTTAGGCGTTGCAAGGACCATGTCCTGCGTGTGGGGCACGTGTGGACGGACGTCTGGCGTCAGAGTTCGCTGCGGTCGTTTTGGCACCACGCTGCCATCGTAGCGAAGTGTGTGAGGGTGGAGGGAGTGCAGCAGCCGTTTCGAAGGTCTGCGGCGGACAGCCAACAGCACTCTCCGACTTCCGTGTTCAATGCTCACTTGCCCAACGTCAGGCAATTTCGCATGCAGCTGTTTCCGACTGGTTGACCTGAAGACCCTTGGCCAACTTCCCCGAGCACACGCACTGGCGCGCGTCCAAATAGTCGCGGCTGCCAAAGAGCTACTTCAACACGCCAGCCTTTGGCCGATGAAGCAGGAGCCTCTCTAGGCGACACGCCCCCAGGCAATACAACAAACTAACCGCAAACTATTTGCATTTGCTTCACAATCATATAAAAGCAGCTGCTACGTCTCCTTCTAATGTCGAACTATACCGCAGATGTTTCAAACTACCAAGTTTAGCATCATACATCCAGCATCGCAGATTGCAATGGTTTGGTCATGTCCTGCGCAAGACATCGACGGACCTCTGCAGATGGGTCATGAACCCCTCTTGTAGTGCAAACTGAAGATACCGACAAGGCGGTCAACTGAAGACATGGTTCAACACCGTCAAGTCGGACGTCGAACGGATGGGCCTCGTAACCGTTTAGGGCTTGCAAAACTGGAACAAACAACGGGTTAACATCTGCGAGGAGCTCGCTTCTGACCGCCGCCACTTTCCGTGAAGCTGATTCATGCAACAACAGGAGCGGATCGGATCGAGTAAAAGAAAGTACACCTCTCCCACACAGTCAACACTAGCCCTGGCTATAGCAGCGACAAATGCTGCCTGAGACACCAATGCACTGTTCAGTGCACAATAAAGCCTTCATTCTGGTGACTCGTGCCCTATACCTACAACTTGGGATTTGGCCTGGTGATTGTGATGTGCTAAGCACAAACATTAATTAGACACTACAGACCAGCCTTACTATAAACTACTTAACATGCAAAACATCGGTGACACAGGCACCACTCGGCGCACACTGTGTGTGTCGTTGCTTACAATGGTCGAAATGTCCCCGTGTCTACACAAAGTTCGACAGAAGGTCATAGAAGTAATTTCTAAACGAACTAGAGTGCAACACCTCGAACTAGGCAACAATACTGAAGAGCATTTTCTTCAATTTCGCATCCTAGGGACCACAACACGAATAGGGCTGCGGCTAGGTACAATTGACTAGAAGCGCGACAAAGGTAGATTGAAACTGCTGCTGAATCCGAAAAGGAGAAACAAAAGAGACACGAAGCTTGCAACTTATTTATCCATACGTAGATATCACAAAAAATTACTGTAAAAAGACTAAGTATTTTAAATTAAGGTCAGTTCTGTACAGATCACATACATAAGGGACGCCGCCGCCGTGGTCGCGGACGCCGCACAGATCCAAACAACGTGCGTAGGACCTTGAACTTATTGGCAGTGCACACAACGTATAAAAAAGGCTTCAGTAAGGAAGACGGCAACCGCTACCTGAAACGCGGTGGTACGGATCTGCCCAACGAACGTCCCACAGAGTCTTGAGTAGGTGCAAGACCCGAAATATCAAATGGGGCACTGATACTTATTCCAGGCAGTGGCATAATCGTCCTTGTAGGTGCTGCACGAAGCAACGGCTTTGAGATCACAGGCTTCGCAGGTTCCGAAAATGGGTTGGCACGTGCCGAACTACCGGGCACGGTTCCAGCCGGTCCATCTGATTGCTTGTTTGAGGTGTTTGAATCGACAACGGTGTTTTGCTTCCTGGGCGGGAGTCGGGAGACGAGATCAAAAACTAGGGATATATCCGGTGGGAGATTACATTCGAAGGGGCGTTGTGCGGCGACAGACTTTGCCATCCGTGAGGTCTGTGAATACGCGTGCTCGTTTGTGGTATCACCGCGATCTCGCACTGAATCCGGTTTTGACTGTGGAGAGTCGGAAGGCCTAGCGGACACCTTTGGCACGAAAGTTACCCTTGCAGGCTGACATTTGACAAGCAACGCATCTGAATTGGTGGCGCGAGAATTTGCCGTCTTTGTAGATGCATTCATGATAGACATATCGAGGCGCGGAACCGACTGGGCATCCGGACCTAGAAGAAGTCCAGACTCCGTACAGACTTCCATAGCAATTTGCTTCTCAAGTTCCGTAACCGCAGTACCGTCAATGTACTCAATAGAGGGAAGTCGCACACAAAGGATGATCCTATGCAGATTCTTCTTCGTTACTGGGTTGTCAAGGAGGCTAAGTTGTTTGAGTGACTTGAAGTATGTGAAAACTGTATCTAGGTTTTCCAGACTGTCTAGCTTGTTGCGACCCAGGAAAAACTTCTGTAGCTTACACAGGTGGTTTAAATGACTAAGTTCTTTCAGTCGATTGCCTTCAACGTGGAGTTCCTGCAAGTTCCGATTCGATGGAAAGGAGGCTTCGGAGAACCTTCGGATACGATTGTCATCGAGTACCAGGTCCCTCAATTCAACTAGCCCATCCAGATTCTCGACTGTTGTCAACTGATTACTCTGTAAGAAGAGTGTGCGAATGGATGGCATTCGGTGCAGTTGCAAGGACCAAAGAGAACGAATCCCATTCTTGGCAAGATAGAGTACCCTCAACTTGGGCAAAATACAGGTCGAGCTGCGACGAAGTTGCTCGAATTCATCTGATTCTCCAGAGGACGGAACATAGCGCGGGAAAAGGCTGTCGATTTTGTTATGACTCAGACACAAAACTTGAACACCTTTTAAAAATAGTAGCCCCGAAAAGGAAGTTAGGTTATTGCCGGCCAAGTTAATTGTATGCAATTTTGAAAATACTCCAGGAGGATTCAGCTCGACGGTGCGCAGACCCCGGTTTTCAAAATCGATGTACGTAATCTTTGAAAAATGATCATGTTCAAAAAACTCGATGAGATATTCTGGAGTCAACTTCCCTTCGAGCAAATCTCGCGCTTGAGTGACTTCAGCTGGCTGAACTACAGTTCCATCAAGAACTACAAGTGATGGTAAAAGAAAAATAATACGCGACCTATAGGTAGGTAGAGAAGTCGCAATTGGATTAAAGGAAAGGTCCAAAACCACTAAATCAGGAAGGGCTCGTAAAAGTAACAGAGGTCGAAACAGACTGATATTGTTGTGCGAAAGATAGAGATGTTTCAGGGAAATGCACCGATCGATAGCATCGAGACTCCGCAACTGGTTGTCATCCAGAGCGAGAATTTCTAACCTTTTTAAAAAATGAAGACCACAACCCGTTAGCGTTGAGATGAAATTACCGCTGGCGAGAAGACTCCGCAGAGCGTAAAGATGGTGGATGCCAACCAAAGAGGTAAGACAATTGTTTTCTACGGACAACTCTTCCAAATTTGTCAGATTAGAAAGGCTCGCCAAGTCAGACAAGTACGAGTTATTTAAAGACAAACAAACCAAACGGGCGAAGGAAGACTCTGTAAGCGCGATAGACGTATAAATGCGGTTATCCAGGTATTTTATGCGCGAAAGTACCGCTTTTGTAGGTATACAATCAGAAGAGTTTCGATATCGGGAAGGGAAGAAGTTAACTGGCCATAAACTAAGAGAGTAGTCATTGAAATCGGAGAAAATTTCTGCAGACTTGAACGTATCATATGAAAGACCTGGCTTCCCAGAAACTGCTTGAAGAGGAGTATCGTCGATAAATTTTAATTTCGGGAGGAGTGATTGCGCCCTAGAGTACAATTGCGAGTCACGGGTCCACGGATTAAACTCTAAATTCAGTGTGACTAAATTCTTGGCATGCTTTGATATGTGTTTCAACTCTTTCTCCAGCATAGAGAACTTGTTCCAGTTGATATCAAAGGTAAGGAGTGATGGCAAATCTTTCATGTTGGCTAAAGATGAGATTTTGTTGTGGCTAACATCAAGATGTCGAAGATTTAATCCACCAACAGCGTCGAGACTGCTAATCCCACAGTTCGAAAGTACAAGAGAATATAAAGACTGGAGAGAGCTCAGTTGAGCCAAAAATGACACCCGCGTGCCAGTGAAATTTATCTCCGTTATGTCGGAACGTGACTTAGAAATAGAATTTGCAAACCATGGATTTTCCAGGGAATCATCCAAAGTCATGTTGGCCAGGTTTGGGGGTGTAGGACGCTCGGGCGGAAGCTGCAAAACCGAGCGATCATTGGACAACTCATTTTCGAAAAACTTATCAATATCCTCGAAACTCAAGGGTGGGGTTGGGGCTGCGAAATCTCCAGCAAAATGAAATACTGAATGTGTCTTCCGTATAAATTCTAGCTCGATAACGAATTCGGGATAAAGATCAAACTCATTATCCAAATCATACTTCCGATGGCTTTGGTGACAGGCACAGGAAAGTTCTTTCACTGATGGATTCATTGCTGTACTTGATGCGTCATCAGAAAGGACGATTTCAGTTGAAGCTTCAGGCCAAAAGGTGTCAGATCTGCAGCGAACCATAAGGCCCCGAAAGAATCGCACACCATTGTCTGCACCAAAATCACTTTCAACAGAACCGATAGAGCCGTTTGTAATTGCACAGTTTAAAAGAGATGTCAAAGCAATTTTACTCGAGTCGTCGCTCGCTGAGAATCCAGAACGAACGAAAGTTGCCAGTTTGCACAGTGATGAAGAAGAGGAAAATTCGCCACAGTAGAAAAGTAAGTCATTATCGGAGTCATAGTCATCCTCGCTCAGTTGAGTAAAACCTGTGTGCTCTAGGAGGACCGTATTACACACACGGTAAATGCTTCTGAGGTGAAGGCCGGAAAAGTGGCGAAAACAAGGATCGTGTGGGCAAAACCGAGAAAGGCAGAATTTTTCACATATTTTAAACCACGAGTCAGATCGGCGACCCTCCACTAAGGACAGACCACCGCCCATCTGCAATTCACAGGCCAGAAGACAACGGCGCAACATGCGTTGGGCACGCAGTTCGGAAATGTACTGGGAAAATTCGAAGTTAATTGTGGCCATTTGACGTTTCCAGCTGTGTATACGAGACTTCAAAAGGTCCATTTTCTTATGTAAAACCTCTTTATCAAATGATTCTGGGCCATTGCTAAGAAAATTTGAAGCAGCATTAAGTGACCTTAACTCATTATCAAGGTTTCGAATGCTGCTTGTGACGGGAGTCAGTAGGGCCCGCTTAACATCCCGCAGATTTGATTCAATGTGGATCAGTTTATTAACTTGACATCGGTAGTAATGGAAGTAATAGAGCTTTTTACTAACAATGACAGAGTCAAGAAAGGCGAGTAAGTTTGCACAGCTTGTGTCTAGGCCGTCAAACATTTCCAGGTTCGGTATTTGATGGAATATCAATAAAGGAGTGAGACAAAGAGAGGAGAGAGGATTTGCGTTGTATGCACTGTCGTTAAGGTTTAACTTTCGAAGAAGTGGGAGGTTTGATAGGGTTAGGATGTCGTGCAGATCGTACCATTTATTTCCTGATATATATACATGCGTTAGTTCGGAATTATGAATTAGTGCCCGACCTATCTTCTGGATTCTGTTGCCCGATACATTTAACTCTGAGAGTTTATGCAGGGGTTGCAGGTTCGAAAGATGTGATATTTGGTTGTCATTTAACCACAAGCGGCGTAATGAGGTCGCGTCCCGCAGACCCTCAATTCGCTCTATGCTGTTGTCGAAAAGGAAAAGTTCCCTGAGTTTCTTACAGCCTTCTAAGTCCTTCATTGAACGAAGGCCACATTCACACACCCACAAAATTTCAAGATTTCGACAATTGCACAGATGAGTAAGTTCCGAGATAGACTGACCGATTATAATCAACTCTTTAAGATTAACGAACCGCTGCATGGACAAAAATTGGGTAAACCCACAGAAAAATAAGTGAATCCGCTTGATTAAGTTGTAGCAATCATCTGAATAAGAAACTGCGACAGAATTAAGTCGGCAGAGTTCACGAAAAACCTCGCTATCAAACCCATCCATTTGACAAGCGCCCAGATAGCGCTTTGGAGGGAGCGCACTAGGCAAATTGTGTAGGGTATTCGCGAACCAATTGGACTAGCCATTCGTTAGTACCCTATACGATCACTCGGCGACATATATAGTTAAGGCCTGTAAAGACTACCAGTTGAATCATTTCCTTTATTTTTCTGCTGTATATACGTTTGAAGCCATTCATACCTCTTACGTTGACGATAATACTTTAACCAATGTTAGACTCGGGAAAATGCGTTTTTGAACTCGTTAAGCTTTTCCGTAACGATCTGCAAGCCTCAGATTTTGCATTATGTTCAATGGCTGAGCAGAAGATGTATTTCTAGCACCAAAATAGTCACCACTCAAGCTCACCTTAGAGGGGGAGGCAAATATGTGGCAGAAGTTATGCATTGCCTAAAGAATTTCAGTGCTTTTCAGGGCCTCCGAAGCAGAGCTAGTTCTGGACCTCCATGCCTGTACGTATATTAGGGTGACATGGACGCGAATGAAAAATCGTGACTTTTGGGTCATTTGGCGTCGGCTAGGTGAGGTTATAAGTTAAATTTAAGTCTTATTGTCGTCCTTTACCGGATGCGGAAGCTCTATTTACGTGCGTTCCGGCCGCTCTGGTGCCATGATCCTACGACGCCTGTGTGACGTAGTTTAAATAAATAAATAAATTGTATATTGAAGGCTGTGGGCTCTTGGCCCTACTTACGTGTTGTTTAAATTTATCAATAAC
>JAYGXS010000001.1:9813521-9850041 GCA_036362985.1 Ligula intestinalis | reverse complement strand
TATTTGCTAAGACGTTTTATATATTTGTAGCGATAAAGCCACTACAAGGCTCAAGGGGCCTTTTCATCACTAACTTAGTGCTATAGTGAAAATAATAAAATTAAAATAATTCCGATTTACAACGAACTCTTATAAAATAATTACCTTGGCAGTAAAATGAAGTGGGAATTCAAGTAAAACGATAACAGGCATCCTTACCTCATTTTCTTCTGCGCACTTACCACACACTAAACACGCAATACCGGCGCACTTATTGAATATTTAACGTTTAACAATTAAATCCGTCAAACATTTTGGCTAGAAAATGTTGCCAATGGTCGTCCCTACGATTCATGTCCCCGTTGTTCACCTCGGATTTAGGTTTAATGTTATTTGACTGAATTCATTAGTTTTTTCATTATTTTTTGTGTTTCGTTCAGTTTATTGCGTGATCTAGGCATGAGACTTTGAGTATACTATTTGCTGTGTACAGAGAAAAGATGCAGATTGCAAGCGTTCCAACGAAACTACAGAATATGGTGTCAGGTTAAACTTAACTCCGTCATGGTTTCGACTCTTTTTTGAACATTTGTCCGTCCAGGTTTCTTTTAAAGCCCGCCGATGATGAAATCACATCGATGTGAAGGGCATTCCAGTGTTCGACCACTCTGTCAGTGAAGATGAAGTTGCGCACATCTAGCCTTGCCTGCTGAACGAGCAGTTTAGATGAGTGACCTGAGAGATTGGTCGTGGTAGCAAATTCAAAATTCCCTCAAATGCTACACTTACTGAATGTCAGCTCTGCATGTTGAAGATAAACCGCAAACCTCTTGCCAACCTTAGTCCACCCACGGATAATAAAAGAATGAAAAAATTATATATTTATGGCTTGGAGGGCCATCATTACAAACGTAGTGCTGCGGTAAAAATAGATATAAAGTGGATAATCGCTGCGAGTTTTCAGCAACCGCGTAATAGTAGAAGATTTTAGTCCTGTGTGTTGATAATTTCATATCCGCCAACATATTGTCATCTTAAAATAATAGTCAACGCTCTGAAAAATATAGTGAACTAAGAAGGAAACAGTGAAAACATTCCTACTACGAAAGCGGGGGCAGATTTCAGTGAAGACCCATTTAATACTATCAAACGAAGGAGAAGAAACTGCTTCTTTAGTAATTAAGAGGTTGATTGATATGATTGTTGCGCTGTAGTGAGTTATAATCGTAGTTATTGATGAGAACATAAGAGTATTTTAAACGCTTCTTCTCTTTGGGAAAGTCGTATAGTAGCAAAGGCTACCGTTCACCGTCGTAACACCGTCTGAATGGCTACAGAATCAAACATCAGGACGGTGATACGTGGAGCTAATCGCGGATGGAGGTTTGAAATGATTAAAAGATAGTAAAGGTCACTGTTTTATACTGAAAACAGAAGGGCTGTTCATAGGCAGAACAATAGAAATGTACGTCAAACAGAAGGCCGCCTGTAGGCAGAATGACATGTACGCAAATAAGGGCCATCTTTAGGCAAGACGTGTATTGAGGACAAGGGCACAATTGCAGTGACGAAGCATCTTCGCAAAGGGGTCTTTATGACGTGGCTTAAACGTTAGAGGCTGAAAGGTAGCCAGCCGGAACCAACAGAGGAACGCGAGCATGTCCGTGACCTTAACTGGCCCTTGACGCGTAAATTTTGTCATGAAGTCAAGAGACTACGGGCAGGCACAGAAGCTTCCCTCCACCCTCAAGCAGAAAGCATCGGAAAGGGAGATAATACCGTGAACGTAAAATTATGAGTTAACAATTGTTGAAGTGGATTTCGACCTGAAAATATTGGAATTGTTTGCGGATTTGTGTTGACCTTCTCGAGGCGGCATTTTCGATTTGTGCACCGCTTTGTGGAGTCAGCGGATCCTCGGTCCGGACGCTAGGGCTGGTATGGGTCGTAGAAAGATGGGAATTTTATCGTTTATTGGTAATTTTGAAAGGAAACAGGCAAGGACACTATTAATATAAGGTAATCCATATCATTGTCACAGTCAATATGAATGTGTAGCAAGATGTGGTAGCATGACGTTGCCCTCACTGCAATCGCACACTCACCACACGCCTCGGCCTAGCTGGTCACTTGCGAATCCATCGCACGGAGACTGGCTAAATAGTGCCTAAAGCACCAACTTACAGACGAGACCACCGCCTTCACTGCCAACACTGCCCCCGATCATTCGCTCATCGCATGGGCCAACTAGTTCACATGCGCATTCACGACAGCGCCACTGACCATGATGTTGGCACACCCAGCACCTCACACACCCCCAACACCAGCCTCAGCCCCACTCACTAGTCGCCTCGCTTCACGATTGCGTCGTCAAGTTTGTCGGGAACCCAGGTGAGGGCCTCCTTTCCCAGGTAAGTGAAGGCCGTTCTTGCTAAATTTGTCGAAAACTGTCTTGCTTTTTACTACCCCATGATAGCTCCAGCCAAGAATTAATAAGCCTGGTTTAGTGGCAGTATAACTTCTCCCAGGACGTGTATGTCGTCACCCAACTTAGTGTCAGACTCTTGGCAATAACCGTATTGGGTACCGTGTCCTTTCCCGAAGTACTCTCCTTCTTTCGGTACTCAACTGCGCCGTCAACTTAGCATTTGCATACTCGCGTTGTATGCAGCCGCTTGTTATCAAATCCCAGGCGGATAAGCACTCTGTTGGACGTCCCCGACGGCTCGCCTCTCATACGAAGGCATGGAAAAATCAGATAATCGATTTTATGCGACTCCATCGCTAGCTTGCGGCATGGAATTATGAAATAGGGGGGGGGAGGGTGACTAAACATAGTGACTCGTGGTAACCTCGTTCAGGGGTAACGCCACCTGGACTGAATCGCACTGAAACGCCCTTTGAGTGCATGCGCACTAAAAAGATAAGCAACTTCACACTTCTCTATGTCAGCCGCATCAGTCTAATTAACACTCGCTTACTGACTATTCGATTGCTTCTCTTTGCCGCACTTCTACCATACTGTAGTTATATTAATCGCTCTATTACCGCACTCACACTCATAATGGCGGCGCCTACCGTTCTGTCTTTAGCACAAACATCAGCCTCAGTAGTTACTGAAGATTCTCTGCTGCAAGGTAAGCTGAGCTTCTGCTCTCATTGTTCTTTTTTATGCTTGATTTCCTCCCCTCTCGCTCGGCCTGTCTGCGTTACCCCCCCCCTCGCCTCCTATCCTGATCTCCCTCGTTCACTCTCTTCTTCTGCTTCGTATCCCTATTTCTACTTTTCATATTCATCATTCCCTTCCTTCTTCTTCTTCTTCTTCTTCTTCTTCCTTTTCTTCTTCTTCTTCTTCTTCTTCTTCTTCTTCTCGTTCACAATTGCAAAGTTCACCAGTTGTCTCTTGCTGTCCTTTCAGCCTCGCCCACGGATGCCGACCGGCAACGGAGCACGGGTAGTGCCTTTCAGTCGTTGACTGATGGTTACCCCTCTCAGGAGGGTGTTGACCTAGGCTTCATGCAGGGCTGCTCTCACCCTTCTGAGATCCAATGGTCTGTATGCACATGCAGTGCCAGTCTTCAGCCAACCACGGTCTCTGCGGCCTGGAAGGCGCTGGCAACTTCCCTCACTTCTGATTCCCTGTTGATGACTGCACTCGCACTCCCACTAGGTTTCAGGCCCCTCTGTGGGTGCCCGAAAAGCAAGGCGGTCACTATGCGGTTGGAGAGAGAGTGATGTCGACCTCGGCGCGTTTCTTCCCTCAATATAATAAATCTGAATGCGTCTGAATCTATCACGGTGTGCTAAAAGCTGTGGCTTGGAGGGTCTGACAACTGACGGGAAAATGCAAGCCCCCTATGTAGCTGCTCCTCATGTACGCGAGTGTTTGTGTGTGCGTGTGGGGGAAGAGAGAGGACTGAGAGTCAGGCTGCAATGGCTCCCTCTTAATGTGGTCTTTATGGCGCTCCCGCGCAGTCGGGAGCATACCTAGCGAGATGGCTGTGTCTTTTTGGCTTTGTCTTAACACCGGATGTGGAGGTGGGAGTGGGGTGGCGAGCAAGTGGGTTGATACTGCGCGAGTCTGCCTTCACTCCTGTTTTCTCTCGTGCCAGTTCTCTGCGTTGCACCTGCTTGCTGTCGCTTACTTGTTGCTTGCCCAGCTCGCCTTAGAGTCTGTTGTGGCTTGCTTCAGCGTTTGCTACGGCTTGTTGGAGCGCGTGGTGCCTATCGTCGAAATCGACGGGGGAACTGTTTGTAGCCTGAAGAACATTCGAATGAGTTGTTTCGGAACAGTATGAATAAAAGTTACGGACATAAATATTATTTACAAATCTAGTTAAAAGAAATCGTATTGTAAAAGTCGCCCTTTGTCAAATAAAATGACGTCAAACCTTTTTTAATTCCGCGAGGGTATCGGCGGAAACCATCTCACTTGGTAGCAGGTTCCGTGGTCGGACCACTCGCTGACTGAAGCAAAACTTTCTGAGGTCCAATCAAGCAGTTCGTTTGTGAACTTGTAAGGATGGCCACGCAAGTGAGTTGTCTTCGCCTACTCAAAGGAGTCCTCCAATTCGAGGCAGGAACCGTGGCTCCAGATTGTCCGGAATGCCCAGAGTAGGCTGCACTGTACGCGCCTGTAAGACAAGAGGGGAAAGATCAAACTTGATCAATTCGTATAAATTCAGTATATATAAGGGAAATAGGCAGAGCCATTGAAAACCTTATTTACAAATAGATGCTGTCAGATCATGCACGTCGTTCAAAGTCGTTCATGTACATAAACATCATATAAATCTCCTTGAATCTCCAAGTGGGTTGTTCAAATTTGAAAATAAGTGAAGATTTACATAAATTGATTTATATAAGAGAAGAAACGACTCATGTCTTTGGTTTTCTTCAATAAATTATCAGTAAGTAACAGTTGACTATCTTGGCCAAAATCTGCTACCAAACTTCTTCGTTGATTTGGTAAGATATTGTCCTCTGTTTCATAGAACGCTGTTCAAATCATTTGTTTGGTACTTCTAGTTGTTTATAGTTTATTTGTCAAAAACACGTTACTTAGACATACATTTAGCATTAAAACATCCTTCGCCTGAAAATTTTATTAGAAACAATGACTGGCGCGAAAGTTGTTTTGGATCAAAGTGATCTGTCAGCCCTCTTAAATTTAACGAACTTTATTGAACAGTATGAACCTGTATTTAAGATTCTTAATTCACTTCTGGACTCAAATTCATTTGAAAGCAACCTCAAGAATTTACCTCAGATTGAGTCTAAGGTGCATTTAGTCTCATCAGAAGTTTCAGATAGATCAAAACGTAGCTGTAATATAATCTTCTGCAACTTTCCTCAAATGAATAATCCAATGTTAGCAATACAAAACGTTTTTCAACAATGTGGGATGAGTATACGAATAATGTCTATCAAAAGACTAAATTCACGAAGTAAAAACAAACCATTTTTACTTACTTGTTCTACTCACGCTGAAGCTCAAATTCCACTAAAAAATTCTGAAATAAATAGGAGTTTCCGGAGTTTTAAAGCATATATAGGCCCTGACTTGACCCCGATGCAGTGCAGACAAGTTTTGCACGAAGACAAAGGGCGTAAACAAAGTCAGCCACATCTAGTCGCAGAGGACGGAAACACTCCACAAAATGCTACTTCAGCGGAACAATTAACGAGTTCCTCCTCCTCTGGGAAGGAAAACGAAAACTATCAACGTAGAATCAGCTTAGGTTTCTTAAGAGCGACTTCTTCTAATTATAATGATGACAACCAGCAAGCAAATAATAAACCTGCCGAAGCAATTAAGGGAAAGAATCAGGTTCAAACAAAAAGACCCCGAAATAGTACAACCCCATTAGACATGAACGACACTTATCCTGGATCTAATCAAGATACACTGGTAAATAGCAACACAAGTCTAAACATGTCAATAAATAGCAATACCAGTCCTAACTCAACAAACCGAAGTAGTAAACCAGTGTTAGATTATTTCCCCCGAACAACTCAGGATAGCCCACCATTCCCAAACAGAATTGCATATCAAAACGAACATCCGTATTCAAATGCACACCCTCAAATGGCACCTAACCCCCTTCTCTCAGCCCATGTATCCTAGCCCATACACAAGACGACCACCGCACACCCAACCCTTTCAATATAACACGCACACTCAAAGCCCACCTCGCGCGAAACTATACCCTTCGATAGTTACACAATGCCATCGAATTCCATCACTCTCATCACCAAATTTTCCCAATAATGCACAATTCGCCACAAATAGTCCAACACCACCATATTATCCACCAATCACACAATTTCCGCACATGAGCCCTCAACACAATCAAACAAGTAATAGGAATCCTTTTTTCACAACAGATTCCAGCTTTTGTGTCCGACACCATAAGTGTTGCTCTTATTAATGCTAGATCGAAAGCAAAAAAAGTTCAACGACTTAGGACTTTTATTGATACATACAATCCCGATATAGCCTTTTTAACCGAAACATGGGTAAACGAATCAACCTCCAATGCTTCACTTTGTATAGCAAACTACACCTTCTATAGACAGGACCATGCTAATAAACGAGGAGGAGGTTGTAGAATCTACATTAGATCTACCATAGAACAGAGTGGCTTCGAGGTTCTACAGGAGACGTTCACTGGCGAAGCGTGCTTCGCTATAATAACATCCAAGACCCTTAAAAGCATTCTAATTGGATGTTTGTACACCCCTCCGGAATATAGTAATGATGACACGGGCCTTACAAATCTACTAGATATTCTATCGAATATCCAAACCGAATATAATATAATTGCAGGAGATTTAAACCGTCCAGAAATAAACTGGACAGAACTATCAGCCCCATCCAGACATGATGAATTATTATCATCAATTGTCTTTCATAACTGGACGCAAATAATAAACAAACCAACCAGAGGAAACAATATACTCGATGTTATTCTCACCAATTATATCTGGCCCTTATATACGCACTACGACAGCTTAACCTTTGATGGTGATCATAAGACAATAATAGCAGTGCTCCCTCTTAACATTAAAATAAGACCTGATCCTAGTTACACTTCTATAAACCCCAAAAATCTTGACATTTAATCTATGAATAACTACATAAGGTCATTGGATTGGAGCTCTTTCCTCCTAACAACATCCCCTCTAGAAGCTGTTAACATATTATATGCCACCCTTTATTTACTTCGAGATACTCTAACTGACGAGTGATCCCCATGTAAGAAATCACTAATCCCAAACTTCCGTTCCAAACGGCTAAAAAAACTTAAAAAACAACTCCACGACACATTTATTAGTTATCTATCTACGCTGAGACGCATTACAGATATTCAAGAGTTAGCCTAGAACATTTAAAAAAATAAGACAATAGCAGCAGAACATCGGGCAATCAAGTCTCCAGAAGGGACAGCCCAAATCTTCTGGAAACAAATAAATAATCATCAAAACAAGGCCCCCAAATCATGCTTGATGACCAAGGAATAGTTATAACAAATGACAACCAAATAGCAAACCTTTTTAACGAGTATTTCTCAGCCAACTATTCAGTCGAGGAAGGACCAATCCCCCAACCAACAGTAATGATGGCACTAGTATTAAAAGAGATATTGTTTAACGAAGAAACTGTAGAGAAAGCTATCCGCCAACTGTCCAATTCCACATCATATGTAACGGATAGAATCCCTCCTTGCATACTGAGACATATGACATATGCCCAAATACTTCTGTCTAACCCTTTCTAGTTACCGCAGTCAAATGGTACTCATCCAGAAATACGGAAAAAATCATGTATCACCCCAATTTACAAAAACGGAAATCGGTTCAATGCCAAAAATTATCGTGGTGTTCACCGAACATCGGTTACAGCGAAAATCTTAGATAAAATAATTTATAACCAAATGTTAGACCATCTGACAAATGCAAATATCAAAACCTCCCTCTCAACATGCCTTTTTACCCAAAAAGTCATGTCAGTCCTGCCATCTTACTTTCTTGGAATTCGTCTCCAGAAATTGAGATGATGGGAACACGGTTGCTACAATTTACTTTGATCTAAAAAAAGCCTTTGACAAAGTTCCCCATAAAAGACTGATCGTGAAGCTAGTGAGTCACAGGATTCGGCCCCCCCTCCTTGATTTCCTCAAATTCTATCTTCAAAACCGATTCCAAGTAGTACAACTTCGAAATATAGTAGCAGAACCAGCTCATATAAGCAGTGGTGTTTTTCAAGGCACTATCCTAGGTCCCCTCTTATTTCTCATTTACATTCATGAGTTATCCACGGCATCAACCTCTGCTAAAACATTTTTATATTCAGATGACTTACAACTCGCATATGCCTATAAAAAACATTCGATAAGTAGTGTGCATAGAACAATTGAATTAGATCTTCAAAAACTAAACGACTGAAGTGTTCAGTGGCAAATGCCGTTTATACCAACAAAATGTCATCTCATGTTTTTTGGACCGATAAAACTTCCCCCCCATAATGTTTAGTGGTCAAGAAATCAAAGAGTAAACATCTTTAAAAGATTAAGGTCTTAGCTATTCGAATACTCTTGACTTATCCCCACATGTTAAACAAATCGCACCAAAAGCCAATCGACTATGTGGCTTCATAAGTAAAAATTTCACATCAATTACACTTAAGACTAAACTTTACAAAATGTACGTTTTACCTATTCTACTGCTCAATATTTTTCGGTACCATGTCATCAGATGACAGACAGAAACTAGAAAGAATCCAGAGAAGGTTTACCAGATTTCTGTGTAAACGCGATGACACCCGAGACTCCTATACAATAATGTACAATATATATGGTCTTAAACCCCTCTGGCAAAGGTGACTCCAAAATGGTTTAACTTTCCTATTTAAAGTGATACATAATCACAACATCCTAAGCAATAATATGTTAACAAATCAAAACGGTTCCCGCCCCACTAGAAACAACCAGCATACAATTCATAAAGTTAAAGCTAGGATGGCCCAGCGATCAAATTTCTACACCATGAGGTATTCGATCATATGGAATGCCCTACCCAACGATATTCGCAAAAGCCACAGTTTAGCCGAATTTAGAAGAAAGACCAAGCAGTTCTTCTCAAATGACATGACGCATATATTTCTGAACAAAATAGGACACTTTGCAAACCAGTTCTTTGGCAGCCAATTCGGATCAAAAGGGATCTAACGGTCCAGGAGAGCTCCCGCACATTTTGGGGAAAACTGGCCACTGCTGGAGGCTTTCCAGACGACGGTTTCCAACACTGATCATGTTTCATGTTTCATCAGTAGAGGGTAGGGAACGGATCCGTTGGCAACCCTTCTTTGCAGTCACCGGACATGTGGGAGTTTTCAGGTTAGACCAATCCCCCGCCAAAGCAAGGGCACTCCCGTGAACGGTACAGATCAAGTTTCAAATAGGGCATCTTATTTCTTCTTGAATGCGGCAATTGTGTCGGCAGCAACAACGTCAGGGGGGAGGGATTGTTCCATGCATTCACAGCGCGCCTTGAGAGTCGGTAGACGTGCGGGAGGCCATCTGTCCGTTGTGCCACCAGTTTGAAGCAGTTTCCTCGCGTGGGCATGTCAAAGGCTAGTTTGAAGTACTCTGCGACCTCCGGTATGTCGCCGCAGACGATCACTTTGTACATCATGATTTGGTCGCCTCTAGAGCGTCAAAATTCGAGGGTAAACAGGTCCAGTGCTTTACAGCGCTCCGGATAGGTCAGCCTTCTCACTTCGAGCACCATTCTTGACCCCAGTCGCCGAACACATTCGATGTCAGTCATTTCGCTCTTCGTACACGGAAACCAAGTGGACGATCCATACTCCATGATCGGTCGAATAAACGTGACCATGAGCTTACGGAATATCTGCGTGAATCAGGACGTGAATGCTCTTTTGAACATCCAAAGTAGCGCTAGCCCCTTACGTCTCGCCAAAGTTGATTGCTCTCGGGTCTTGAGGTCGTCCTGGATGATAACGCCCAAGTCTCGAGTGCTCCTAACAGCGGCCAGTGTCATGTTTCCCATTGTATAGGGTGGGTGGTCCTGGTCTCTTTCACTTATAAACAATTTCGATTTGGTCACGTTTACCGGTATCTTGATCTCTAATGATCACTCGTAGATCGCATCGAGATCATTTTGGAACGTCATTGTGTCTTCGGCGTTGCGTATGACACGCCATACCTTGAGGTCTTTCACGAATAGAAGGCATGGGGATGCAAGTCTTGATGGGATATCCGCGACGCATATTGAAAACAGTCTGGGACCAAGCACTGACCCTTGTGGTACTCCACTAAGAGCCTCAAACGCCGAGGAACACCCTTCGTCAACTCTGACCCGGCATTGTCTACCGAATAGATACCCCTTGATCCGTTTGCTGACAGTTCTAGGTACTGGCGTGTTACTGAGTTTGTTTCAGATAAGTACGTGATCGACTTTATAAACCGCCTTACTAAGATAGATTAAGGCTGCATGAACCGGCAGTCTTTTTTCTTTGGCTTCACACCAGGCTTCACGTGCCACCATAAGATTCGTGGTAAACGATTTGCCCTTAACAAAGCCATGTTGTTCTGTCGGTAGGACTGTGGCTGGTCCAATGTGAGCATCGATTTCGCGACAGATGAAGTTTTCGAGTACTTTCACAAACACCGAGGTCAGGTTGACTGGTCGATAATTCTGGGGAAGAAAACGGTCGCCACCCTTGTACCTCGGAGTTATTATACGCTGTTTCCAGTCATCTGGTACCATTGCAGTTTCAAGCGTACAGAGCAACAGTGCTTTGATGTTTGGTGCGATTATAGAAGCTAGCTCACTAATTACCCTCGGATTGAGATTGTCAGGTCCAGCAGCCTTAGTAGGTATCAATCTACTTAGTGCATTCTCCACATCTTCAATGGTGATTAGCATGCAGTTTTCAGTTTGGTCATGGATCTCAAAATCCTCCCTGTCGGGCGCTGGTGGCAAGTAAACAGTAGAGTATTGTTGAGCTAGAAGTTCAGCCATACATAACTCATCTGTCTCGAGCACACCATCTGTATTGTGGAGACCCTGGATGCCCGGGCTTTCACGACGTTTTCGCTTCAGAAACTAGTAGAATCGATTTGGTTGAGTGTCAACGTTTTTCAGCAGATCTTCTTCTTCTGCTACTTTTCTTGCCCCCATCATACGTTTGCATTAATCTCTGAGTGCTTTGCATTTTGTTTGTGCTTCGGTAGTTTTTAGGCTCATGAAGGCTTTGTAGGCACGTTTTCTGGCCTTGAACTTGCGTCTTGTCTCACCATCCATCCATATGGGACGACATGCTGCCCATTCACAGAGCGTAAAGGGGACAAAATCAGTACAGAGTCACTCAATATTCCCACGAATCACTCTCCAGCGTTTGTCTACATCGGCCGAGTTACTCGCTTCCCAGGATAGGTTCCTAGCATTCTGTCTCATTTCATCATAGTCAGTCTTCCAGTATGCCGGTTTGTAGCATCTACGCGTTGACGGCGATCCTGTTATGTGGAGTGCTGCGAAGACAGTAGCATGATCACTGGTGCCTAGGGGTGCGGAGACCCGAGCATCAGATACTTTTGTGTGCCCATTTGTGAATATCAAGTCCAGACAGGAAGCCATACCCGAGTCGGCTATCCGCGTAGGCTGGGCAACAGTTGTACAAGATGGGTTTCGTTTGTCATTTCCAACAACGCGTTCTCCGTTTCAGAGGCAGGACCTTCGATGTTCAGATGAGCCCAGTTGATATGTGGGCAATTAAAATCACCGAAAATACAGAACCGCGACCTTTTGGCGTACTTTTTGACTGAAGTCAACCAGTTTATATCGTCGGCTTGAGGACTTTGGTATATAACACCTATGGTTGTGGTTGCACCAGTAGCAGCCTTGACCGACACCCAGAGTTGTTCAACCCGGTTGTCTTCCGTTCGTGTGCGTTCTAACAGTGTTACAATGAGTCCATCGGTCGCATATAATAAGACACCTCTATGTATCCTATCGTTACGGTCGCAACAGAACACTCGGTAACCGGGCACATTGATCTCACTATCCTTTACAGATTCAAATAGCCAGGTCTCTGTCACCGCAATAATCGCAAGGTGCTTTTTTGCGATAATTACATGTAATTCAGCCAGTTTGCTGAGCAGGCTTTGCGAATTTATCAGTAGAATGCCTATAACTCTATCAGAGCTTCCTGGGCCATTACTAGCAATGGTTTGAAGAGGGGTCTCCTCTTCTGGACAACCCGAAAATTTATTATGCGTAGGTCTTTCTCCCCAGCGGCACGACGTTCTTTGAGTTCATCGACGGCTCTACGTTGTTTTTTCCTGTCCTCAGGGGACAGATCTGCCCGCATCGAGATATTTAAGCCTTTAAGTCTCCAACCACGGGTCAGCAGTGTTTTAGGGATGTGGTCGGACTTAAAAACCACCTTCATTGGTCTAGGTCGTCCGCCATCTGCCAATTTGGCACCTAGTCTATAAAGGCTTAAAATTGATACCTGTTCATCACTTGGGTCCAGCATTTTAAGGGTGATTTTTGTTATTTCTTCTGAGTCGTGTTGCACACGTGTTTCTGCATCTACTCCGTCGGATTCGGGCACATTGACGACGAGAAGCGATTTCTTTCTATTAGTTGGGTTGTTTGTTTCTTTTGACGCCTTAGATTCCGATGCAGAAACCTTCGACGTAGAAGCCTTCGGCTCTTCGTGTAGCTCGGCTTTCTTTTTTGCGGGTTTCGGCGTGGTCCACTCCACATTTTCATCGATTTCTGTAGAAGAAAGCACGAGAGATGGGTCTCCGTTTTCCACATTTTCTATTGGCGGCTTCTCCGGTGCCGCTATTGCATCTGGCTTCGCTGCATTTGAAGTTATCGCATCTTCTTCGCGGGTTTTGTTTTCGTCTGTTGTATCGGTGGGGTTGTCCGCAGCGTCTTCGCCAATGATACTACGTTTGCACGCATACCAAAAGGGCACGAGCCCTTCTGAGTTGTAGTTTTTCAAGACTTTGTAGACTTCAGGGGCTATTTTTGCGCATTTAATGTGCACCCATTTGTTACATAAAGCGCAGAGCACGGCCTTACTCCTGCCAGTAACATTACTGTTGCACGTGGGACACTTGGAATTGGTCATGGTTCCAAATAAAACAATGCTAATAGAGATGATTAGTATAATAAATACGAAGACTAAAAGTCGTTTCTTCTCTTGAATAGATCGATTTATAGAAATCTTCCACTTTGTCTCAAATTTGAACCAACCGCGGTCAAGGTCAAATTTTGAGCAAAATTGTGCCTTGCCTCCTTTTTCAGTCCTTAAAAATAAAAAAAACAAAAACTGAGAACAATTTATCGATTCCAATATTCTTCGACTCACATCTCAATGTTTAAAAACAATTATTATAACAGAAAAAAATTTCTCTACAACTATACTAAAATATATATTCTTTCCTCTTATAATGTATCAGAAGTATAAATGTTAATCATGAAATCTCAATTTCACTAAGATATTCGACAAACGAAAGGCCAAGTGTCTTCTGCCGATGCACTTAAATGACGATGGTGCTTCGCAATCAGCTGCCAGCTGCCTCGACCCACCTCAGACATCTGCAACGTCCCATCTAATTATCAAACTCCTGCCAATGGACAACGATTGAAATCTCCGTATCGAGCAGACCCATGTATACGGAAGATGCGATGTCCTCAGCTGATTTTTTTCGCCTTCAAACTGACCGCAGATAACTCCACCTTAGTTAGAGGACATGACAGTTTTTCCAGACCCCAAGTATTCTTACTATGAAACCGTAACACGTATAATGCATAGTTATTTTATTTCATGTTTTTCTAGCATTGTACCTTAGAAGTCAGGTATTTTTCGCTTAAAAAACTCCTTATTCCGCACACTATTGACCTAGCAAAAGACCAAAACAAATGCAATAATCACTGCGAAAGAAGGGGTTTGGTTTAGGTTTTTTCCTGCCTTCCGGGGTTTATGACGGCGCCAAAGGTGTGCTTTACAAATAAACCTTATTATTATTATGATCAGCAAAAAAAGCAAGATCAAGCCTTCTTTTGAATGCGTCGACACTTTCAGCAAGAACAACCGAGGAAGAAAGTTTAGTCCATTCTTCAATGACCCTTTGGGAGAAGAAATAAGCCTTCACTTCTAGTTTGGCATGGTGTTTCTTCAGTTTGCAAAGATGACCGCATAGGTATATTATTTGTGCGAATTCAAAGATGTCGGCCATCTGAAGAGCACAGTCTACTCCCCTGACGATTTTAAACACCATGCTCATATCTCCTCTGTATTGCCTACACAAGAGAGGAAAATGATTGAGCCTATCTAGATGACCTTCATATGGGAGACCTCCGAACTGCTGGCTAGCTTGGTCGCCCTTCTTTGAACTTTCTCAAGCATTGCGTAATCTTTCTTCATCCAAAGGGCACCACGCATGGACGCAATGCTCTAACATCAGCCGAACAAATGTTCCGAAGACTCGCCCAAAAAGCTCCTCATCAAAATAGAGGAAGGACCTTCTGATCACTCCGATGCCCATAGCCTTCTTTGCGGTTTTAGCAGGGCGAATTGACGGTTTGAGGTTAGGCGCCATGCATACACCTAGATCCCGTAATTCGTTCATTAGCTCGAGTTGGTGACCTCCGATTGAGTAGTCATACTCGAATGGTGACTTTTCTGTGACTAAAACTTAAGCGGATTACTTGGCATTCGTTGAAGGTGAGCTGCAGCAGCCACATTTCACACCACTTTTGTAAGCGATCCAAGTCATTTTGTAAGGCCTGTCCATCCTCTGAGCTTTAAATTGACTTGTAAATCTTTAGATCGTCTGCAAACATGACTCTCTAACAGGAGAGGCAGACAAGGCAGTCATTCACATATAATAATATGTTTATCATGCCAGTTTACAGGCAATTGTAAAGAGTTGGTAATGCACCTATTGGGCGCCTTCCAACACCTCGAAGACCGGAAAAACCTAAACAAAACATCTTATGTTGCAGCCAGTATTGCTTTTATTTCAGGTTTTGTGTTTTGTCAATAATGGGCGAGATAGGGAGTTTGTTTTAAGTGTAAAAACCTGCCTTCAAAGGTATGATACAAAAGAATAAATGTACAGTTGTAAGCTGAGTTGACTCATCAGCAAGAGAAATGTTGCATATCGATTAAGGACATAAGTTCGAGACGGAGAGGGTTGGCACAGGAACACAGTGTTTTCAGTCTTCCTTGAATGTTTGTCGGCAAAAGTTGCTCGCTGTCGGCTGAAGAATTAGCCGATTGCGGGCCGCAGCTTCAGCAGCATTGTCTTCAGCGTGAGGCCCGGCAGGGTTCAAAGTCCACGAACGCCATCAGAGTGAAAGAGAGATTCCACCGAGTCAGCACCCAAAAGTCGTGAAAGTTGTCCTGAATGTAGAAAACTAGTTATAGCTCTCTTAAACATAGGGTAGCTTTGCTGGGTTTTAATACTTTTGGGCAGCTTATTCCAGATTGATATGGCGTTTACTGAAAAGAATTGCCAGTACTTAATTGTACGTGTCATAGGAAGAAATAAAAACACGTCTCGATGAATGGCGCGTCGGGAGTGCTCAAGCTGCCTTATTGTACTAAGAGGATTAAAGGTTTGACCATTCAAACGTTTAAACAGTAAAAATAGACCCTTCTGCAATCTACGAAGCCACAGGGGATCCAGCTTTATAAGTTCGCATCTTTGTTGGTAGGCTTAGTTACGGTGTTCTGTAGTGAAAACTCTTCTAGTGAATAGTGCTGCACCGATTCTATTTTCTTCCGTTCACTAGTGCGCAGAAGATTGAATGGACGCGAGCAGTATTCAAGACTAGGTCTCACGTACATATTACAAAGGCTAGTGCTAACCTTTATAGTCTTAAAATTTCTTATGATAAATCCGATGGTTTGGCGTGCTTTCGAGACTATCAGGGCACAGTGCTCTGACAAATTGAGACTTTTAGAGAAGGACATGCCCATATGCTTGATAACTCCTGGAACATTTAGTTCGTGGCCGTCAATGCTTAATTCCGGTTGATGATCGTCGCCAACAACCATAACGGAACATTTGTGCCATGAAAGGGTGAGGCGCCATGTGCATACCACTGGGCGAAGGCCTGAAAATGCTTTTATATCAGCTTGAGCACGATGTTGCGAACTGCCAGTTTATATCGATAAGGGACTTTTAAATCATCAGCGTACATGATGGGTCTGCCAACCTGAAAACAATCTGAAACGTCGTTGACAAACAGGCAAAATAGGAGCGGACCCAGTACACTACCCTGTATAACTCCACTCCTCACATGCGTGGGGTTGGAGATAACATTGGAAATTTTTACTCGTTGTGTGCGAGCATCCAAATGGGAAGATATGAAGTTCAGAGGCTTGCTACCTATGCCGAAGGAGGCCAGTTTCAGGAGGAGGAGGTTATGATCGACCCGATCAAAGGCCTTAGTAAAATCAAAATCGACGCTATAAATGGCAAAACCGCTGTCTCTAGATTACAGCACCTAATCAAAGAAAGAGAGCTGACAGGTGTCACAAGATCGTTTCTCGGGAAAGCCATGTTGAGCTGTATTGAGCAGGTTGTTCTCTGTCAAGTGACGCACCATCTTTTCTTTGATCAAGGTCTCCAAGATCTTCGAGCCTGCGGGAAGTGTATTTATTGGCCTAAAGTTGTCGAATAACGTCGATCGGCTATGCTTGCGAATAGGCATTATGTGCAATTCCTTCCACAACGAAGGGAAGGTTTCGCTCTCAAGAGCAAGATTAAATACCTTACAAAGAATAGACGGAAATATATCATTCGCTTCAGCTTTAAGAAGGCTTACTGGGACGCCATCTGGTCCTGGACTATAAGATTGACGATAGCGGCGAATGGCTACAGTCACGTCCCAGAGGGCAAAATTTATGGTTTCGAGTACGGGACCCGTCCAAGCCCGGATAGCTGGAGGTGCAGCGAACGAGCTTTCACTTAACGTTTTGGACAGGAACGCATTGAAGCTATCGGCGGTCAACTTAGCGTCAGCTATGGGGTTTCCTAAGGCGTCTTGAAGTATGGGGTGTTGCGTTTTCCTCTGCGCTTTTACTGTACGCGAAAAGAGTTTCGCAACATTAAGGGAAGGATTTTCAGCGAACTGAGCCTCATCGGCTATCTGCTTTTCTTCGGAGAGCTTCTTAGCCTGCTCAAAGATCAGTGTGATCAAGGGCAGAACGGAAGTGTCGTTCTGCCGATGCAAACGACGAGAGAGTTTACGCAGCCTACGACGGAAAGACAGAGGAAGGTACACTTCATCCTTGAAATGTATTACTTTCTTACGGGGGACAAAGTGGAGGATGAGTGGATCCAGCCCTTTATACCGTGCATCGGTACAAACATTTACATCCAAACATTGGAAAAATTCAGACCAGTCGAGAGCGTTTAGATGTGCCAGTAGGTCCGCCGTGTTTGCTGATCGGAGGTCATGCTAAAGACTATACTTTTGGGAAAATGTTTTATCCGCCTCCAGTTCTAGTTCACTAACAACTGAAAGATAGTCTGAACTCCCAAGTACATCTAAGGATGACACTGAAAGTGGTTCGCATCCCCTACAAAAAATTTGGTCGAGTATGTTTGCTCCTCGAGGGGGAAAATCGAATACCTGATCCCACATTTCGATATCTACTGCCTCAAGTAAGTTCTCGAACTTTGGAAGGCCGGATGGTGGAAACCATTGCAGAACAGGAAGGTTAAAATCACCTGCAATGAAGCAATACTTAAGATTCAAGTCAGCTGTGGCATGAAAAGCCTGCGAGAGACAAAGATCGTAGGCCGCATTGGCATTAGGTGGGCGATAAACGCAGCCAACAAGTAATGAGTATTTGTTTTTTAAGAGCAACTCGTAGCCAGCAGCCCTCCTCCACCGCTGTGAATTGTGGAGAGTCCAACGAGAGAAATGCAAGTGGCTGCTTTATAAAGATGCAGCTTCCTCCGCCAGGGCCATTGTTTCGATCGTTCCGAACGCATGCATATCCTAGAACAGAGAGTTCAGTTTCAGCTACACAGGCTGATGCCCATGTCTCAGTTACCATAACAATGTCTGGGCGGTTGACGAAAACCATAGTCTGGAGCAGAGGCATTTTATTAATCAGTGATCTGGCATTTAAAACGACCAATTTAAGAGGGCATGTCTGAAGTTTCGGTGGTGGGACAGCTAGGCCGTCACTGTCACCGGCTTCGACCAGAGCGATGTCCTTTTGACTTGAACTATTTGTCCCTCTCTTGTTTTGAGATTTGTCTCACCATTGGTTCTCCATTTCTCCAGCTCTATTATTAGCTGCTAATCTTTCTCCGCTCTTTCAACTCGTAATCCGGCTGAAAAAAACGTGCAAATGCAGACTTAGTAAGGATGGTTTGCGCTCTAGCAAGAGTTTCGCCTGTGCTTCAGTTTCTAAAATAACTTTTAGTGGTCGTGGCTGAGAAATTGATTCTGGAGCTGTTGGAAATGCCTTAAGAATGCGGAAAGACTCGCCTGGTTTTAGCAGCGGTTTGGCATAAACTCGCATAAGCCCCACGTCATGGTCAATTCGTTCTTGTGCAATTGACGACTCTGACTCTGGGGCCCCCTTTACAACTATTTTCTGCTTGCGACTCAATTGGGCATATGTGGCGAGCTCACGTGTTTCGGCCGAGGGAGCACTTGTATCCGGTGCACTCAGTTCTGATGCACTGGCCATTGGGTGAGCTGAGTGCAAACTCGTGAACCGGTTGGCCTTCTTAGGCTTATGCCTCTTTTGAGTTATGATCTTGTCAACCTCTTGCTTATCGCTTTCTTGTGCAGAGTCAAGCAACGATGTGGTGCTAGGATGCAAATCCCGATAATTGCTAGTGTCACTTATGCCGAGTGATGATGGTGTAGCCCGTGGGCTTGACTTATGATCCGATATGCAGGTTTCAGGTGTGTCTTCAGACATGTCCAAATCCAAGTCCATATCAGCGTCAACTCATTCTTGTGTAATTGTTGACGCTATCTCTGGAGCCCCTTTTACAAATATATTCTGCTTGTGTCTCACTGGTGCATCTGTTGCGAGCTCACGAGTTACAACCAAACGGGCATCTGTATCCGGTTCTTTGGGTTCGATGGGTCCTGATATGCCGATTTTTGGGTTAGCTGACTGCACACCCCTGGCCCGTTTAGACTTTCGAGCCTTTCTAGCCCTATGCTTTTTTGGCTTAATGATCTTATCGACCTTTGTATCATCGCTTTCTCGTGCAGCATCGAGCAACGATGTGACGCTAGGATGCAAATCCAGATCATTACTAGTGCTGCCTGAGCCGAGTAACGAAACCATAGACTGCGGATTTATTTAAGTTTCGTTGCGATCGAGTGAGACGCCCGCTGGTTTACTTGGTTCGGCAGATGATATGCGAGTTTCAGGTTTACTGGCTGAGGCTATCTGAGCATATGCACTTTTATTTACCCCCGGTTTTTGGCCAACAAGGGCTGTTTTAACCGCGGATAAGAAATATGCTTCATCTCCGAAAACTCCTGGCGGAGGACGAAGTCCTCACAGTCTAACTTCGGTAAACGTAGTAGACATCTTGGCCGTTTGGCGGGAGGTGGAGAATTAATAACATTATCTGAGTGGCCATATCGGCAGTTACTTTCTGGTCGTATCTTGATATGGTTGTCAAGGGCCCGTGTCGAAGTGGCCGGGCTGCCTGAGGTGCTAACACAGCTAATAACCAGATTTGGCGACCCGGGTTCGAGATCCGGTGGTGGCAAAACGATTCGTGTTAACGGACTTGTAGCATCTAAACTCTCCATGCTATGTAAGATTTTTTTGTGTTAAGACCTGCGTCTGATACTGCCAATTAAGTCGGAAGCCAAATCCAAGAGCCCGTAGGAGTGAGGCGGAGAGAAGATCGATTGGCCAGGTAGTGCAAGTTTACCGAGACAAGCAGATTACAGCAAGTCAGAGTAAAGTATTGAGTTCTTGACAGATACAATGAAATGTGTTTGGTCATAAAATTTCCTTAGGAATAACGTGAGCGTCACTTTTATCCTAACGTGAGAGTCCTAACGTGAGTGTCACCTTTATCCTAAACATAATGACAATATTAGGATGAGGGTATATAACAACACAGTGATATAACGACTCAGCCTCGGCGTGAAATTTGGAGATGTGCAGAGTTTTGTGGCGCAGAGGAGTTTTTTTTCATAACATCGACACGTCCAAGAAGCAATTTCCTAACTTTGGAAATAATTCACAGCGGAGGAATTTTTCAGAGCGACCGGATCGAGATTTCCGCGTCGAAAATTCCAAACTTTGGAAATATATATTCAATTCTTGAATAATTTCCAAGAAGCGTGTCTTCTATACTGAGATAGAGACTAAAACATGTAAACTCGAGAGACTTGAAATTCGCAAACAATTTCAAACTTCGCGCATACCAGAAATAGAATGGGACCCAGAACGCTTCCCTGTGGAATCCCACTGGATACGGTTTTCCATTCTGTTTTTGTGTCATTAATACAAACACGCTGACACCTGCCTGTTAGGAAGTCGGCTAACCATTTGAGTAGGTTTCCAGTCACACCCATTTGATTCAGCTTTGATATTAGTCGTCTGTGTGGAACCTTATTGAATGCCTTGCTGAATTCAATGTAGACCGCATCGACCGACGAACCCATTTCCAGAGATTTCATCCAGCTTTTCATGGATGTTAGCAAGTTTGTGAGACAAGAGCGGCCACTTCAGAATCCGTGTTGCGCTGCTCTTAGCAAGTTGTTCTCCTCAATATGTCTCATAAGTGCTGTTTTGATTAGTTTCTCCATTAGTTCGCAACAAATTCTTGTGAGACTAACTGGTCTAAAGCTATTAGGTGACGTTCTTTTTCTTCCTTTATAAATAGGTGTTATGTTGGCAAGCTTCCAGTCAGAAGGCAGAGCTACCTTTTCCATCGAACTTTCTAAGATCTTGGAAAGTGGGGAGGCCAGTTGTTCTGCGAGCTCATTCAGAAGTTTCGCTGATAATCCCTCCGGACCAGGCGATTTAGTGGGCTGTAATTGTCTCAGAGCTTTTCTTACAGTGTCTGTTGCGAACGATACCATGATAATTGTATGCGCCGCTGGGACCATTTATCGCTGAACATTCTCGTAAAAAGGTGGCTCCTCGGTATACACACACATAAAGAAATTGGACAAGAGGTTCGCCTTATCTGAGTTATCCGTAAAATTATTTCCCTGGTTATTCTTCAGGCAAGGAATGGGATCTTGATTGCGTTTCGCCTTATTCACATAAGAAAAGAATCTGTTTGGTTTGTTAGCTATTCCCTGAACTAGTTCTGTCTCAAAGGCCATTCGTTCTCTTCGAAGTAGTCTTCGACATAAATTTCGCTGTTTCTTAAATTCTGAGAAGTGTTAGGGCTGTTGATATCGGGCATATTTTTTCCACAGTCTCCTTTTCTTCTTGAAGTGCCTTTTTATGATCGGTGTCACCCATTCTGGCCGGGAGTCACGCGAGCTTTTCTTAAGCGAGCAACAGTGCTCTACAAGTTGCTGAGCTAAGTTCCTAAAGAAGCACCAGGCGTCGTTTGGGTCAGGTACGTATGCAGGGCTCCAGTCGGTCACGATAAGTTTCCCTTTCATTTTATTTTTATCTCCTTTCCATTGATTCCCCTCGCTTATTGCATTAGCGACGCGTACCGAGAAATGGCTGTATTCCCAGACAATAACACAATGATTACTTCGGCCAAAGGGGTTTGAGTATTCAATCCAAGGATACAGTTTTCATCTCTACTAATGACGAGATCCAGACAGCTAGATTGTTTGCCCCCTCGGAACCGCATGTCAATTGTCACATGCTGGCTAAGAAATTCGTCATTTATAAAATGAATTAGTTTCTATTCGAATGAGTTCTCTGATAGTGAGCTGTGCATTAAGTCCTAATCTCTGTCTGGAGCTTTAAAATTTCCAAGTACTACGACATTTTTGCTACGGCAGATCTCTTTCACCTCAGAGATAAGTACATCGTCCGCTTCTGTTCGTTGTCCTGTCGGTCTGTTTACCAAAGCAATATAGAGGTCAGGTTCAGTTCAGTTCAGCTTTATTAGGGAAATATAGGTAAATACCTTGGAACTCCCTCAATGATCATAGCTCGGTTAGGTACTCCCAGTTTACAACAAATTATTTCGCAAAAATTGTTTCTGCGTGATGATAGACTATCTGGGACGTAGTTGATACCAGCTGGTATGAACATCGCGATTCCCCCACCCTTACGTCCCTTTCTGTCCATGCGGATAAACTGAAATCCTTCCAGCCCGACTTCTGCATCTGCTATCTGCTCAGTTAACCATGCTTCAGTTAGCGCTATCAGGTCTCCTGATATGGTAAGTCCCTGAGACCATCGACCATCTCGTCGGCTGGTTGCGCATAGTTTGTTTCCGTCTACAGCCAAAAGGCATTCGGTACCTGAGAATTGCCCCACGCCGCACGGGGACGAATTGCATTTCAGTATGATAGACTTTTCTGGGTCAGTATCAGTATCAGTATCAGTATATTGAGGGTATGTAGGAAAAATTCCTTTGAGTGCCCTATTTGTACATATGTGCAGTGGTAGCAAAAAATTTGTTGCTTAGACTGTTGGCGAGGCCAGTTGTCCTGAGTCATAGGATGAAAATAGGAGCAGACAGTGATAAAACTCCTCAGGGATTTTTAGGAGAAAAACTGTCGCCCTTGTGGGGGTAATGCGTGGGATTTAGGAATGAACTCGGAGAGAGGATGAGGTGAAGACCGCCTTTGACTGTTCAAAGGCACTTTGTTCGAAGTCCGACGATTTTTTCATCTGCTGAGCTGTCAACTTGATCTATAACTGTACGTATCTTTCGTTAGTATCGTGCCTTTGAGGTAAAGATTTTTTCATTTGAAACAAACTCCCTATTTTGCCCACTAGAAAGTCATCACAAAAATAAAACAAAACCAATACTGACTGCAAAAAGAGAGTTTGTTTTTGGGTTTTTTCTGTCTTCGAGGTTTTGGAAGGCGGCCAGGAGGTGCTTTACCAATCAACCCAATTTTTAAAATTACCTGTCAATCGGTGATAAATAACTAAACCCGCTGGTCAGTCAGAACAAGGAAATGGGTGCACGCCTGTCCGTGACCATAACTGGCGCCTGGCGCGCGCATTGTGTCATGATGTCCATACAGTACGGGTGGGCATACAAAGAAGTCACGAAATCATAAACGAAATGCCAGAGATGCGCCCTTGTGGACTGCAGAGTCCACGGAGAAGCTGGAATGAGCATCACCTAGTCAGTAACAAGATAAGGATTCGCCTTCACGCGCGCAGATGCCCTCAATGTAAGCAACCCCCAGGTAAGGTGAATATTGTTTCGTTGAATTTACCTGCCAGTCATCTACGGTATTGTATTTGTATAACAATATCTTATGCATTCGTATTATTACGTAAGATTACTAGTGCTCGCATCACTGGTATTGGAATATTATTTCTACCCGCTGTAACTTAGTCGTGGTCACTAGTAATATCAGCTTTCCTATGTGCTATTTGTTGTTATTTTTAGTAGTGTGGCTTTTTGGCGATAATATTACTAGTACTGCTAGGTCGCACCTTCAGCTTAGCTTTTTAGCAGACACATCTGCACCTCCACCGAAAGATTTAAACACTTCCAAAAGAACCTCCGCTGGAAGGTTCTTTGTGTTCTCGGTTCCTCTTTCACAGTCTGCGTTAGAACGCCCATCTCCCGTTTTCTTTTAATGCTATCAGCTGGCGTATGCTAGTCCCATCAACTCAATATGTGTTGTGCGTTCAGTGGCCGATGCGCGAACTGAAAGTCAGACACTATTAGCTGATCCGCACGTGACGATGTGGCATGA
This sequence comes from Ligula intestinalis, assembly GCA_036362985.1. Lineage (NCBI taxonomy): Eukaryota > Metazoa > Platyhelminthes > Cestoda > Diphyllobothriidea > Diphyllobothriidae > Ligula > Ligula intestinalis. The sequence goes on along the minus strand of JAYGXS010000001.1, from coordinate 9,826,137 downwards.
ACAGACTGATAATCAATAGCATGACCGCCCCACACTATTCGCGTGACATGTGCTCATAGCGTGAGATAAGCATAAGACAGAGCACGGAGGTAGAACGACTTTGCAAGAACAGCCGCGCCCTCAATGCTAGCTTAGTTCTGACCCTGTCTTCTTCTTATTCTTCTTCCTCAACTTATCTTGCACAACCTGCACTACAGTGATCACCGCCAGCCTGGTTTTTATATAATAATATGTTTATTATGCCAGTTTACAGGCAATTGTAAAGAGTTGGTAATGCACCTCTTGGGCGCCTTCCAACACTGCTAGTTGACGCACACTATCAGCCTCGTGGATGTTACGTGTGAAATGGTTGATGAGGGACACTGGGAGGCAGGGGGCGCCAGTTCCTCCCAATCCCCTGGTTACGCGAATCCTGGCGTTTTTCAAAGGAGCCAGGTCGTGCTGTGGCGGCGCAGATGGGTCTATCGGCACAGTCAGCCAATGCGCCCATCCCATGTCAAGCGACCTAGCTGCTAGTGGTGTGGTCTATATGTTCCTTCCATCTGCAAACCCCCAGCTAAGTCCTTCTCTTGGTCCACATTCCGACCAAAAACACTTTGTTTGCGTGAATTATGCAAGGCTGTTTTCTTTTCTACGTGGAGGGCGATCTGGGCTTAATTTATCGGATGTTATTAAAAGGTCTTAGGTGTACTCGTTGGCTACGACCTGACCCTGCTTTGCTGGTTGACAGGTATTTTGCATAGTGAAACGTTTCCCAACCTGGCGCACGGAAGAAAAATCAGCTTAATTTTACGTGCTACGTGTTCCTTTGGTGCGAAAGAGTGGCTGAGACACCTTCTAAAAGCAGAATTAAGTGGTAAACATTAAACTATCGAGCAGCATCATACTGTCGTCAAACATGCTCCTAAGTCACTCATTGGATTGTTGCGCAGTTGACATGGTGGATTGAATAAACGATGCATTAAATGTTTTGGTAGGATACTTTGCGAAGACAAAATTCGTCTAGCACAGTTTAAAGTATACTGCCGATTTGGAGCTCATCTGCGAAAATCCTATGTGCGGAAGCACTTTAAGCACTTTGCAGGTGTCTTATCAACGATATCGCATAGGCGCATAGTGAAAAAAAGATAAAGTGCTTATTTGGTTTAGGGAAGATGCACAAATCACTGTGCTCAGCTTATTTTCTGATTTTTGTTTGCTGAGATCTCTTCAAAGCTGGACCGAGCTCCAGAGGACAAGCATGCGGTTCAAGTCCTCTTCGTTGACTTAAAAAAAGTCGCCGACACTGTGCCACACCAGAGGCTGCTGTACAAACTAGAATGAATATGGATCAGAGGTAGCATTCTTAACTAAATGCACATGGTATCAAAAAGACGCAACAGAGATGCACTCTCACGACAATATGTATTGGGAGACTCAGTCACTTGAAACCATGAGTGTGCAAAGAGACCTTAGCGTACTTATTAAAGACGACCATAGGGTCAGAACACAATGCGCTAAAGTCACCATGAGAGCAACGTCGGCTATGAGCGCCATACGAAGAACGTTTTTTAACTTGAATGCAAATATCTTCGGAAAAGTATCTGGAACATTCGTGCAGCCGCATCTGGAATATGCAGTACAGGCTTGGTGGCATTGGCCTCAGAACGATATCAATTCTTGAGAGGGTCCAACGCAGTGTAACTAAGGTGGTCCCTGAGCTTAAGTAGTTCACATAAGAAACAGCGGTTGAGTGCTCTAAATGGCTTTCCCCTTCATTAGAGACAAGACAGAGGTGATATTACAGCAACGTTCAGTTACTACGGGTAACCGATCTGGATTTCAAGTGGGAGGATCTCTTTCAAACGGCCCCAAGAAAGAACCTCAGAAGACAGGATGGCCAGTTGAAGAAGGAACTAAGCTCCACAAACAAATGTTCATCCTTATTGTCTGAAAGATTCGTTTGACGGTGAAATTCCCCGCCAAAGTCTATTATGTATTCACCTAATATGAACGTGTTCAAGAGACGTCTGGATAGTCACCTGTTAAAGGCCAATGCAAACTTCCAAACTCTCATCTAACAGAAATGACTTCAAACATACTACTTGCTCGATTTCAGTAGAACTTTTATTTGGAAAAGAGGTGGCCCAGACGAGGTGGCCCAGACGAATATACTCCATCATATTCTGAGGTCGCTAAGCGACAAGCGTGATATTACTCAAGTACGAGCCTCAAGGTACTTCCGGGACATGTATGTGCCCTAACCAGATAGATCGGATGAGGACCTTTGTTCCAATATATTGGATATGCAGTAAACTTTTTGTGCACTGCAATTCCGCAAACGTCTGACCATGTCAACCAATCATGTGTTCGGAATATTTGTATTTTTTTTCGCATAAAAAAGCAGCCTGTAACAATTTTTGCATATTTAACTATATTTTATGCTTCCTGCACCGTTTCAATGGAGTTTTTAAAGGCCTCTGTCATTATGGGGACGTTCGCAAAACCTCGGATCTAGCAAAACTTTTTTTAAAATATATTGAATCAAATTTTAAACTTTTGCATAGAATATAAGCCACTTAGCTCCTCACAGCATGGTTTCCTATTTGGAAGATAATGTGAAACCTGTAACTTGGTTTTACTTAACCTTGTTACTTAACTTCGTTATAGGAGGCAAGCAGCGGTTGTGATCTACTTTGGCCTTAGCATAGCTTTTGACAAGGTGCTGCAAAGGCGTCTTCCAATGAAACTGGAAGCCCTCGGCATCCGGCATCCTCTCTTCAATTAAATTGATTCCTATCTGTCTAACCGCAGCCAGAAGGTCTTAGTAGGTTTTAACAACCCGATGCCTCAGCCGATCGAGAGCGGTGTCTTTCAAGCACGGGTTTATGTCCCTTCTTTTTCATTCTTTATATAAATGAGATTTAAACAGTGCTCAATAAATCAGAAAATTTCACTTCTGCTGATGACTTTAAGTGCATTTACTCATCTTCTAAGGACGCAACCAAAGTTCTATTGATAAAATCAATGCGGACTTGCGTACGCTCTCAGGCTGGAGTGCTTTCTTGCAGATGGAGATTTCCTCATCGAAACGTAGTTCCAAGTGTTTTGGTCCCACAGAGCTTCCTGGACCCAGCGTCTTCCAAAATCCTCCACTCTTAAAGCAATCTACGATAAAGGATTTAGTTCTAACGTACACGAATAAGCTAGCATTATTGCATCACTTGGATCGAATTTCTGCGAAGGCAGCACAAATATGCGGTTTTATATAACCGAATATCTTTCCTTTAAGTCACTTTATTAAGGGAAGAAGGCTTTCGCCCTTGAGTTCCCGGAACTAAATAGTCTTATAGCTATAGACTTCGGATACTGTTTGTTAAACCAATTATTTCTAGCACTTCGTGTTCTCGAATTTTGGTTTATTGATGAGGCCCATTGGGCCTGAAATATACAACTTATCATTATTATTATAAAGTTAAAACTGTACCGCATGTTTTTTCTCCTTATCCTAGAATACTGCTGTCCACTTTTAGGTCTAGTGAACGCGTCTGACCGCAGTAAGATTGAAAAGCTTGAGATAGTTTTCACTCTAAAACCGTTTTTCTCTTTTTGGAACCAGTGTTTCTGATACAGATAGACGTTATTTGGCGATCATTATATTTCTGTGGGTTAACCTCTGCTTCCTGTTTCGCGTCAAAACTAGCCTTAATTACGTATGAATTAACCCTCTCAATACACTAGATCGACCTTATGTCACTTGTAATTCCTCCATGCTCACTTCACCACCCTTTAGCTCCACATCTAACCAATCTCGTTTTTGTGTTTCCAACTATGCTTTTATCTGAAATAATCTTCCACTCGAAATAAGGTCATCGATTTTCAGAGCCAAATTACTTTAACATATAACTTCGGAAGATATAAAGTCCTTATTTTCTGTTTCCTTCCCAAACACACAAATTTTAGACATCGAAAAGGGTCCTTCTGGGATTTCAGGCTCCTCCCAAGATAGTCAAGCGGCCGCTTAATGTGTTCACACTTTCCTCTGCAGAGTCAAGCATGATTTTCAAACGACGTGAATTCTTCTCCGTTTTGCAACCCTGACGATGGTCTTCAAGGTGGCTGTTGATGATCATCGCGGGTTCCTACTTTGTCAGGTCAGGTCAGGTCAGGTTTTATTGAGGGAAATATAGGTAAATACCTTTGAACTCCCTATTGGTACAGGACAGTTTTTCAATGCATTTGATCTGCAGAACATTTCAGAACAGTGGCGTTGCCAGTAATTTGAATTTGGGTAAGGGAGGGTCGACAATGAAAAAACTCCTTAGGCATTTTTCAGAAGTCAAGAGGTTTGAATGCCATTTGAGAGATTTAAGGAGAAAAACGGTCGCCCGGGGGGTGGGGGTGGAGGGGGGTGCAGAGTACATTCGAAGCGGATAGCCTGTGCTCCGAGTGTTTTAAAGTATGTCAGGGAGAGCCCATCGCGGTTTTCGCCATAATACCAAGGATCTCACGAAGAGAATTTTTCGGAGGTCACGCGAACCTCATCGAGTGTCGGCGATGCGCCCATCGTCCACCCTTGTTGGTTTAGCGAGTCTGCCTACTAATTGACAGAGGAAATGTAATCGGTAGTTTTCTAAACAAACATATTAATGAAAAGTAGTAAGTAGTATGTTTTTATAATGTGATTATTCCGTAATTTGCTTTTGGCAAGTGGCTATTTGGTCTAACTTAATCGTGTCTTCAACATGTCTACAGATGGGTCTGACTTAATCGTAAACATGTGCTCAGATGGCGAAATGACAATGTCCGCAAGCAGAGCATTCCATGCCTGAATTGGGGAACGTTTTTTAAATCCACGTAGCCTCGGATCACAACGTTTGGTGAACTCGACGCTTGTTATTCTTTTTATTCTAAATTAACATATTACTGAAACTCAGTGAGTAGTATGTTTATATAAGTTCAGTCTCACCAGGTCTAATTTCAGTCGGCATTTCGGGTATGCAAATCTAAATTTCTCTTGAATGCATCCACAGATTGGGACATATAAATATCCTCGGGGAGAGTATTCCAAGCTTCAACTACTCTATTTCTTAAGAAGAACTTGCGTGTGTCTACTCTGGCCCCTGTTATGCGTAGTTTGAAGAGATGCCCTCTTAAGTTCGCCGTTGTTGCTAACTCGAAGAAGTCGCCAGGTAGAAGACAAAAGTCCTGCCCGCGCATTCTACGAAATGCTTGCATCAGCTCGCCACGTAGCTGTCTGTAACTTAACGGAAATAGATCGAGATTAGCTAAGCGTCTTTCGTAGGGTAAAAAGCCCTGACCGGTAACAAGTTTGGTCGCGCGCCTTTGGACCTTCTCGAGATAATTGATGTCTTTCGCGGTCCATGGTTTCCATGCTTGGATTGCGGACTTCAACTTCGGCCGCACAACGGTTCCAAAGACCTTAGCAAAGCAGTCTTTATCGAAGGCACAGAAAGCCCTTTTGGCAAGATACAGGACGGACATCGCAGGCTTGGCTACTTTTGCGCAGTGCAGCGAGGGCTTGAGAGACGTAGAGATCCATACTCCCAAATCTTTCTGCGCGTCCACTTCTTGCAGTTGGATGCCATTTAGGCTGGAAACCATGGGGTTCTGAGAGCTGGGTCGGCCAACTCGTAGTATACTGCATTTGTTCTCGTTAAACGGCAAAAAACAGTCTCGAGTCCAGGTTTGAAGATGGTTTAGGTTTATCTGCAAACGTTCTTTGTCAGCTGAATTTCTGATGACGTTCAAAATCTTAATGTAATCGGTTAACATAGTCACATCGCTGTCCAGTTCACGGACGGATTCATTGACGTATATAATGAACAGTATGGGGCCAAGGACAGAGCCTTGGGGGACACGGCTCTCGACTGCAACGTCTGCCGACTGCTGGTCACCAATATGGACAGTTTGGGAGCGGCCAAGTAAGAAGCTTTGAATGCACTTCAGCAGATTTCCTCGAACACCTATTTGGCTGAGTTTGTGCAGAAGTCGTTGATGTTGGACGCTATCAAAAGCATTCTTGAAGTCGATGTAGATTACATGAAGTGGATTTCCTCCATCAACTGCCCGAGTCCAGCGTTCCAAACAATAGAGCAGGTTCATCACACAGGACCTGCCTCTGCGGAACGCATGTTGCGCATCCCAAAGAAGGTTATGCTGCTCTAAGAAACGCATCAACTCTCGCTTTACTACTTTTTCCATAATCTTACAACAGATCGAAGCGAGGCTGATTGGTCTAGAACTGTTTGCAGAAACCTTGCTGCCACCTTTGTACAACGGTGTGATCCCTGCGGATTTCCAATCGGTGGGTAAACAACCTGCGTTAAACGAGATACTGAGAAGCATAGAAAGTGGCTTGGCTAGCTCCTCAGCAAGTTTTTTCAGTAATTTAGGCGGGATGCCATCGGGACCGGATGATTTCGAGTCGTTTAGTGCCATTAACTCCTGAAGAATGGTTCCTTCGGCGAAGGCCACATTTTCAACCTTTGGACCGTCGTCTAAGCCATAGTTCGGACTTCTATGAACTTCTATAGAGCAGGCTTCTAATGTTCGTGGCATCCGAAAATTGTACCAAGTCATACGCCAGGTTAGTGGAAAGCCCCCGACACTCTGTGATTCTGTTCGCGATGTGAATGGAGGATTTATTGCCGACAACTCGGCCAAGGTCGATCGCTGGCGTGAACACTTCGAGCACTTACTTAACTTTGACGAACAACCCATCACACATTCCCTCTCCTCCACAGCGGAGTTTTAATCCTCTCCTGCCTACGCAGTGTCGTGTGGCATCCCTTCCGAAGACGAAGTAACCGATACAATGCAGAGGCTACGCAACAACAAGGCATGCGGAAATGACGGTATTCCTGCAAAAACCTAAAAGTCCTGTGTCCACACCCTGGCTCCTCGGCTACATGAGGTGATTGTACAGACGTGGTGAGAAGAGACCGTTCCCGATGACTGGGGCTCAGGTATCCTTGTACCTGCGCACAAGAAGGGAGATAAGACAAGATGCGAGAACTACCGTGGCATCAGTCATATCGATGTTGCAACAAAGATCTCCGCTGCTGTTCTTCTCAGGCGCTTGCAGTCTGTACGTGACTCCAGGACACGACCCAACCAAGCCGGATTCCGAGCTGGGCGTGGATGTGCGGATCAAATATTCACACTGAGGCGCACTCCAGAATTCCGCCATAGCTACCAGCAGCCGACGGCCGTTTGCTTCGTCGACTTTGCCACCGCATTCGATTCTATCCATAGTGAGTCCCTGTGGCGGATAATGGAACTGGATGGAGTGCCGACCAAACTCATAGCGATGATTAAGGCCTACTATCAGTCTACCACCGCACGAGTCCTGGTCCACATGAAGAGAACGGTGTTAAATTTGCACCCGGACGCCGACTAACCGATCTTGAATATGCCGATGATATTGCGCTGTTAACATCAAGCTTTTATGGTCTAAAGTCAGAAGTGTCGCGGTTAAATGAGATCGCTATGTCGGTAGGCATGTCCATAAATTCCGGAAAGACGACGTTGTTCTCAAACTGCATCCCTGACCAGGAAAAATCACCCCTGGGGATTAATGGCCATCAACTTGAAGAAATAGACAGCTTTAAATACCTCGGCGCGAGGCTGCTACTGAATGGGCAGAGCAAGGACGACATTGTCTCCCGTATCGATGCTGCTCCCTGAGTTTTCTCAATCTTTTGAAAGCGCCTTTGGTTCCGACGTGACATCTCCATCGCCAAGAAGATTCGTGTATACCGTGCATCCATCCGGTTGGTCCTCCTCTATGGATGTGAATGCTGGGCTGTGCGCACTGAAGATAAGTGAAGACTGGAGGTCTTTGACCACCAGTGCCTGAGGACGATCCTGCGAGCTAAGTATAGCGACTTAATCTCAAATGAGACAGTCCGCATCCGCTGCGATCGTATCACGAGGATATCTCAAGCTATTCAAGAAAGGCGACTGAGGTGTTTTGGACACGTTCTCCGTTGTCCACCCCACGAGCTTACCTTTGCTGCCCTCGACCCGCTACCGCAGCCCACCTGGAAACGTCGAAGAGGAGGGCAACTGAAGCCTTGGCTAGACACCGTCCGTCAAGATATGAGAGCAGTTCTTGGACCTTCTATCTTCGGCCTCCGTCGCTGGAGAAGGGACTGGGTGGAGCCTTCGAGATCCGCTGCTGCCAATCGCCACGCATTGAGGGGTACCGTTCGTGACATCATTGAGGCCGGCTAGATCAGGCATGATCACAGCCATAACAGGTTCAAGTACAAGTACATAGTTTGGAGGGGTGAATCCGATTTCGGTCGTAAAGTTCGATTTGAAAAATCGTGAAAGATGCTCAGCTTTTGCTCCATCCTCACTCATTTCTGTTCCGTTGCTTGCCTTCAGAAGGGGAACAAGGTCCTGGTTTCGTGTGATCTTTCTTAAGTAGCCATAAAATAGCTTCCAATTTGTAACTGCCCGGTTTGAAGATACGTCGCTTCACGAGGTTCCTTTGCGTTTTGTATGCATTTATGGATACCGGATTTATATCTTCTCTATACTTTCTAAACAATCTCCCCTTTTATTTATCTCTTTCTTCAGCACTTGAGTCAGCCACTGAGGTTTTTGTTTAGCTTCTTGCATGTAATCGGACATTAGTTTTTCAGAAGAGTATAAAATAACTCACTGAACCATCCCCAATCATCAGCTATATTGCCGGAAAAAAACTATTCCCAATTTACGTTGTTTATTTCGACTAACTTGTCGGTGGAATCTGCAGTCTGATAAGTGGCATCTTGGTGATGTTGCCATGACTTCTACGGTTTCCTCCTAGTTCCGACCACGGTGTCCCCGACTAGCTTCTCGTGTCTCGCCCCATGATGCTGTATAATTTTTTCTCCACGACAAGGGGAGATTCGAACCCAACTCATCGCTATCCTATCTCACTGCATCAAATCATATCAACCTTTCCCTCTATTTTAGCAGTTTTTTCTCTTATATTTTTTGGATGTCCGTGGCTTGCTGAATTGGTATAGGAATTTTTCACTGCTATATTTACCTTACATCCCTGACTATTATTTTATAAGAGGGTCCGTTGCACATCGGATCTGACTTACGATGTGTAACATTCTACTCACGCTTGTCGTTATACAGTTGCTTGCGCGCCGTTGTGATTACCAACTTCGTATTTATTACTCACTAAGTTCGTGATGAAAGGGCCCCTTGGGCCTTAAATATAAGATTTATTTATTTATCTGTGGGTCCCCCAGCATGCTGTTTGTGAGTTCTGCTAGATCTTCCAGTCTTGAAATTTCAGCTTTTATAATTTCCGCAAAAATTGTTTTATAGCTCGGAACAGACCATTATATTCAAGGTTTACAGCTGAAGACCAAACTTTGATTAATCAGCTACCGCGGATCGCTTCGTAAGCTTCATGGACTGCCATCAGGCAGTCAGTAGTAAAGCCTTGAATATCTTTTCGATTTTCAGACAAACATGGTTTAGACCGAAGCCTCTTATATCAGCCCCCGGTTCTGTACACGAGCTTCTTAAACTCATTAAGACTGTCTGTTTTTTAACCAGTTCCGTTTTCTTACATCGCCACCCTTTTGAAATGTTCTGCTGAACCAATGCATTTCATAGCTGCTCTCTACCAGTCGGGAGTTCGAAGGTGTTTGACTATATTTCCATTAATAATTCTGACCCGACCTGACCTAATTTCTGCTCAAGAGCAGACTGTTATCCTATGCGATAAATATGGGTGATGAATTAGAGTTGACATATACCGAGGAGACTCTCGTCGAGGCATTGAACTACGCTTGGTATCATCCCTACCAGATTCTTTCTAGAATCACGGTTTTTTTTTCGTCTGAGCTTTCGAACTCTTACCGGAGTCCATCATCAGCGATAAAAACCTCAACTAAAGAAAAGCAAGTAAAATATGTAGGGAGTAGGGGGCAATCAACCACCAGCCATGTCAGTTCGGAGATGCCTGCGTAGAACCATGCATGCCGACGCCAGATCGATAAATCAATTGACTGAATTCTCATCTAAGCTTCAATTGATTTTCCACCGGGTACCTTCCCACCATTCGCATAGCCAGGACAGAAAAGGTACAGCCTTTGTGTGACCGAGCAGCAGTACATCCTCTTAACGATCAACCTTTCTCTGGTCCTGATATGAGCCTATAGGAGAACACCACCATCAAATCGATTTCGCATTAAGTGTCAATCTGTGAGAAAGTTAGGGACGTTTTCTGATGGAGAAAGGTCGATTTATTGTGACGCACGAAATAATACCGCCTGTCTTTTCCAATTTGCGCTGCATAAGCGCTTAACATAGCTATCACTGATAATGCAGAAATCTATGATGAGGATTTTATCGCGGCCAAACGATGTTCTTATGTTCAATTTCAATTTCAATATATTTAAGACAAAAGGGCCCAAGGCCCGGAGGAGTCCCTTCAAAGATAGTTCGAGACAGCAAATAAACTCAAACAGGGCGGCGATCCTCGAACGGAAGTGGAAACCTCAGACCGGTTGAGTAGATGTTGTCATCCGTAGCCGTAAGAAAATAGGCATCAAGGCGTCTTTCGAAACTGGGTACCGACTTTGCTTGGACAATATCCTCACTCAGCGAGTTCCAGCCTTTGATGACCCGACGGGTTAACCGGTAGTTCTGCGGCAGATGGTAGGAGCGTTGCTGGACTAGGCGAAAGGAGTGGCCTCGGGTGCGAGCATTGTAATCTCGGATAATGATCAAATCCAACTCTGGGTAGTGTTTGAGCACAACCAAGCGGAACAGGAAAATTAGATCTCCTCGACTTCGTCGATACTCCAGAGAAAATAATTCGAAACTTCGAAGACGTGATTCATATCGTGGCCTCAATCCGTCTAGGCCTCAAGGTTGTGGCGACCGCCAGACTTACTGGCGCGCATGACGTGGACCACCCACTTAGATGTCCACGCACACGCTGCCCAACCAATCACAGACTGACCTAGCCAATGAACGCTCTCTCTCTCTGTCTACTGGCCCGACTGCTCTCAAACTGGCACTTGGGACCCGGTCAATCTCCTGAGTGGTCGTGTTCTCCCAAGGCAGACTTCGTCCATCTATTATCCGTTTACCTGTGTGGCTGTTACCGACTTCTCTTCTATTGAGTAACCATGGTCTGAAGACCCGCTGTTGTCTTCAGCCAATCATGTCACAACTTCAGGCCCTCGTGGTACGGAAGACAGGAACAGCAGGAAGGCAGTCTAGCAGCTGAACGTTAAGCCCCCGTCTTCACAGTTCACCGAAAGATAAATTAGGGACGGCTATCATTTCGGACGCGAATGGCCGAGCATGCAGCGTCAGTGAGGAAGAAAGACACCAACTCCCAGGTTGCAGTTCACTCGACAAGACCCAGCCATATTTTTAAGTTTAACGAGGCCGAACTCCTCGCAAGATGTGAAAACCGCGAGAGCTGCGAGCTGCCAAGTCACGATTCTCAGGCCCCCAGTTTATCAACAAGCGCGATGATTTGGCGTTTCCCTACTGTGTACTGAGACTGCCTGAGCGAGAGAATCAGTCACGTGGGAAGGGTCGGACCCAACAACAACTCTGACGACAGGAAGCATAATTGTGGCGCAGTTACCAAGCCCACATCCGACACGAACAAGGAAATCATGGCAATTAACAAGTCAATTGCAAAATGTCAAGCCATCATCGCACCAAATAAGCCTACGATCGGTGGTTACAGGAGTGGATAATTACAGTACGCACGCTACCGTGCAATCTGTGCATGTTTCACTCCTATCTGCGCATGACTCAGACTATTTTACCACTACCTATGATTAAGGATTCTCGACGAAATCCGCAACATCAGGCCAATCAAAACTCTCGTTCCGGTGGTCACATCTCCTCCTTGTGGACGGCTAGCACGCTGGGGGCCCCAAGCGTCTGGATTTTTGCCTTATTCCCGAATACTTTTTCATTCAGGCTAACACGCCAACCTTGTGCGGTCCTCCCCTAACACTACAACCAGGCAAAGTGTAGATTAGTGAACGCAAATTTCTCTTCAGTTACAAAGTGGCTGCACCGTGGAGTGCTCGGCATCAAGCTTCAAATTAACAAAGCAGAGCAGTCACACGCACTTTTTACTTTTAATAAATGAGTAGCAATTTATGTTTAATTTCTAGACTAATCGACTGCTGCTTGCTTTTCGCCTGCAATTCTGTAAGCCAGACCATTTTTTCCATTTTTTTTTCTGTATCCGTGAATTTATTTGCCACTCTATTGTCAATAGCAGCTCAAAGGCCTTCACCTTAATAAAAGTGAACTGAAACTTATGGAAACTTCGGGCTTTTCCTCAACATGCAAAAGAATACTCCGGGCGAGTTTTCTGCCTGCTACATTTAGCCTGGATAGTTTTGAAGCGAAAGTAATCGCCTTTATGGATGGTGATGCATATGCTACTGGTTCTGCTGCTGCTGCTGCTGCTGCTGCTGCTGATGATGATGATGGTGTTGGTGGTGATGATGATGATGATGATGATTATTATTATGATGATGATGATGATGATGATGATGATGATGATGATGATGATGATGATGATGATGATGATGATGATGATGATGATGTGGGTTGG
>JAYGXS010000001.1:9801050-9812357 GCA_036362985.1 Ligula intestinalis | reverse complement strand
CGAATGTAAATTAAATCTATGCGTGGCGCCTCGCGCCACGGACTATAATAATCTAACTCCAGAACGGTAAATGTGACCTCAGTTAAGTTGATGTAGACGATCTCCTAACAAAAATTTCAATTTTTCGGGAAATTCAAGAAACCTGCAATTTGATAATCGAGTTTCTCCGCAATAAGTTCAACGATAATGCAGATTAAGAAAATCTACAGATATAAATCAGCAACATTTCTAAATACAGTAAAATAAAAGTGCATTTAGCATTTATTAAAGTATATTCCACTGCGTGTCCTAATTCCCCACACATAAAACTCTATAACCACCGTTTTTGTAAGAAAATATGCAGGGAGTAGGGATTAAGGAGTGGGCCTAAATAAGCTAGTGTTGCCGACGGACGCGAGTCCACGCGCGTGCCCAACTTCTGGCAGTTTTTCAAGGTCCACTTAAGTACCTCACGCAGTAGGTGATCTTTTTCCAGTGCGCCCAATTGTGCCACAAGCGAACGCGCTTGACAATCACCTACAAGCCACTGTCAGATCTCAGACAGTGGGTTGCACACGGACTGCAAGGACACCGCCGGTATGCCTCATTGTTGGGCTAGGCCCCGAGGCGGAACGTACAGCCGCAACTGCCACAATAAACTCTCCTCCGGGTGGATTCCAAGGTAACGCCCTTCTTGTTATGTAACACCTTGGGGATTCCAAAGGACGTAATAAGACGGGGTTAAGGACACATTCACGATTACAACAGGCAGGACGAAGCCCTCTACACGCGGTGGAAGGGTTTAGCGGGCAAAAATGAGGACACTAGAGTGACCACGACTTGCATGCATGAACTTCATGTAACAACGGACAATTCACCACCACCTATTTCAGAAACCTTTTTTCCGACAGAGACACTGGACAGCCAGCCACGAAACCGTTGAGTCGCGCAAGCACTTCAAAGCTCGTTATAAAGACAGTGTAACAAAGATGGCTAACACCACACATGTGTTGTCAAGGTGAATAATATTTCAAGGCAGCGCTATTGTTTCAGCCTTGTCTAAAAAGGCTGGCGAGCATGTCTGAAAGCATGCAATTAAAGTTATTTTTGGAAGTTAGTTTTACCTGTATATAGGCGACGCATAGCTTGCCTTGCGGACGAAGGTAAATTCCATTTTCCAACCCCTTGGACAGCTGTTTACGGACATTATCGGCACCTTTCCAGATCACCCTCATTTTATCGGTCATGCTAAACCCCAAATCCAGGCGACTTTTGCTTCATTAATAAACTGTAAAGCGCAGCAAAAGTTACACTGAAACTCCTTCATTGACGAGAGGGTCGTCGTCAAACGCACGAGGGAAGGAAAAGGTTCCCAAAATATTTATGTCATCAGTACAGCCGCTCGGCAAGCGTTGTACATGAAATGCAGCATGACCCAAATTTAACTATTCGCCTCCATTGTTCTATTTATTTCCAGTACCAATTTAGCTGGGCATAGAAGCATCAGTAATTGATAGTTTAGACTCTGGCGTTGTTAAACAATAGCGTTCTATTGTCCATGGCTCATCAATTGACCTTGGAGTAGCGTTTCAAAAGTTCCGTCAGACAATACATGTTTTCGTCCCTGAGTGAAAATTAGCGCAAGTTTAAGGAGAATTTGTCGCCAAGCTCCTCCAACACATAGCAAACTGTATGCTATCCATGACAAAGTTTGGAAAACAGGACTTTTTTTAACAGCAGCAGATGATCTTCTACGACCACTACTGATAAAAACATTGAACTTCTGGAACAAGGGTTATCGCAAAGTTGGGAAAAGTCAATATGGTGGGCTGCAGTGAAATCAAGTATCAAGAAAACCTCGATTAAGTGGATGCTTCGAAGAGTGATAAACCTCTTCTCGAAGGAACCTCTGGTTCTTCAAACGCCATCACAGTGGCTTAAGTGGCCGCTGCAATCTTCAATCCGAAGTCAAACTTATTCCTGCGCATCCTCCATTCCTCTGTATACAGGATAAACTCCTCCTACTATTATGGCCTCGACCGACTTCTGCTCTCCTAAGGAACCATGGTCTGAAGATCGCAGTTGCTGCGGTTTAATTTACTAAACCCCCTGCGATAAAAAACATGATTCCTAAGCTCACATGTTGATAGGCAGATCAGTAGCTAATACTTTGAGATGAACGGTCAGCTCTTGAGCGGTATAACTTACTTGGATGCGGAGTCGAGGGCTTGTGCGGTAAAAGGACTTATGTGTGAGGGTGATGACATTTATTCTGACGGGTTACGAAATGTGCGTGCATGGTCTTCATAAATCCCTGAAAGAAAAATAGGAGGCGCGTTGAAAACCCGAGTTTTATTTCGAGCGGTGTTCCCGAAGTATGTTTCACTACTGGCCACAATGACCACGAATGAATCACACCAGTCTCTTCGGGTGTGAAAAGATTCATAAAATAAGGAGGTGGTGATACCAGCATATCAGCTGACTCCTATTCCTTCAGAATAGAAATACCAAATTTCCAATCAACGGTTGCTGGAATGTATTTAGAAAATCATTTAGAAATCATAGATCAGAGAATATAGTTGAATAAATAAAAAAGGGTCAGAGATAGCGCGGTAGAAATAAAAAAAGCCTGCACCGTGCACATGAGTGTGCAAATCAGAGAAATTTGGATTACCATAGCAGACAGTCTGTTTGAAGAAAAAAACAAAGACACTAGAGAGTGAGTTTGCCAATTTACGTTTGTAAGCCGTCATCAGCCAGCCGAAACCTAATTCACATTTGGTTACTATGAGATTCCAACCGAAGTGTTTTGACGTTGACCCTGGCTCCAAAGATCCACCAACCAGCTATGGGTCCACTTTTCTGTCGGTTGCGACCGGGCGTGGTAATTTATGTTGGAACCGCGTTCAACGTTCGTATAACGGCTCGCACTCGTCCATATATTAGGCTCAAGTATTTGGTGGAAAAATTGTGTTTCGGGGATAGGTCGTAAAGCAGTTAGAAGTTTTATGCAATGTCTCAGCCCTGGTCACAGCAGTGGTCTTAAATGTCAGGTGGCCAGGGACGAACAATGCCTTTTACGGGAGCACCCCACAGCATGGCTGGCCAAAGGCGAAGTCAAAAGCATCAATAGCTCTATCCTTGCTCACATGGTTGACTCCGGACATCGTGTGGACTCCAGTGAAGCCTTCGAGGTAATTTACAAGGTCTCGCCAAACTACCCAAAGCCCCTGGGTCAGTGTTTGCTAGCGACAGCAGAAGCAACCGCGATCCGGTTGAAAAAGCAAGTTTTGTGCGCGCAGAAGAACCTCCTGCAGGCCCCGAGCATGGCATTGCCAACGGTTACGTAACTACCTGCATCTTTTCGCGCTTTCTACCACTTCAACCTCCTCCCCCATCCACTGCCCGTACTCATTAAACCCTCATCAACTTGCAACCAGCTAATTACTATCAACACCACGCACTTTCCCTTATCCCCATGACGAATTTGCGTTTTTATGATAACATAATTACCAGCATGTTACTTTGTACCCACTCCCCATATAAATGTAACGGCCGGAAGAGAATTTATCGAAAGCTACGTATGCTTGCCAAATACCCTTCTGAATTCTTTGATGGGAATTTTGCAACATTTTAATTCCGCTTATTTCTGCATGCCTCTACGCGGGATCGTGGATTGTGGGATCAGAAGCACAGGATAAAACATCTGTAGATCGCAGAAGTCACTGGAATGGACAGCGTCACAGGGCTGTAGCAAATGATGCACATACTTCGACGGTCGTTTGGCACTTAAAAATTATAAAACTGCGTCCAGCTTCTTACTTTCAGCTTTAAATTGTAGTAGTCTGAGAAGAAAAGAAGAAAAGGGGGCAGGGAGAAGGAGAGGGGAAAGCAAATAGAATCAAACATATTCGAGGCGCCAATCATTGTGAGGTGGAAGCATGCCAATGAGCAGGAGTCGGAGTTTGTGGATGACGCGCTTGGGCGAGTGACATGGTCTTATCAATGAGCAACTACGCCTAGGCCCCTTATCTGCCGTTTGACAGGCTCAGGCCGTTGGCAAGTGCGTGGGAGGGGAAACAGACGCTGAGACTGACACAATGGAGGAATGCAGGAATGCATGTCACAGCAGCTCATTCCGCGTAAATATAAAGCTGAGGCGACTAAACCTACCAGGGTGGTTTGGAGGATTGCGTTTAAGGCTGCACTAACTACTTGTCAACGTTACCTTTAAGTAGTTATGCAAAATTTTAATGGATCCATAAATTTCATGAGTGCTCATCAGTTGCATCCACTCAGTGCGTTAAAGGTTCAAGAACTAGAACATTACGAAATTGAATTTGTACGGAAATGTCATAGGTCATAATCACTAAGGCTAATTAGTAAAGAAGGAAAGTTAAACGAGGTGGAGGGGGGAACAGGGAAATTGGGTTGCGGGAATAAAGGGGGGGGGAGGCAGGGGAATGCGCAAATCTGTCGGCCTGTAGTTACCAAGGCAAGGCCAGGTTTACCACATGCTCCAACTGTTTGCATAGGTCCGGCTTAAAGCGTCTTATACAGGCTGCCTCTAGGTAGCACAAGATTCGAGATGTTCGTGCTTGAACAAGAACTCGGAACGAAGTTATAGGGTCTACAGAATGACCCGTGTCCAGCAAGTGTTCCGTAATAGAGGAACAAAGGGATCGGTTTTCTTGCTTGAATAACCAACTAGGCAGGTGCTCATTGGCTCTGGCTGCCAATTGCCTTTGCGTTCGCCCTATGTACTTGCATCCGCAAGTGCATGTGAATAAATAAACGCAGTTGGAGGTGGCGTGCAAAGGTAAGGCATCCTTAACACAAGGAATTGGCAAGGGCTTTGTTAGAGAGCAGAATATGAGTTCAGCAGTGTATTAAGTTCTTTCTATAGCCTTGAGTAGGCGCCTCTTAATAGTGCTGAAGATGTTATCATCCTTGAAGGGCAAGGATACAAATACTGGCTTTCTCGGTGGCAAGGGTTTGCTATATTTGTCTATAAACTAAGGTGGATATCCACGCTTCACTATATTATATTTGAGACAGCCTAATTCTGCGTCCAAAATATCCACGGAACAGATTTTTCTAGTCCTCTGGAAAAGGTTACATACCAAGTTACGTTTCCATTGAATGGGAACAAAACTAAGATAATTTAAATACTGACCTTTCCAGGTATTCTTGTGGTAGACCCTCCGTGAAATGGAGCCATCTGTCAGTCTGGACAAGTGGACGTCGAGGAAAGACAGTTGGTTTGCTCGTTCTGGTTCCATAGTAAATTTAATCTTTGGATGCAGCTTGTTCATTGTGGACAATAATTTCTCAGCTTCTTTCAGGTTCTGCACAATCGTGAAAACACTTTCTGCATATCATCTGTGGAGTGTTTTGTGGTTTAATTTTGCGAGTACTTTTTCTTCTAGATGGCCCATGAATATGCCTTCAAACATTGGTCCAAGCGGGCTTCCCATTGCGACACCGTCAATTTGTCGATAGAATTGGCCTTCTGGGTTTTAGCGAAGAAGCAGTTTTGGTATCAATCAAATTATTGTCCAACCTAAGCTTGATACTTTTCCAAGCTGAATCTTCTTATGCCTTTGTTTCATCTTTGCCTTTCGATTCTAGACGAAATTTACTAGAATCATTTTAGATGGCCTTCATTTTATTGGCATAGTCCTTGCAATTGAAGATAACTACTCCATGCCGTTTATCCGGTTTAGAAATAACTATTTCTTTGTGGAATTTCAACTCGGATAGAGCAATTGTATGGTCTTTGGTTATAGGAGAACGTTGCGTTATTGGAGCTCTCCGGTACTGATAGGCAATGTCCACAAATTTTGCTTTCATCCATTCTTGATCATCAATGGATCTCGGTTTTAGGTCGAAAAGCTGAGAGTATAAATCTTCGAATTGAAATTCAACGTCTACAGGATTTATTCGATTGTTCGGCAAAAAAATCAAGTCCTCAAATTGCGCTGTGGCTGGCGGTTGCTCGCTCGTCTGATGGCCTATTCTGAACTTCTTCTGTACAGAATAAACTTTTCCTACCACTTTCGCATCCCGTGCCTTATTTTCTGAGGAACTGGACCCGAAGCTCTCTAGGGTTTATTTTTCTCGATCCTCTGCGATAGCTTAGCCCTAGCTCCAGCGCTCCATCAATGACCTATGGACCTGTCATTCTGTCAGTTGTGAACGGAAATGTAAATTTACTTTATTGATTTGTTTTATTAATTTTATTATTATTAATTTTATCAATTTATGTTTGAACCACGTGTCCAGTGTGCTCCGTCCACCGGGCCATAGGACTCAGTCTAGAGTGGCGTAGCGACCAGCACTATATACCAAAAGGAAAATACTGACATGTACTAGAAGTTTAGTAGCCATCATAACCCTTCCATATGTCATGATTTTTTCTCCGTTTGTAACTTTGCAATTGGCGCAGTGTTTGAACTATTTACAGGATTTCTACGAATTCGTGGAAAGGTTATGACGAAATTTGACTTGTTAGTTTAGCATGTATTTGGTCCCGTTATTTCGATCCACTGAGTGGATTTAACCCTGAATAAGCCCGTTAGTTAGGAAAGTGCTATTCCATTTCAGTATATTAAGGGTAATGGGCATTATTTTTGGATTATCGGGCGTAGCCTAATATCGAAGACATCTCCTGTGCTATCATGTACGATAGAATTAAACGCTTTATTTAGATGTATTATGCTACGGGATACTCCCAAAATAAGTAAAAAAGTTTAGAACGTATTCTTTCCAGAACCGGCAACTTTAGTCCGAAGTTGCTCAAATATCAGTGAAGCCAATTCTAAGGAATCGCATTCATTTTCAGAAACAGGAACAATTCCATTTTTTTTTAATTATTTTTTTGCTAACCTGGGAACGTTGTTGTCTTAATATGTAGTAAAAAACCTTTTTGATAGCATTTTGTTTTACCTCATTAAGTATTGGGACGTAACCAAAACTGCCCATATATTATCGTGAAGGTAAAGGTAAATGCAGATCTTCATAAATCTAAAACCTATAGAAGTATGCTTTTTGTACACTACAATTTCCGCTAATTTAGAAACGGAACAGATAGAAGAATAAGAGTTATATCAAAATCCTAGTATATACTCGACGACTCCTTCGCATTCGTAAGCTTAGAATATAGCGTGAAAATAATCCACTATGGTGAAAATTACTCCACTATAAAGAGGAAAGTGAGTTCGTTAATTGTCAGCCAAATTGAGTAATTTACATTCAGATGAATTGAAAACACTTCTCGAAGTTATTCATTTCCATTTTTACATAACTTGGAAAAAGGTGACATCCGTGGATCTTCCTCAGCTGAATATCTATTTAAATTTCTTTTTAAAGTGGTAAACTACTATAGAGAGCTTCTTTATTTTTCTTGGGAATAATAATATTGGACTTCTGTTGCGGGTTTACTTTTTGCTCGATAATGTATTTTGCTATTTGGAAGAAGTTCTGAATATGGCCCACATGGTCATCTTCATAAGAACTACTATCCAAAAACTCATTAGTTTCGGTAAATGCCTTTAATAGATCTCTTATTTTAAAAGTTTTAACATGAAATTGAAACAGAATCTATGCTTACGAACCCAATCTTGAAAACACAGAAGATCGTCAAAAATTTGTGGGAATTCAAACGCCAATTTTTTTGATTAAATGTAATTAAATAACGGCAATATGTTTAAAATACTTTGACAAAGGAAATTTTTTGTTATAAAGAAAGCGGTAAGGTTATTCATTGAACTGAAGAAAACCTTTATATTTACCGTTCTATTATTCTATTTTTACGTCTGAGGAACTAAAGTGTTATTGAGAAAAATAAATTTTTCTTTACTACCAATTCGCACTTTTTGTGCTTCTTTTAAGTTACGAATTTGCCTAACGTTGCTCATTATTTTTTATAAGTTGTCGTACGTGCGTTATTGCCGGTTTGCGAGTGATTATCAAGCTTTTGCAAACTTCGACATTTTACATGACTTACACTGTAGTTGTGCGTTGGCACGGATTCGCACGACACTGCTTGCGTCAACGAGTTGCGTTTGGTGACTGTAAAGCGGGACATTTTTTCGAATTTAAAAGGCACTTGCCTTGCTGCCGACCACCTTCACTGCCATAAATCTTGTTTTCTTTTTTCAACGTTGGCACGGGAAAAAGAATGCCACAGGGAGTCTTGCTTTTGTCGGCAACAGGTCTGGCAACATGATGTAAATATTTGGACAAAAATTCTCTGGCCACTGTGACATAACTGCGTAATATTCAAACATTGCCAAGAGGGAGATCATAGTACAGTTAACGGGATGATTTACCCTACTGGTAGCATAGCTACCGTATAAAATCTTAGACGTGTGTTTCTCCCGTATTCTACGACTGCTTGACACAGTTACGGAGAGTCCGATTTATAAGTGTGTCCTCCCTAAGCAAAGCCTAATCCCTGGTCGCAGAAGTGGCCTTAAATATCAGCGAAAGGACTGCCAATGCATTTTAAACCCCTTGTTTGCACGCCCCTAGGCGGCAACTCGAAATGCATTTGGAAGCAGCACGCCAAAACACCTGTAGTTCGCAGCGATCACCGGAACGGACGGCGCCATAGGAGTTTGGCGAATGGTAGGCGCATTGTTGTAATACTGCCAAAAGTCAAGATTGTTGCCAGTACCCAACGCCTTGTTTCGATCTTCAAAGTAAAACAACAAGAACATAAACGTAAGAAAAGGAAGCCTTTATTGCCTACCTAGTACGGATATTTAAGCAAGCAAGCAATATAAGATCGGACCAATCAGATTTTGTCCTCGGGCGAGTAACGTCTAAATTGGCAAGCTTATTGGTTCAACCCTGTTGGTTGATCCCTATCCGGTTGCCCGTGTGTTGCCTGCTCCATGAAGTTGGCATGTGCGTGCATGCGGGCCTTTGTGCGTGGGCGGGTCGATAGCGTGGCGTGAGAGCGTCTCGCCCGGGGTGCGTGCGAGCAAGCCTGTTAAGGCGGCTCCTAATACGCAATACCACGTTTGCTTTCGACTTAATAGGCAGTCAATGCATGTATTCTCCTTTTATATTGCCTTTATATGGAGAAAGCTAAGAATGGAAGGAAAGGAGAAGGAGGGTGAGGGCGATTCCGTCGAGAGAAAGCAAGTAGAATGTTACCTATTCTCAAACTAAAGTCTAATCCCAACTCCACAGCTAAAAAATTCTAGTCGTAAACCTAAGATTAATACCTACCCTAATCTCCAGTGAATGAAGCGCAAGGCCACCTGTCCTAGGGGTTGTGCTTATTTCATTGTCCTGGCGGCAGTTGTGGGGTGCGTGTAAATGATCCCTCTCGAAGCAAGCTTATCTAAAACACTCGCTGCTCCGTATGAGCACGCAGTATCGGTGATGAGTAAATCTCAGCCAGTGGACATTTATCGAATGTTCAAAATCTTCAGCCAGTAGGCTCGACATCGCGCCAACTGTTATAAGTTAAGTTCAGCGATGAAACCCATGCAAATATTCAAGAAGTCAAGTTTGACAAACGTACGTTTCCGATTATTCATCGTCAGACCATTACAATAATATAAGGTAGGGAGTAGTGACACAAGTTTAAGCATGCAATCAACACTACGTAGGAGAGAAGGTGGTTAAAAGATCAAAGGATCAGATTGTAGTCACATCAAGGGGTCAGAAGAGGGGGAGGAGTGACAAGGAGTCGGCAATTAGTGCATACCGTTGCCTTGTTGTCATGTTAGGTGTGAAGACGCATGCTGAGCTAGGCTTCAGCTAAGGGAGTCTTACTGTCTGTATCTGTGTCTTCTACGCCCACAAAATGAGGTCAGTTAGCCGTATGGCGACGGATTATGCCTTCACAATTATCCGCTGACGCAGGAACTTGGAGTGTTTCGTCGGCACTTTATGAATGATTCTGAACGCTTACTTGATGCCTATCCAGTGACCGCTGTCAAGCAAGTGAACCAAAATCATGCTACATATGGATTTTACCACGCTTCGGTTCTGATAGTATCCTCGCATCCGTGTGGATAGGCGCTTAATTGGGCGACCAATATACTCTCCGCCACTGGAGTAAGTAACGGCGTAGATACAAGCACTAGGACTCCCTTGGCCGAAGATTATTGAATATGCGTCTTTAACCCGCCTTCCGTGTCACGTTACAACAACGACGCAACGACATGCACTTACTGTCAGACCTTCTCACCCAGCCCCTACCTTCGTCCTCTCGAAATGCTCGCTTTACGTCGACCCGGTGTCTGCTGTTAACCAAGTGAGCCAAACTTGCACGATCACTGGGCCCACAGCAATCAAGCATTCCGAGTCATCTCTAAGGTGCGGAGAAAACACTTCAAGTACCTGCGCTAGCGGATACTTGCGCCGACAGAGGCAGTCACCGTACGGTTAGCTAATCCGATTTTATGCGAACAGAAGACGTTTTTACAGGCACTTAGGCTCCCCTGGCCAAAGACTAGCTCAATAACATAGAACTATATGTTTCCAACCACGCCGAGAGACGGTGACAACAAACCGACAACATGCATCCCCATACGCCACTTACCCCGTCGCAAGACCGTAACATCATGCGTCCTGAGGCCTACCAACACGACACGAGACAGCGACGACGGGACGACGTGAACAACTTGTTGGACCCCTTCTCCTTCTCTCCCCTCCCACTTTGTTCCCTAATTATGATAAGAATCTGACCCTTTGATCTTAAAACACCTTCCCTTTAATAACTACTCGTTGGATGCTTAAACTTTTGTCCATCTACCCTTCCTTATGTTATTGTAAATACCTGATGATCAAAATTGAAAACGTACGTTCACAAAAATTGACTGCTTGGATGTTATGAGTTAGTTTGATCCATGCGGCAGCATCTTGGAAGGGTGAAATTACAAATACCGCACAGGAAGCAATGGCGCTCCACGTATTTTTCAGCGCACAAAAGCCTAGACCACACATTTCGAGCAGAAGACATTTTGAAAGAGAAAAATCGTAGACTCAACCGACTATTATTCGGAAGGACGTTACTCATCTGCTATACGTTGGTGTTATTACGTTAAGTAAAAATGAAGTTGTTAAGGAATGGCGGAGCCCCATTTCATTAAAACGAGACAATAAACCCTCACTTATCCTGCCCACTTCATAAGCATTTAAAACACTTCCTCCTTTCCCTTCCTTTCCTCCTCCTCATACTCTTCCTCCTCTTCCTCTTCCTCTTCCTCCTCCTCCTCCTCCTCCTCTTCTTCCTCCTCCTCATACTCTTCCTCCTCTTCCTCTTCCTCCTCTTCCTCTTCCTCCTCCTCCTCCTCTTCCTCCTCT
>JAYGXS010000001.1:9734333-9796050 GCA_036362985.1 Ligula intestinalis | reverse complement strand
CTCCTCCTCCTTCTCCTCCTCCTTCTCCTCCTCCTCTTCCTCCTTCTCCTCTTCCTCCTTCTCCTCCTCCTCTTCCTTCTTTTCCTCTTCCTCCTCCTCCTTATTCTCCTTTCCCTCCTCGTGGTCCTTTTCTTCTTATTTGATCAACTTCGCTGACATATTCTATTAAAACAAGCGTAGACAGCAGAATTCATTAAATGGAACAAATTTCGCGACGGCTTTTCTAATGCGTCTGGTTGTTGCATGAGTCAGGGAACGATTAGAAGCATTCAACAAATTGAATTTTCACAGAATGTCAATGTACAACAACAAGGATTAATTCCAGCTGGGTTTATTCTGCTGTTTGCTACACACGCATACGAAGTACATGCCTCTGCGGCCAATTCTCTCCATACACTTAGACAATGGCTTGTCAGGGAACTGAAGCCCATTTGACAGTTGTTTTCCACTTACTTTACAAAGGATACTCTTCATTTTATTGAATACATTAAGCGCCAAAACATCATTGATAACTTTATGACTTCCCTAGACATAAAATCATTACTTACAAATGTACTGCTGGACGAAATAATAGACAGTATTTGTGCCCATGCGTTTGAACCTCGTTTTCCACCCGAAATACTGCGTCAGTTGTTAGTACTTTATATCAAAAACTTTCAACTGCTGTTTACTTGGCAACTCTACCGGAAAATTGACGGAGTCGCGATGGGCAGTCCACTAGGGCCAACATTCGCCAACATTTTTGTGGGTTGCCAAGAAGAAAGGGTGCCATCAAGACTTCGCAGAACAATATTATATAGAAGATAAGTGGATGCTATAGTCACGATCCTTGATATCAGAGAAGACGCCGATGACCTTAATTTTATGAATAACTTACATCCGAGAATGAAATGTGCAATGGAAACAATACAGTGCAACAAGCTTCTCGTTCTAGACGTCCTTATGTTTAGAGAGGGTGATGGTTCAATAGGGCCCTCAGTATTTCACAAAAATAACTGGAGAGGGCAATACTTACAGTTTAACAGTTTTTTGCAAGAACAATGTAAACGAAAGCTGTTGCATACTGTCTTTCAAAAATGAGGAATATTTGCTCAAGTTTAAAGAGGCCGAAATCTTCGCAAGAGATGACAACCACGTGAACCGCGAGCTGCTCGAGCCATGGCTCTCAGGCCCCCAGTCCATCAACAAGCGCAACGGTCTGGCGTTTCCATACTGTGTACTAATAAACTGCCTGAGCAAGAGAATCGTTCACGTGGGAAGGGCCGGGCCCGGAAACAATTCGGACGACAGCGAGCATAATTGTCGTGCAATTACCAAACCGGCATCCCACATGGACAAGGAAATCACGGTAATATATGAGTCGAAGTGTCAAAGCATCACCAAACCATTTAAGACTCAAGCGGTGGCTACAGGAGTGGATAATTAAAATACGCACGCGGATGAACGCTACGAACTATGAATATCGTGTATTCTGTGCACGTTTTACCCCTATCTGCGCATGACTATGTACATTTTAAGGAGGTATTTAAAGAGCAAACAATGGATTACTTGTGCAGTAGTTACTATTCAAATATGGGCCAGTTTGTTTTCAAGCTTCCCTTCACGTACTGTGTTTCAGGCATTCTCCTCATGGGCGTTTCGCAGCTACCATTTTACTTGTAACTTGGCCCTTGCGAAGGTCATTCCGATCACAGCTATCATGTGACTGTAGGCGTTATCTTAAATGGCGTATTAATATGCCACGGTAGCCAAGATCAGGACGCCTCCAATCCAGCTAAATACTACAGCAACTTGTGCGGACCGCATCACTGAGCTTACACAGGTCATAGCAGCGAAAACCAGGGCCACGATTTCTATTGCGAGGGCGCTTACCAGAAGGGCCCCCACAATGTGATAGTCGTCCTATCTGCGCATGTCTCAGACCTGTAATCGATTACCTATGACTAAGGATTCCCGACGGAATCCGAAACGTCAGGAAAATAAAGTCCTTTTTCCAGTGATCGCATCTTCTTCTTCGGAACTGCTGCCTGGAACTCGTATATTCTCCTCTATTGGCAATCTCTTTGGGCGCGATGCGCTCAGGTCGGCTCGTCGGTGGGAAACTTTTGCCCTTCGAGAGTCATCTACTTATGCGCAGATCAGATTCCTGCACAGGTGTCTCGATAATAATGTGCTACCGAAGTGTGTTTCTAAAACCCCTTATCTGCGCATGTCTCAGACCTGTTATCGATTACCTATGACTAAGGATTCCCGACGGAATCCGAAACGTCAGGCCAATAAAAACTCTTGCTCCAGTGCTCGCATCTTCTTCTTCTTCCGTACTGCTTCCTGGAACTCGCATATTCACTTCTACTTGCAATATTTGCTCTACTGAGACGCTACCTGCAGAGTCTTCCGCATCAAAGTAGCCCTACTTAACTGTGGCTATCCTGCGCGTTGCATTTAAAAGCATAGCAATCCTTTACGGCCAAAATGGACAAAACAGTCAGTTCCAACAATGTACGTAATTATATTTTTAACTTTCAGGGGAAAATAGTATTTCGAATACATTCATGTGACGATCGCATGGGCAAGGGCGTACAACGCAGCTGAACTTGTGTTCATCAGTCCTATTATAAGCTTTCAGGTAAAAGGGGCACAGGATGCCTTCCCATTGCACGCAACCCCAAGTTGTATCTATGAAATCACGTGAACTTGCGGATGCAAGTACATTGGACGTAAGGATAGGTAACTGGCATTCAGAGCCACTGAACACTTGCCTAATTGGCTTTTCAACCAAGGAGACAGAGTACCACGGTCTTCAATTACTAAGCACCTGCTAGACAGTGGTCACTCTGGGGGGGGGTCACTCTGTGGTCACTCTGTCGACCTCAAAACGGCTTTCCCAGTACTTGTTCGGACAAGAACAAATCGAACCCTGCGCTACTTGGAAGCGGCCTACATAAGGCGAAAGAAACCCGATCTGTGCAAGCAGCTAGACAATGTGGTCAATATTAAATTACCCTGGTAATTGTGCAGCTAATTTTAATAACAACTTGTCCTCTCCCCTTTTTTTCCTATAGGCTGATCTAGTGTCAAGTCAAGTCAAGTCAAGTTTATTCAAGGAAATAAAAGCAAACGCCTTTGAACTCCCTCTTGGTACATCGGACTTAAGAAATGTATCGGCACAGCCAAACATTTCAGAGAAATCGTTGACAAAATTTCAGACGACTACTCGCTTGTTTCAAGTAATACACTCACACGCAGTTTACACGAGCCAGCAGTGTAACTGAGGAAGAAGAGCAGACAGTGAAAAACTCCTAAGGCTGGCTCATAATTCAAAATGGAATGTCATTTATGGTTTTTAGGAGAAAAACTCTCGCTCGTGGGTGAAGTATGTGAATGATAGGGGCATGATGCTTCTGTGAATGTTGACGGCAGCCATGGCGTCCATGACGAGTAATATCTACATCCGAAGGACCATACGAGGAGGAGACCTTGGAGTCACGAGAACCTCCTGAAGAACCGGAGATGCGACCATGCCAAGCCTTTGCTGTGCCAAGAGCCGAGGAGCCCGCCACGTCGTCAGCAGTCGATCGATACGAGAAAGGGTGTGACAGGGCCGCGTAGCCTAGGACCATAGGTGCGGTAGATGCGACCTCAGATGCGATCAGCCCAGTTCACATAGTCAGCAGAGACGTCGGAGCTAGGCAATGTCTTAACGCATTTGGTTAAATGCTAATAATAATAATTATTAGCATTATTTACACTGAATTATGACCTTTGTTGTTATGCATTAACATTCTCTGAAATGCAGTCTGCGGTATGTTTCTATCCGTTATTTGACTCATGCAACGAAGAGGTGCAATTGAAAAGCCGTGGTGAAATTTGTTCCATTCAATGAACCCTGCTGTCTACGCTTTGGTTAAATCTGTACCTGGTAACAAATGTTTGCATTAAAAAAGAGCAAAAAGCAACTCTCTATAAATAAATGTGGAAGGACAGAACCGACAAAGACAATGGAGACTGGAATGACCATTTATGGCTTAAAAGCCGTCGTCAACTAGTCATAACCAACTTAATTACTGCTCCAGTTTCGAACTCGTGACCTTGATATTTAGAAGTCCAATGCTCTGACCACTGCGCCACGGGCTCGGTGTCTTGTCGTTTTTTGGTCGGAAATGTACAGTAGCGGATAGGCATACAGCGATCCGTTGGAGGACATACTCGTCCATCCATAGTGCCTTTGGAGCCCACACTCGAGCCTACGCTGCAAGGCGGTTAACGATATAGGTAGAAGAACATAACCGATAAAGACAAGGAAGACTATGATGGCAATTTCTGGCTTACTAGCCATCGTTAACTAGCCATACCCACAATCACAGTAACACAACCTTACTATATGTGTTGTTGAAGAAGAAGAAGAAGAAGAAGAAGAAGAAGAAGAAGAATGCTATATTGAGGATTTGCAAACCCTGAACTTTCAGCAAAAATGGCTCCATTCATGGAGGGCAAATGATAAGGTAAATAAGGGGTCATGTTAAAAGGTCAAATTTAAAAGGTCATGTAATACTCACAATTCAAGTTTGACACGATATCCTTATCAACTATGCAGGCAGATCGGCTTTCAACTTCTCAATTTCCACTTCTTCACAGGTGAAGTAGCGTGCTAGGAACGGGAGTACCAAGTGCTGATATGCTGATGTGCGGCAAGACATATGACGGAAACCTCGACGCATGGGATGGGAAGACTTCGCAGTCATTAGTTCAGGATGGAGACGATGAGCGACCTCATTTAATATGCAATCAGCAAATTGGTTGACAGTTTTAAAGTGGCGCTGCATTATAATGTCAGCTAAAAAACATAGGAAATACCGGCAGCTGAAGAGAGCATTCAGAGGCTACGTTTCAAAATGACTAGGTCTTTTTTAAGTAAGGCTGGAAAAATAACCGGAGAGCAGTAAAGAATGAGGGGGGGGGGAGAATACAGGCATCCAAAAAATGCCAGATTAGGGCTTGCGGTGTGTTATATGGACGTAGTAGTTAACGCCCATAACTATGAAATAATAGACCAAGCCAGGTCAGGTTATGTATTTTAAATCTAAGAGAAAGAAATTAGCCATCCTTGCCGTGGCCTTGCAGACGATGACCGTACCTGAGCTTCGAAATAGTCGATAGCACCCACGGGTGTATCGCCTTCTGTCCAGGTGACCAGGGCCATTGTCGAGGGTTTAAATAATCCCGCTATCTAAGCTGCGCATATAACCTCACCGTTTACTGCCCCCTAATCGAACTGATTTTATCATTTTTTGGCTAATTTAATGTAGTGCCCCTTACTTGATCATTATTTACACTGAACTATGACCCTTGTTAGCATACACTGAAATTCTGTGAAATTCAATTTGCTGTAGGCTTCTAACCGTTAGCGGACTCATGCAACGACGGAATGCAGTTGAAAAGCCGTCGCGAAAAATGTTGAATTTAAATAAATCATGCTGTTTACGCTTGTTTTAAAGTTGTACTGGGGAACAAATGCTTCAGACTTCACTGGTGTTAGTGCTCCATATCCCATGCGGTAGAAATCTCGTAGACCTATTAGATTTTGGTAAGGACTAAATAAGTAATCCCACTATACAGGGTTTCCTAGACTACGGGAAGGATTTTCATATTCGCTTTATTAGTAGGGCAGATGTGCGCGGTAATAAATGCAGTCTTCTTGCGACAAAAATGTGACCTGCGCTTGTTTCGGCAAGTCTCCGCAACAAAAACAGCAGAAATTGAAGGGTCCGAAGAAAACACGCATAAATGGACGGAAAACAGGTAATCAGTAATCAGGTTACTGGCCGGTTTGGGTAGGAGGGTATGCGATATGCAAGGTTAATCCCGAACTCGAACCTAATCGCCACAGTTTTGGAGGACTTAACCGCAACTGTGACCCTTAACTTAATTAAGATAAAAAAACTGAAGACTAAATGTTGGGTGCATGCAGCAAGCAGGCTATCGATCGGCCTCCACAAGGCAGACGCATACAGGCAATCAAGCAATCAATAATCGAAAATTGAAACTGCATTCAGCCGCTGAGTCACAGCTAATCGTTCCGGTAGCCAAGCCAGAACAGAAGCTGATTGGCTCGATGGACCTAGCTTACACTCGTTTTTTGACCTAAATATGTTCAACCTTTTACCCTAAAAAACTTGTGCTGACTTGCTTAAAGTGTTTGTCGGAGTAAAAGCACTCTCCCTCTGGCCGACTGGTTTTTTCTCTGTTTCTCTCGTACGGGCTCTTTTGTTCGGCGTTCGTGTTAATAAGAAGTACCAGGAGCGGGTGTTAACACTAAATATTTCATCGTCGACCAAAAATATGAAGTAAACACTCGTGCATTCCAGGACTGAGCAACTCCAGCCCGTCTTTAATTCCCCTTTGCTCACATGCCCCTGCTCCTCTTCTGCTTCTTCCTTTTTATGCCTCCCTCCTCTTCCTCTTCCTTTTCCCTTTTGCCCTTCTCCATCCCCCTTCGGTGACTTCGCATAAATGAGTTTAATATCGACGTCAAAAAGGAAAAATAGGAGGCTTACTTGTAAAATAATAAAAAACTGAAGTACTTATTTACTTTACGAGCCTGCCAATTTTATCCACAATCGGTTGCAATAGGAGAATGTAGAGAACACAGATTTATGATACTCGACCGTTCAGTTTATTTTGGCCTTCTATTGAAAGTTGTTTATGATGAAGAAAATTCCCAACTGCTTCCTGCGCGCGTGAAACACATGCTTCTCCATTACCAGGTATCTGGTCCATAATCTCCCCGTGGCTGAGTCGCGCAGTACCTCGACTGCTCCACTCACACACCCCTCTCGGGAGCAAATGCACGCTCATCCGATAGTCATCTCCCTTCCTAGGCAAAATTTTCCCTATTGAATAAACGCACTACGATACACGCTCAGATTTCGCATGCACGAGCATATGTAGTGGTCGCTGCTACCCAACACCCTCCTAATTCTTGACACCACAGACGTGGTCTCGCGGTGGCAATCTTGGTCGCCCAGTCGCGTTCCATCCAGCGCGATGACCGATGTCCGCATGCGACGCGCAGCCCTGGCCCGCGCGCAAATGGGGCGTACACACGTACCCCAGGCTGGTTGGACCAATCAGCGTCCTGAAACTGACTCGCAGGAAGCTCGCTCTGGGACCATTTTTACAATTCCCGCACTGACGGACACTTGAGATTTCGCCCATCTGGCTGCGGCCGCAGGCAGCTTCGTTGGTCACCCTGACGACCCTACGCTCTCACGCGGCCTTCACAGTTCAACACCATGCCAGACCGAGTGGCAACTTCCTCCTTACTTTTCTGTACACAATGAACTGCTCCTAATAATATGTCTTTCCCAAGACTTATCTCATCTCCTAAAGAACGGGGTCAAGAAGATCGCAGCTGTTAGGGTTAACTCTAATAGCCTTAACACCCTTTGATACATATGCTGGTTGTGCGACAGGACGGTGAATAATCAAGATTAAGTGCTCACACATTCGGGAGGATTATGAATTCGATTGCGCAGATGCCAATATGTAACTGCTGAGTTGAGGCATGTCTTGCATGGTAACTCAATCAGAAGACGTATTGATTCGGCGTTTTCATAGAGAGTCTAATGCAATCACTCCAAACTGGTAACACGGATCGTTGCTTGACTGATGATCCCCCTAACTGTCCATTGTACTATTGCTTTGTCAGCTCCGACGCTGGATCAGGGCTCAGATGAACAACAAGTAACTATGAAGTGACCCCATCCTGCGCGAACGCTCGACTCCTACGCCTGCTGGCATGTGTGCACGCTATACTATCTGCCTACTCCGGTCTGGCCAATCACCTTCCAGGACCCCACGGCAACAACCACCACTTCGGATACCGGCTCTCGCGGCCGGATGCACGCTCGTCTGACTGTCAATTTCCGCCAACCTACTGCTTACTACCTCGGTGCAGAATACACTATTCCGCACATCTGATGTCATACTTCTTGCTCTCTTTCACTACGGACTCGGGCTTGAAGATCGCAGCGGCGAGGGTTTTACCTTCTTACTTAACCCACTGCAATAACTCTGCCCTCGATCAGTCACCCTCTTTCTTTTTCCCAAACACTACTGTTAGCAGATAGTAAACTAGCCTAGTGGCAATTACTGCTGCAAACCATTGTCCTCTCCCAGTTTAAACGGACTTCTTCCCTATCCTGGACATGTATCATCCTATTCTACGGGTATCTCTGACGCAGTGTTCTCGAAAGAATCCGAAGGATCAGGTTAATAAACTCCTTTTTCCAGCGATCGCATCTTCCACTCCTGGACTTCTACCTTTAAGCCTCTTGCGACTGAAGTGGGAATTCAGGTCACAGGAAAAGACTGTCATAGCGAGCGTAAACAGCCTGAAACTTAGAGCAGACCTAAGGACCTAATCAATCGGCATACCTACCTACCTACCGACCAGCCGACCGCATACACTGCAATGTCCAGATGACTACAGACTAGCAGGGAAAGTGTTGTATCATGTACCCCTGTAGGAACTCTAGAGTCCAAATTAGTAACCTTATGTCCATGCTGCTCCGCCAGCCTGACAGGTCCTGTCCTGCGCACACAGTTGCGAAAAGGTTTTTCCTGTGAAGAGCGCTTCAGCAATTCACTCGAGCAGAACCACACAGAACTCAGTGAAGTGCAACAGTTGGTCAATGCACTGTCAAGGAATTTATGCAAATGCGGAAGCAGGTAAAAGTTAACCACAGTCTGCCGCCTACACAGATATCAGCATACACCATCATCGTTGTCTCAGACAGTTCGTATACCTCCTCGCATAAAGAGAGTGAGCTATTAACAGACGCGACAACCAATCAGACACACATGTGTGCGGTCCCCTGCGTTCCCCGACCCCCTTTTAGCGTCGGCGCCTGGACTGAACAATGGCAAACGAGGACACATGACAAGGTAGTCAATCTATTTACACTTGGTTAACGATAGAGGGTGATAAATTTTGAAGTATGTATATGTGTGTACACATAAAAAAGGAGAGTAAGAGAAGGAGAGCAACGGCACAAAAGAACTGGAATACTCGATGACTGACACGACACCCACAAACGCACGCACGCACGCGCGCACCAGAGCCGACGAGCGAGTACAGGCTTGCGCCAAGTACGCGATAATCGCCTCAGAATTATATGTGATAAGCGCGCAGGATGCAAAAGCGGAGAAAAGGGAAACTCAGGAGAAGCACAGGGAGCGGCGAATGAGCTTGCTAGTGCGGACGTCAACACAGTCCGCCCACATCAGGATAGGTTTTGCCGGGACGGGGGGGGGGAGTCGTTGGAACGTCGGAATCTGCGAGATGCATCTCACGCAGAGGAGGGGGAGGCCCCAGAAAAGAAAGAAATGTTACAAAAAATAACGACTAGGAGGGGGGGGGTTCTTGCTGGGGGGGGGGGGGGGGGGGGGGGGGGGGGGGGTGGAGAACTTGTTTGTTTACAGCCGACGATAATGGTGGATGGGGGAGCGAGTGGCGTCAGAAGATGTAATGAGAAACGAATGAACTCGAACTCGAGTCCGCTCGGGTGGGGGCAACATGAAAAAAAACAGAGCCAAAATCCTGAGTACAAAGAGATCAGAGACGTGTTTAGTGCGTGCGGCACAGTGGGGGGGGGAGGGAGAGCATTTAAGAGACCCCCCCCGTTGTTCACCTATTATACAGCGTTTGTGTGTTGGGGGGGGGGGAGAGAGAGTGGGTGGTTGTGTTTCTGTGCGTCGGGTGCGCGCGCTTGGAAGAGAGCGAGCGACGCGAAAAAGCTAGTGTCCACAGCGGCTGCAACTGCTCTTCTTCTTCTTCTTCTTGGGGGGTTTTTCTTCTGTGCAACAAAATTATAAAATAGTAATCAGAGTAATCACAATCTCGGTGGCTTCTGGTTCACGTCACACACAGGGAGCATAAACACGGGAGAACACAGAAGCACACCAAATAGCGCGTCGGGAATTTCGGCTAAACTCTCAAGTATAAGCGAGCGGACAAATAAGCGAGGGGGGAGAGGGAAGAATAAAACTTTGTGAGTAGAAAACAGTGCGCACAAATGCCGGAACATTCTCGCGAGCGTGCAATCAGCCGCATCGGGATGGAGTAGATTGGGTGGGGCGGGGGCAGGAAACTGGACGAATTGGCACACTAGGACGAGGAGGGCGGGGGGACACCGCGCTCGGACAGAGTGTTGGGCGCTACGCCGAGGCGACGCATAGGCAGCAGCCTGGAGGTGGGAGTCGGCCAGAGCCAGGCAGAATTGCTGGCATGACCATCGGGCGCGGTGTGATTGACGTGGACGAGGTGGGGGTGACGTAGCCATGACAGCGCCAGGATCATATTACGGTCGTGCGCTTGCTGGCCAAGACCTCCTCTTGATAGCGGTGTATCAGTTCGTCTCTTTCCTAAAAGAGAAGGATACAATGAATGTGGTTAGCAGGGGAAGAATGATGGGCAAGAGCAGGCGGCGTTGCGGATGTAACACAAGAAAACGGACGTCTGGCCCCGAATTCCCTAGCCAGATCACATTCAAACGACAGGCCTTCGGGATATGAGGCCAGGTAATTATCAGGCAGACTGGCTCAATTGACATTCTTCGAAATAACTTGATTGTAATAGAACAAATATCTACATCTGCGCTTCCGACGTTTCGGGTACTATTTTCGTCCTTAGAGACTGAACATTCCGGTTTTTGACTCTTGTTATATGCATAAAGGAAGATATGCGTTCATCAATCGGTTAAAAAAACTGTTCAATAAACCACCATATTAATTTGCCTACCCCCTATCTTTTATTAAAAACCTTATCACGAGGCATTCATTGCAATTTAAAGAAGGGGCTGCAAAATACCTCTGCAGCCAACGTCGACGTGAAACAAACCAGGGTGAGATTTGATACAACAAGTAGGGAAGTCGATAGCAGAGACACAAGCAACAGTGAGGTACGAGCCACACACAACAGCTCAGCATATAAGGAGAGCCATGAGCGGAAATGTTAAGACTCTGAAAATAGGTAGACGAAACATCTACCCGAAACGCCAGATCCACAATAAACCTCTTCTGGTGAACGCGCTTCGGCAACGGTTCTTTATATATAACACTGTAGTTTACTATATATTAATAACTACTTATTTCTTTGTAGTAAGCCTGTTTTCTTGTGAACTTATTCAGTATTTACCAATTCATTGCACTCCCTAGACGGAAATCTTTAGCATCCTGTGGTTTCTTTAAGTTTTAGTAGTTCACATACACACACGCGCGTGCTCGCTCGCTCGCTCGCTGTCAAGGAAGTTAGAACGATTGGCCAAGCAAGAGACGGCCCTCGTATCGATCTTTTTTGTTTCTCACGGCCGTAATTGTAGCCGCCTGTGCTTCAAGTAAATGTGGCGATAAGCCTGGGGGTTGTTAATTGTTCCACTGTTTATGATGATGTTGGGAGTAGGAGATGACTGTATCACCAGCCTAAACGGTCTTGAGAGGACGGCAGACTTACAATGCGGATTTCTTGTTTCCTATTGGTTGTACTGCTCATTTTAATTGTCGCGCGCAAATATTGGGTAACTTAAACAATTACTCCTATTATTTTCAACTTTTATACGCTCCGTTTTTTTCTTTCCTTTCATTTGATCCACCCATCTAACCCCTTTTACTACCGGTGCCCTACTACATAAACGTGGGACTTTCGTTTACTGTGGTGCCACTTATAAGAAATCGGTGCCCACGCTTGCCTTTTCTGACTTACCACCACCGGGAATCGCCTTTTCCCTATTAGTACTACGGAAAACTAAGTAAACCAGGCTATGCTGGAGCACCGACGGTCATACAAACTGGACTGAAAGGGGGAGGTGGTGGTTGGGCGAGGGTGGGAACTTACCCTATTAACGCCAGTGACGACACCCTGTTCCTCCTCGTCGTGCCGTTTGCGCAGCTCCTGTACCTGCCGTTCGTTTCGTTGAGCCTGAGCCTTGCGCTGGTCGATGAAGCGCTTCGTATTGTAGTCGTTCAGTTCGCGTATTCGCCTGTCTCGCTCCGCCTTATTCTTCAACTTTCGATCGCACATGACCGTTCGATTGGACTCGATTGAGATCTTAGTCTGTTGCGCTTTCATCTCCTTATTTTCACGCTCCTGGATTTGTTTCAGTTCTCGCTTCTGCTCTTCGTGAGCCTCGCGAAGGACCTAAAATAAGGGAGAGAGGTACAGCCAGTTGAAGCAAATGTAGACGCAAATGATAATTGATTTAGCTGAGTTCCTTCGCTCAGATTTGGAGCACTTTTCTCCCAGTCCGGTGAAACTATAGTGGCCCAAATGCACGCGCGCACCACTTGCATACGCATCATTGCCTGCCTACTGAACTCCGATCTGGCCAATCACCTCCCGGCGGTTTATTCACACAAAGACTGCGCTGTAGACGCTCTGACGACTACCACGCTCACACACCTCGGACGCAGCTGCTTTCGGGTGCAGACGCATGCTCGTCCGACAGTCAAAGTCCTGCAACCTATCATCCACTATCGTACAGCATACACTATGCCTGCCACCTGGCGTCTGACTTCGCTTCACACACGGAACCGCTTCCGAAGATCGCAGCAGCAAGGGCCTGGCCTATCAACTTAAGCCACCGCCATAAACCTCTGAGGGCAGTTGAGAGGCGGACTCATATGGAATTAGTTTCAGTTTTTCGTGCTTACCAGGGGTATATTATAGATCTTAGCTAAAAACTTTTTCTATATCCTAAGGCACCGACGACAGCAAGTAGTACACAATTTACTGTCTGATTCCCTAATAATACACCCCTGGGGGATCCTGCATAAAAAGGGGTTAAACGCCAGGGTACTTAAAGTTACTCTTTCGACTCAAGAGCTATCTTGGCCTTGACTAGATTCGTCAACCAATGAATTAGACTCGACGACCGTGTCTGCTATCCATCCCTCTGTCCGTAATCCATCATTGTTTCGATATTTACTCTACTCACTTTTCATTTTCCAGTCTGCTCCTTCATGCACAATGTCAGTCGCGAGAGGTTTGGAGATCACAGACACCAGCTAATGCTCGATCACGGAGAGATCGGAGCCAATCAGCAGACACGCTTGTCGGACTCATTCGGCCAATCATGGTCTTCACAAACCTCTACGACACAAACACGCGTCACGCATATTACAAAGATGGCTATACATGCGATCTGTCAGAGGATCATAAGTATAAATGCATAACTATTTACCATACTGACAGCACAATAACTACTGGTAGCCTTTAGCTAGTACCTCTGCTGTCAATACTGATTGCCTGGTGATAGCTTGAGAATATTGAGCAGTTTCGCCGCAGTAGCCGGTGGATTTCAGCTCAGAAGAGGTCATAAGTACTTCATCTGTATTCCATCACCTAGTCCCTTTTGTAGTGTACAGTCGAACATCGGGTTAGCTTATGCTTCTGAAAACCAAACATTTCAAAGGCTACTTGCAAATAGCATACAGCCTAGTGGGTTCAAGATTTCGACCGTCGGTGTAGACCATATCCACCATGTGCTCCACAACGGCGTTGTACGGGGATGGGGACTTGCGCTGCATCTACTGCACACTTTCTTCCCTCACCTATCCGAGCCCGGTGTCAAGACAAAGTCAAGAAGATCGGAGGCGTGATCGGGCGCGGGTGGTTGTGGCGGCCGAAGCCGCCTATAAGCCCCCCTCACCCCTTTGTTCGATATTTGTCATGGGAGCGCAACCCGAACAACGCCTGTCGTACCCGCATCTGGCCCTCGTGTTGATCTAACACGTCCACCACGCGGCCCGTTTGCGGAGCACGCCTAGTGCGTTCAGGTGGTTGTTCCACGGGCTCGCAGGAGAGCGAGAACATGCCATGTGTGAACGGGATAAACAACTCACCTTTAGGAGGAGCTCCTTGCGTGCGTCCATAAAGGTGAGGACTAGCTGATGGACTTCTTTCATCTGTTCGGCCTTCAGACTGCTCCATTGGTCAGTTTGCTGACGAACAAGATCACTCATTTCTGACTTGTGTAGGTCCTTCAGAGGCGAGTTTACTCCATTGGACCTAAGAAAGAAGACAAAGAGGTGTAAAAGAGGTGCAAAAAAACTGGTGGTCTTTCATCTCGGTATCAGACTAATATGAACTAGTCCGCTTTTTAGCAAAAAACGTAAATAAGTTGAGGAGGAGAAGATAATACTATATTGATGCTCTTTACTAGACAACTTTTGGTTCGGTGTGAGCGCAGACACACGGCAGATCAGCACTGAGTTCTGCATTCATTCCAGTCTTCCATGTGCACACTGGCACGCAATGATCCTGTAGGATTAAAATGGGCTGACCACTGGTCCAAACAGCAGTCAATATAACGCTATAATCTGCTAACTACTTTTTAGTCACCGATGTTTTAATGTTGTCGAAGCCGCGATGTCACCGTCTTATTACGCCTTTTGCGAGCCACCGAGGAAGAACACAACCGGGAGAGCGCAAAATGGAAAGTCTTATGGCATACTTTGTACGCTAACGCGTGTACAGTCATGTCCATTAGACCAGTCAGATACTGTCCTCGAGGGAGTAGCTACTCGATTAGCTTGTGACTAGACGGCTGTCTTGTCAGCGTCCTAGCCTGGCTGCAGCTTTAAATTTTAAATTATTGATTGATTGCCAGTTTACGTGCGCTGCGTGTGGGTGGATCGATGACCTGGCGTAAGCGCCACTCACTGTCTGCCTGCTTGCTCGCGTGTTTGTTCGGGCGGCTCCTAACAACCGGTAACGCAGGATTCATGTGAAGAGGCAAATTATGATTGACTATGAGTGCATCCGGAGACGGGAGTGGGCGCAGCAGCAGCTGACAAAGTCTGACGGCTCGTTTACACGTGTCACTCACACACGACCAAATCTGCGCAGACACACGCCTGATTTTATTAAGGGGTTTCAGGATCGCTCCCAGGTGAAAATGCCACAGAGGCCACAATAAGCAAGGGTCATGGCAGCTCAAAATTGATTCCTTAATCACCCCTCAGCTGGCCACCTGCCAGAGCGCGCCAGTTGGCACGACTTAAAAAGTTCAGGGAGCATTCAGAGAGTTGGATCTATCACACGCTCCTTTCTTATCATCGGCCACAAGTCTGTCCTAACTAAACCAATTTTCGATGCGTTTAGATGCAGCGCTTGGCACGCGCACGCGTTCACACAGACATATGACAGAATCTAACAGTTCGCCGGTTATCATGGACGTTGAAGAGCTTAAGAAGGGGAGAGAGGGAGGGAAGAGGTTGAGGACAAAAAGGCCCTAAATGTGCGCGTCCATATGGCCGAAAACCGCCTACGCAAAGAATGTGTGGAAGTGTGAGCCTCAGGGTGGTAGGAAATGCTTTATTGAGTAATATCGTGTGAACGGATATGAGCGGATAGGGCCGCATGCACCGATGCAGTATGGCAAATGAGGCGTAAGTGAAGATTGTTGGTCCAAGGCTCCACGCCATGGGGTTCGCAGGTGACCAATCAGGCCAATGTGTGATTGTATTATGCAGACATAGTGTGGAAGAGTTGATACTGCTTTTTTGGCGACGGGTGTCTCATAAAGCCTGACGGAATTCCTTTTGGCAGTGTAGGCAGCAAGTATTGTCGGCAAAGACAAGGGTGACTGGAATTGCTATTTCTGGCTTATTAGCCGTCATCAGTCAGTCAGTCAGTCATACCCAGACACCAGTGGTGCCCAACCCAAGCCTCGAACAAGCGACCTTATTTTCATCAGAGTCTAACGCCCTAACCATTGAGCCACGAGCTCGTTTTCTTGCCGGTTTAGGTCGGGAGATATTGACACACGTTGCTGAAGGTTCACCGACCGCTAACGGAACTCGTTTATCCCGCTCTGCCTCGGGTGGGGCATCATTTGGGTGTGGTAATGACTGACTAACGATGGCTAATAAGCCAGAAATGGCCATTTAAGTCTCTGTCTTTGTCGGCAGTACTACTTGTCTATAGTACCAGCTGTTACGGCTGTCAGGGCTTCTGTCGAGGCCCAAAGCAGAGCGGGACAGATGACTTCCGTAAGCGGTCGGTGAACGTTCATCAACAAGGAATTCCTTTTGCTGTGAATACCAAGATTTTCGACCAGTATAAACAGAAACTGGAACACATTGAGAGGAATGTCAACGGGCGTGCAAAACCATATACAAATCAAGCATCCGGGGCACTGCGGTGAATTTAAGACGCCATGCGTTACTTCTATTCGAACCGTCCCATTACTACACTGAATTGAATTGAACCCGCGCGGTTTCAATTTTTGAGCAAAACCAAGGCGATTATATTTCAAGTTCTATACAGAAAGATACCATCTTTGAACAAAAATTGAATCAAAAAACCTATTATTCTAAACAATCTTCCGTCCAATTTCCTTTGATACCCCCACTGCTCGACGAGGAACTCTTCTCCAAATCGGGCATCTCGCTGGAAATATTGGCTCGGCCTACATAGTCTACTCTGTCCCAATCAGTCTCGTCAGGGCTCTGAGGAGTATCCACGGACAGGCTGAGTCGGTATATTTATATATTGCTGTGTATAATTACTAGAAGACTATAATTATCTGAGTAAAGGCCACCCTATCGTTTATTATCTTGCGTTTTTCAACCCAAATTAGTACCAGTTGGCAACTATTAGACTACACTATTTCGGTGTATAATTGCTAGAAGACTTTGTTCATATAGTAAAAGACCACCCTATCGTTTGTATTTTTTTGCGCCAATCAAATTCCTGGCAGTAACTCTTAGACTACACTATCTCGGTTGCTGCTACGTCTAGTCTGACCAACGCCGCAATAGTTTATAAGTATAACCGTTTAGCTTAAAGTTATAGCATGCAGAACGTAGAAGTTCACGACCAAACTGTGGGTGGAAAAAAAGCCCTTTCTGGAGCCGACGTCGATCCCCCGACCTGCGATTTAGGGGGCAAACGTCTTGGCCGCTCGGCCACTGCAACCCAGCTATGCAAGTCACAGAAAGTTAAGTGTATTGACAGGGTTAACACGATAAATTCTGCCAACGAACTCCACGACCAAACTGTCCCGTGTGACAAACAGTGCGACATAAGAGACAAGGGTATAAACCCTAAGGCCACCATGACCACCTCGCACAATTCACATAAGGGTAAGAACAGTGACACGGATGACACGCATTGCCCGACGGCGTGCGAACATTGCAAACATTGCCCAGAAATATCAAAGTTGGATTCACGTATAGATTTACTAGGGGAAGTTATCACATGGTTTCCCAAGCATGGCACATTAAAGCCGCTGGATGAAACCAGTGGAAATCAGCAGCTAGAATCCGCCTTGACGGAAGTCGCTACCAGGCACCAGCCAATCGGTCCAAGCGCGACTAAAACTGAGGAAAAGCAAACACAAACAAGCCCTAATCTACCGTCCCAAGAAAGTTCAGGTTCTAGGATCATCAAAACGGCCAGTAGAAGAGGGAAGCGTCTACCTGACCAACCTGTCTCACCCTCTTCACGGGTCAAAACTAGTGAAATCGCACGAAAGGGGATCAGAGAAGAGCTGGGCAAAGAAAAAGAAACAGTATTTGCACCGATACAACTGCGGTCCGATGGACACAAAGCGATGAAAGCGAAGGATACCACCGAAAAACAAACAAGGGAGCCCATACTTACAGTGCAGCCCCCCACAGTTGATCAATCAGCCACCGCTGACGCGAGTTTAAACAATCGCGCCGTAGACAACAAAAACGCGCTTGGTTTGCCCCGTAAAGTGCAGGCTGCCACGGAGACAGATACGAGGGAGCCCACACTTACAGTGCAGGCCCCCACAATTGATCAATCAGCCACCGCTGAGGCGAGTTTAAACACTCTCGCCGTAGACAACAAAACACGATTGGTTTGCCGCGTAAAGTACAGGCTGCCGTCAGCAAATACACGAAGGAAAACACGAAAGCGTTGCACCAGGAAGTGACCGACGGCGTAGAGGGGACGCAAAAACTCACCGATAGGGGCAAAAGTTTCGTATTACAAGGTCTACCGGAATCCACTGCCAGTACTGCTATTAACCAGAAAGTGGGTGACAGTGTCGCAAGCCCGAACCCGAAGCCCACACTAGAAAACGAGGGCAGTACATCAGCTATAGATTCCAGTCGCACACAAGATGGTCATAATAGCAGCACAAGAGCTATTAACGAGCAAGCAAGCGACAGTGTCGTAGGCACGAAAAATGCCACTAAGAGAGAAGCCAGCATCATAATACAGCGATTAACGGAATCAACCGCAGCCACTCCCATAAACCGGCATTCCGCAGATGTCCAGCTCTTCCATGGCCTTATGAACAAAATGCTGGGACCCAATGTACCATTAGAGTGCGAAAAGGCCTTCCGCCTTGGCAAACGGCCTGAGAGCCCAACTGGAACGGCACGTCCCAGACCTCTGAAAGTGGTCATGACAAGAAGCCAAGACGCCAAGCTCATTCTATCTAGGCGTTTTAAAATGAAAGACTCTGACCCGGGAGTTTTTTTTCAGCAGGAGTTCTCAGCTGCAGAACGGAACAAACGTCGTCAACTTGTCACCGAAAAGAGGGAGCGGGTCAACAAGGGCGAACCAAACTTGGTTATTTACAACAACCAAGTAATCCGACGTCCATTGTTCTCACCTTGGATAGGTCCGTTCCGGATAACCACACAGTTGGCTCAGTAGGGGGAGGATTGAGCCCAATCGAAAAACATACAGAGGCCGAACGAAGGGGTAAAACATTTGGTTATTTACAACAACTAAGTGATCCAGCGTCCACTGTTCTCCCCCAGGAAAGGTCCTCCCCGGATGACCGCACAGTCGACCCGGTAAGGGGCGGGGAGAGCCTGACTGTAACCAATTCTCGATCAAACAGAAAGTTAACTTTTATGTACACAAATGCACAGAGTATGCTTTCAAAGCTTGACGAGCTGAAGATTCATGCCTTTGAATTATCACCAGATATAGTTTCAATAACGGAAACTTGGCTGTCTGAACAGGTAGCCGACGGCGAGGTATCCATGCCTGGCTATTAACTGTTCAGAAAAGACAGAGAAGGTCGTCAAGGCGGTGGCGTAGCAACATACGTGAAAAATGGACTCACAGTTTTAGACAAAACGGATAAACTGGCGTGTACTTCTGAGGCCATCTGGCTGTCCATTAAAGTACCAGGTGCACCCAACCTCGATGTACTGACACTCTACCGACCACCGAGAAGAGAGCCCGTAGTGGATGCCTCCTTGCTAGAGGAGCTGGAAAAGATAACTGCACGGTCGGACATCCTGATTGTGGGGGACTTTAACGCGCCTCACATCGACTGGGGTGCGGCCTGCGCACATAGCTCCGATCTAACCTTCGACAGCTGCCTTCTGAGCATGACTCTAAAGTTATTTCTCACGCAACACGTCACTTTTCCGAAAAGGATGCGCGATGGCCAACAGTGCAAATGTCTGGACCTCGTTCTCACGAAATCGCAGGACAGCATCGACGAAGTGTCATGACTCCCACCACAAGGTAAAAGTGACCATGTTGTACTGCTATGGAAGTACTCGTTATTCTCAATACCACAGAGACCCTCAACAGCCAGAAGAAATATTTGGCGAGGTGATTTCGATCAAAATCACGCGCGCCTAGTGGGAACCTCTATTTTCTGGAAACATAACTGCGGACTGGGAAGCGTTCCGGAACACACTGCACAAACTCATCGACAACCACTGTCCAATTTTGCGAAAAAAGGTGACCACTAGACCGCGATGGCTTACGCGGGCCTTAAAAATAGAAGTGAACAAAAAGCGGAAGCTGTGGAAAAAAATGCTAGAAGACAGGACTCCTGCATCTGTCAGTGCCTACAAAACTCAGAGAAACCGGGTCAAGGGTCTTACTCTCAAAACAAGACGGGCTTTCGAAGCAGACTTGCTAAACCGGGCCACAGTGAACCCCAACCTGTTTTACAGTTACCTCAGGCAGAGTACCAAAAACAAGGATCCGATACCCCTGCTGAGGACCGCTGAGGGAAGAGACTTGATGGATGATAAAGTAAAGGCTGATCATCTTTCGAAATTTTTCCGGTCAGTCTTCACAAAGGAAACGGCATACGATCACCCCACCGACGACACCGAAGCGGATACAATAGTTGAGACTGTCAAATTCCCCGAGGCTGTTGTTCTTAAGGAACTCTTACGGTTAAAAGAACCCAAGTCACCAGGTCCCGACGAGGTACCAGCCAAGATTTTGAAGGAGCTCGCCAATGAGTTGGCCAAACCACTCTCTATGCTCTTCCAAACCTCCTTCGAGACTGGATGCCTACCAGTAGATTGGAAATCCGCGAGGATTACGCCGCTATACAAGGGGGAAGCCTGGTCTCAGCGAATAACTACCAACCGGTCAGCCTTACTGCAATCAGTTGCAAAATAATGGAAA
The DNA here is from genome assembly GCA_036362985.1 of Ligula intestinalis. Lineage (NCBI taxonomy): Eukaryota > Metazoa > Platyhelminthes > Cestoda > Diphyllobothriidea > Diphyllobothriidae > Ligula > Ligula intestinalis. The sequence goes on along the minus strand of JAYGXS010000001.1, from coordinate 9,775,622 downwards.
AAATTATCAAGCAACAGCATATGCAGTACCTGGAACAAAACTATCTGCTATCGGATGCTCAGCATGGTTTTCGTAGAGGTAGGTCCTGCGTAACAAACATGCTCTACTGTTTAGAACGGTGGACTGAGGCAGTCGATAGTGGAAACTCAGTGCACGCTGTCTATATTGACTTCAAAAAGGCTTTCGATAGCGTGCCGCACCACCGCCTCCTTTATAAACTCAGCCGCATAGGAGTAAGGGGTAGGCTCCTTGCGTGGATAAAAAGCTTCCTAATCGGTCGCTCGCAAACTGTCCACATCAGCGACAAACAGTCAGCCAAGGTTGAGGTTGACAGTGGTGTTCCCCAAGGCTCCGTTCTCGGTCCTATCTTGTTCATTATCTACATCAACGATTGTGTCCGCGAACTGGATTGCGGTATCGTCATGCTCGCCGATGATATAAAACTTTAGAGCGTAATTCGAACTGCGGCTGACGAAGTGCACTTACAGGAAAATTTAAATAGACTTCAAAAATGGTCGGCGGACTGGCTCTTACCGTTCAATGAGAGCAAGTGCACCACCATTCGAGTTGGCAAATCCGCTTCTTCAAACGGCACGGCTTACCGACTGAATGACATACCATTGAAGGAAGTGAACGCCCAGAAAGACTTGGGAGTCTGGATCACGCCCTCGCTTAAACCCTCCCTGCATTGCACAAAGGTAGCCAAGTCCGCGATGTCGATCATATACCTCGTCAGACGAGATTTTTCTACCTTCAATGAAGAGTGCTTCACAAAAGTCTTCGGAAGCTTCGTACAACCGCACCTAGAATCCGCTATCCAAGTTTGCAGACCCTGGGCCACGAAAGACATCAACATCCTGGAAAAGGTACAACGGCGCGCAACCAAATTTGTTATGGGGCAGGGCTCGCAGCCTTATGAAACACGGCTGTCGAATCTCAACCTCTTCCCATTGCGCTACAGGCAGCTTCGGGGGGACCTGACACTAGCATTCCGCGTATTACGTCTTCAAGACTGCTGTCTTATATCAGGGGATTTTTTCGAATTAGCAACGACCACGAATCTGAGGGGTCATCGCCTCAAATTAAAGGTGACAGGGGCCAGGCTGGACGCTCGGAAACACTTTTTCTCAAATAGGGTGGTCGGAGCGTGGAACGCGCTTCCTCAGGACGTCGTTATGGCGGAATCGCTAGAGGGTTTGAAGCGAAAACTGCATCGATATAGCAGTGCACGATGGATCGGAAATGACAATTTACAATAATAATAAAACTACTTTCAATTTTAAGTAGTACTAGTTTTTATATATCTATTCACCTTTGCTATTTATAACGCCCTCCCACGCATAGCCTCATGCGAAGGTCTCCGCGGTCTACCCTATTTGGCTATCTGCGTACCGTGATTACCCCGCTAGCGATCTTATCAGCCAGACCTGACGGCCTAAAAATTCACCCTTGGTTCGACCCAAAGCGGACTGTCGACGATCTGGAGGGATGCCTCTGTTTTTGCAGTTCTGTTGGCGGACTCGGCAATCAGCAATATACTGATGCTGATACCTCAAAGCACGGCTTCACTGTACATCGATGGCTGGAGACGAAGAGCTATGAGCCGGAAGATCAGCTACATTAGTCGCCGGTTATTAAGCCCACGGTTAATAGGCCCAGCCGCGTATTGAGCCCAAATCAGCTTGGGAGGGAATTTTACATCGAAAAATCTGCCGGATAATAAGCTCAGTCGCCGGCTACAAAGCCCAGTTTGCCAACATGATAGAGTGAGATTCTCATCTCTCTGCGTGCTCTACACATAATACAGTAAGTATGTAATGTATACTGCCGATCCTGTGTTTGCTAATCAAGAACTAGGTCTCTCCGGTTAGTGCGCTCGCCGCTTATTAAGCCCAATTTGACCTGGGCCCGAGGTGGGCTTAATAACTGGCGACTACTGTACTTGAATAAAAACATTCGCAATTGATGTTCAGAGCGAGTGGCTATCCCCCACACAACCAACTGACTAAAAGCAACCATTTTACGCGCAAACGTCTCCGAAGTAGCCGTTGCATGCTACTCGGAGTTTGGGTTGCACGCAGCCTTGTTGGTTGGCCGGAGACGACAAGCATCTAGGGCGCAAAATGAGGCGAAAAGGTTTCTTGTCATCAGGAGCCAGATCCAAAAAAGTCGTTTACCGGATAACGTGGAGTTGTAAAAGCACAGAGTTTACAACTGACGCGGCCGGTCGAACAGACAGCGGTGGTGTGGAAAGAAATAACGCAAACTCTCAAGTGGCGGGGCTCGGTCACGCTGTAAAGGTCAATGACGCCGAAATCCAACCGAAGTGGGGTAGCTGAGTGATGCCGCAAGCTGTTTGAGTAGTCTTTGGACAATCGGAATCAGTTCCCAACATCCTATTCGGCGTCCAGACCTTGCCTGCAAGACTATTTAGTGGCTACTGAACCATGCTTCAAGAGGCAGTAAGGCTAGGCAAATTACGAAGCAATTGGTATGCAAATCATCGACTCACGACATTTAACGACGTTTTCATGTGAGCAACCGACTTAGTGGCTCACAAGAATACCTGGTTCATTTTTAGTAGGTATGCGAGTACGCTATTACTGATCTTAAAGATATATCACTCCTGTGCATTTAGTTGCCCTTATCTGCTGCTGCTGTTTCTGATAGTGGATTTAAGATTCGGTATCAGATGAAAAAAAATCCATTCGCTCTCCTCAACCAGTATTTGTGCTGGAATTGGCAAGAGTTTATTTCATATGCGCGCACGGTAAGTCAGGCATAAGTTCGTTCAGGCACTCTGCAGCATGTTGTAGGGTAGTCGACATTCCGCTGCCAGAGAAAATTATTACTGATTGACTACAAATGTTTATTCACCAGAAGTAGGACCTGCTTGTTTCACAGATCGTCATTGCTAGAAAGGTTATTGCCAATACAACCGAAAATGCAAGTCCCAGGAAGTAATTTAGAATAATAAGGATGTTTGGTAGATTTGGTTAATTTAGTTGACCCATTTGTGAAAAAACTCGCGGCATTTGGCGGGATTCGAACGCGCATAGGAGGGAAGACCTTCTACGGAAAACAACACTACCTACTTGAGCTACGAATGCCACGCTTCACACCGTGAGTTTAATCACACATGGATCGATATTACCCGCCCAACTTTGCCGCTCGTATGGAATCCACCAATACTGAACAGCAAGCTGACTGCCCAATCAGAATTCTCTAAGCAATCATCTAGAATCTATCAAAATGACTACTAGGTCGACTTAATTATTAAGGGAGTTTGGCTGATTTGGTTAATTTAGTTGCCCCAATTGTGAAAAACCTCGCGGCACTCGGCGGGATGAACAGAATAAACAGAGATGATCGTTGGCTTCCGGTGTAATTATCTCCACGACCCATACTCAATGCCCAGGCTCAGTTTGTCCAATGCAATTCGGTGAAGGTGTCTTCTAACGCCAGTGCCAGGGAGTCAGATGGCCGAGTAATCAGCATGCCTAATTCCAACACGGGTGATTAAATTTCAGCCGGTCATCAATCAGTTAACGCACAAGCGGGCAACTATCCTCGAGAGGGGGGCATCAATTGTCATAGTAATGCATTAGCCCAGCGACTGTACTAAATAAATAATGCAACTCCTGTTATATAAAATACGCGCTTCTGTTATTGTCTCTGCGGATGGATCCGCGACGGATTTTGAAACCTCAGGCGAATAAAATCCTCGTCACAGCGATCACATCTGCTTTTTCTTTTTCTCGGGGACGTCATTATCGGGTTGACGCCCTCGAAAATGGTCAACTCCTTCTCTGAGCATGTCGGACTTGAGCAATCAGTGTCGGGCCACACACGGAGTCCCTGCCATTAGCTCGGAATTTAATCAGCCAGTCAAAGTTGCCTTACTTTGTCCTAAACACAGCAAAAGTGATACCGGACCGGATTTTAAGTAAAACGGACTTAACCAAGGCCATGAGAAGACTGTGGGTGGAGGACTCAGAGATGCAAAACTCAGTCCTGATTGCTTCCGGTCAGTGGACAGGATGATTTTATCCTACAAAGCTATTAGGTCGCCTGGCAGGCCGCACGTGACGAAAAAACCGGTCGGAAATAAGCAATGCTGCTTCCGGTACCCACCCCTTGCTTGCGGAGACTTTAAAAAAGAATCGCCCAGCAATTCCCTTGTTCGCCATTGGTTACTGGCCCACAATTTGATAAAACTCTCAAGGTCACGTGGGAAGGCCGGTTACACATCCGGTGTGACTGCCCCTGGTAGATGTGGCATACGGCCACCCCTTAAGGACAAAAGAAATAAGCATTGATTGTGAGGAAGCCAGTTACCACTGGCCTGTGGCATAGGATGGGACAGTGAAGATCTGGCTGATTGGCTAATTAGAAAATCGATTTCTACGAATTCACATGACACGTCGGATCTCGCGGCTTCCAGCCGGGAGGGTGGGAGGTTTGGTGACCAATCACAAAAGGAAGCGTTAAAGTCTATCGCCGTATGTGGACCCAATAATATCCGCTAGTCGAAAAAAAAGAACTAGACCAGACCACCTCCGTGTGCATCTACTCATTTATATGCTCCTGTACCGCAGGTTATATTGGTCGCACGAGTCTACGCTTATTCAAAAAAATAAGGCATGGCTGAGAAAAGGGAAAGTCAGTAGCATAGAGGCGCTATTTTCGCGCATAGGGTTGACTTCAGACATCTTGTGGACCTCAACAAAGCCTTTCCATTGTCTTATAAGGTCCCACGACACTACGAAGAATTCCGCCAAAACCGGAAAGAGGTTAGATTAAACATTCGAAAAGCGCGGAAAGACTACGAAGCGAAAATTATCGAGCGGGCCGTAACGAAGCCAAAGGTGCTCTACAGTTACATCAACAGCAGGCTAAAAAACAAAGACACACTTGCAGTACTAAAAGGTGAAAATAATGTGGAAATTATAGACAATCTCGAAAAAGCAGAACACATCAGCAAGTTTTTTGCATCTGTTTTCACTGAGGAACTGCGTTTTAATCCGACAGACTTCCATGCAGAGAGCAATGGCAGAATCATGGAGGACCTCCGTTTCACAGAAGAAGATGTAAGGAATGAAATTCTTGCGCTTAATGAAGCTAAGTCTCCGGGTCCAGACAAAATACCAGCAAAGGTACTGCAAGAGCTGGCTTCGGAACTTTCCAGACCGCTTACGCACATTTTCCCGTTGTCCTTTGATCGAAGCCTCCTCTCATTCGATTGGAAAGTTGCGAACATATACCCTTTTCACAAGGGTGGATCCAGAACCAGCGCGAACAACTATCGACCAGTGAGCCTAACTTGCATCTGTTGTAAATTTATGGAAAGGATCATCAAAAAGGCCACTATGAAGTTCCTCGAAGAAAAAGACTTCGTTGATGGTGCCCAACACGGGTTTCAAGGAAAACACTCCTGCCTGACCAATATGCTTTATTCTATGGAGCAGTGGTTCAAGTCATTAGACGAAAATACCCCCGTAGATGTTGTTTACATAGACTTTAAAAAAGCCTTCGATAGTGTCCCTCACCAACGGCTACTCTACAAGGTTGGCGAATCCGGGATAAGGGGCAATTTACTAAATTGGGTAGGAGATTTTCTCATAGGCCGATCGCAATCCGTGGGCGTCGGAAACGCACAATCCTCTTCAGTGCCAGTTGCGAGTGGAGTGCCTCAGAGCTCCGTTCTTGGGCCAATATTGTTCCTAATCTACGGCAACGACTGTAGGCATGGACTGGTCAGTAATGGAGTCTTGTTTGCAGATGATATTAAGATATGGCAACCCATCAGAAACGCTTATGATGAACAAACTCTAGGCGAATGGTCCAAAAATGGTTAATGCGGTTTAACTTTGAGAAGTGTGTAAAATTGCGGCTCAAGACGAAGAAAGTGAGCGCGACGGATGACTCACACAACTACGTACTCGATGGAAGGTGCCTGTCCAGCGTCAATGAACAAAAAGATCAGGGTATGGCTATTGTGCCATCCCTGAAGCCGTCCTTACAGTGTGCTAGGGCTGCCAAGAGGGCGAACAGTCTTCTGTTTGCCATCAAGCGAACTTTTGTCGATATAGACAAAAAAACTATTCGGCAAAGTCTATGGAACATTTATTCTCCCACATCTGGAGTATGGCGTTCAGGCGTGGCGACCATGGATGCACAAAGACAACCAGATGCTGGAAAGAATTCAGCGAAGGGTAACGAAAATTGTGAAGGGCCTAAAGTCTTCATCTTACGAATTTAGAATAGAAGCACTTAACTTTTTCCCCCTTGAGTATAGACAAATCCGCGGCGACCTCATACAGACGTACTGCCTCGTGAGGAATCGAGTGTGCCCTGAAGTTTGATGACTTCTTCACCTTCGCCACTTCAACCAACCTCCGTGGGAATTCCCTCAAACTGCGTTGAACTCTATCCCATCTAGAGGCCTGCAAGCAGTCGTTCTCACAACGAGTCATCAGTGTCTGGAACGGACTGCCCGAGGAGGTCGCAATGGCAAACTCCACAGATGCGTTTAAACGGAAACTGGATGAACATCTACTTAACACTTACCGTTCATATGTACAAGTAAGCAGGAATAATTAACGCCCCGGAAATACCTATGGATAAAACTTTAAATTTGCACATGCTACTCACTATTTTACAGTAACACATTTTATGTTGGATATATTATGTACACAAGAGACTATTCTGACTGCTCACACGCACACGTTAAAATTTGTACATGTTACTCACTGTTTATAGTGACATATTTTATGCTGGATATTTCATGCATACTGTTTTCAATAGTCTTCAAAGGCATTGCCTACTACCCTAAATATACTGAACTATCCCAAGTCCCGTGGTCAACGTCTGCTAGCAACAGTAAAAGCGACCGCTATCAGGTTGAAGAAGTCGGTCTTGTGTGCACAATAGAACCTCCTACAAGCTCCACTCATGGTATGGCCAACAGTAGCTTAACTGCATGCAGTTTTCCGCGCGCGCTTTCTCTCTCTCCTCCCATCCACTGGATCGGCTCGAAAAACTCCTCACTGCCACGTAACCAGTCACCTTTTACCGACCTCCTACTCTAATGACGAACATTATTGACCGCATGTTTACCGTTGACCACATTCTCATATAAATGGAACGGCCCGTTACTCAGAACTTGGGCTCGCGAGTCATTTTCAAGCATAAAAGCTAAGTGGCATGCAAGAAAAAACGCCATAAACAGGGAAACTAATCACCCTACTTTGGATCCATCTCCCCTCTTCCCAACCTGTGCTTTTGCTGACAGAGCAGCCCCCTCCGGACCACTTTCCTCCTCCTCGCCACCATCGGGATTGAAACCAACCTTGGGCCTCACTGGTACTGCTCGCTCTATCAAGTCCGCCGCGACTGTTCTGTACGTTGCGGCTCCTGCAGGAGTTGGTGCTGAACTACGCAGTGGCTACTGTCTGCTCCAGCGCCAGTCCCAACACTGGCTCGACCCGTCCAACCCCGATTACGGCGTCTCTCTGCATGCTGTCAGCATCTTTTCGCCGGACAAGCATCCAGCTTCCCCCTTCTCCCCGTGGACCTTTGGCTCAAGCCGGTTGAGGTCGTGGCTTTTCTCTGTCTTCCAACCACAAACAACTTGGATCCAACGCACTTCTCCAAAGGCCTGCGCAAACGGGTGTTAGCCACAGCAGAAGCCGTGGCAATCCGGCTAGCAAAACCCATTCTATGCTGTCAAAAGGCGCTGGTTCAAGCCATCGGCCTCCCTTGGCCGACTGCACGCGGAAATCCAACACCTACTGAAGCCAAAGAAGACGAAGCTACGGAGAATAGTCAAACGCAATCTGCGCGGCTGACATACAGAACTCAGCCCGCGGACCGCGAGAACATCCCCTCTGTCTCATCTGGGCATATGGCAACCAGCGTCCTACCCGCGCAGGCGCCCGCGTTCAGGAGACGAGGGAAAACTCAGCTGCTTAATTACCCTCACCCTTTTCCTCCCCCCTTCCCTAACCTGACGATTATATAATCGCTGTAATTAACTGACCAATTTTATTCCCCATGTCATGTACTGGCCTGACGATGATCGACCGAAAACGATCGTTTGCCAACACGACTTTTCAATCGAAGAAATGGGAATTTTCGCTGAACTTGGATTCAGGCGGGGAATCCTGATTCAACAAGAGCTATGATACACACAAAGGCGGGCACACACAGCGAAGCTCCGGCTGATTAGCCGACTTAAAAGCAATTCCGAAGAGTTCTTGCGATACGACGGGTCCGGAGCTCTCTCGCCTCATGCATAGCCTCCAGTAGGGAAAGCGGGGGGGGGGAGAGCGACTTTGCAGGTGTAAAACCAAAGATAGTTCGGGCAGCCCAGCCGGTATATTTGGGCCGGATAACTCTTCCCCCCTCCCTTTTCAAATCGCAGAAAGACAGAGCGATAGTTGAAAGCCAAATGCTGGACAGCAGCCGGCAAAACTTGGTCAAGAATTGTGCAAAGGTTAATAGGAAACTACGTACTTCTGTGCGGCTGCCTTCTGCCCGGCGGATGCCTTGGCATGCGCAGCATTCAGTTTGTCCGTGAGGATGGTGTGAGCACGCAGCATGGTAGAGGCCTCCTTTTCATGTCGTCGGCGCAGCAACTCCAAGTCCTTGGCCTGCTTTTTGACCAGCTTGCGATAGTTTTTGTCGTTTCGCAACATACCCAGCGAAATGCCAGGGAATTTGGGATCCTCTGTAACACGTGTAACGGGCAGGGCAGGGTTAAGAGAGAATTACGGACAAAGTGAGAAATAGGCATGCTGTGCACCTGCTCCTAGCCCCTTAACGGAACTAGCTTTTTCTGACAGCGGAGAGTGAGAAGAAGGGAAAGGGAAATCTGCACCAACACACACACACACCTACACCTACTACGTCACTGACTGCGGCACGACCGGAAGAGTTCTTTGTTGCCTATGGGCTAGAAGAGGTGCGAAGCCGACTCCATTAGACCAGAAAGTGGGAAAGAAATTCGCAAGCAGTGTATTTGCAGCGCATACGGAACCATTTTGCGCTTATTAGCGGTCGTCAACTGACCCCTAGCGGGTTTGGGTAGCCCCTAATTCAAACCCGGAGTCTTTGATCATCGAGTACTTTGAAGTCCAACGCTTTACTTTTCCTTCAGGAATCAACTTGCCCATAAGATGGGATGGAGATAACCTAACTAATCGTGAAAACTATGATCACCAATCAGATAACGGAATTTAGTCATCCCGCTGAACATCAGAACTCAGTCTAGCGACTTCTCAGAAAACCACATGGAGACGCCTGATGGTGCGGGAAGGAGAACCGACAAAAGCAAGGTGGATCGCGATAGCCTTTCTGATCTACCAGTTTCACCACGGCAGACAGGATACCGAATTTGTAGTTCGATGGCTGAACGCTGCACTGAAAGCTCAATGATCAAAGCTCCAGGCTTAACACCTAACAGCATGCACAACTGGAGTTGGTCATGGCTAACTGATAACGGCTGATAAGCCCGAAATTTTCATCTGCATCTCCATCGAATTTATCTGCACTCGTTTCACTACGTACCCCACTGGTCGCTATGCGACCGTCTGCAAGGGTTCCGGATTGAACCCCAGGAAACCCAACAGGACGAAAATGTCTCGGAGTCTGATCGTTTAGGACCTCCCCCCACCACTTTTCAACAGATACTTTGATTTTTCAGAACTCTCGAACAGGCCGCATGCGTTACACGAAAGTTTTGCCAATCCTTTAGGGAACAATTGTGACATTCGGACACAGAATTGAAAATCAGAAATTCCTGTTTAAGCGTGCGAAACAACTTAATTATCTACCCTGACTAGCTTTGAACCCTGTGTTCGTCTGGCCTGAAGGAATGGTTCGCCAAGGCCACAATCTACGTCACAAAGTCCCAGTACTGTGTGCCTCATCTCTGTACCGTTAATATTTTATGATTAGGCATCGGAAATCGTCCTGCATTCGAATGCCAAGGCTAAAACCCCAGATCAACAACACAAAGTGTAAATGCTCCTTTCCGTCCAACGTTGGATGCCACAGTCGCAGGTTCCGATCCGAGCTCTAAGGGTGGGTTGGCGACCGTGGATATGGCTGAAACAAGCACATCATTGTTTCCCGTCTTAGTCGGCAATACTGCCCAGCATATTCAGGCCTACGTTCAGCGTTTACATGCGTTTGGAGTACTCCGATTGGCAGTTAAAATGCGCCGAAGTTAATGTGTAGCCGTCGAGGAGTAGCCCACGACAAAGTCACGGTAATCGCTCGAGTGTGAAAGAACCACCAGTGCGGAACAAGCCCTGCAGCGTAGTCGTCCAGACCGACCGGGGAGGGGGAGGGAGGGCGTTTTACAAAGATAAGAAACGAGAAAGCAGCAACATTTGGCAATAATTTTCATTTTTGGGGAAGCTTGGTGCACCTTACATAACTGGTAAATACTGTACAGATATGTAGATCTGAAAGAAGTTGGGGGGGCGATATAAATACATATAATCATATGAAAAAGAGCTTATAGCATTCTCCCGACGTAGATATTAGCTAAAAGCCAACACACGTGTTTCGCTGATGTTTCTGCTGCTACCTGATACAGCGACGAAAGGCTCGACTCTTCCGTGGGTCTCCTAGCTTGCCCTGCGTGGTTTCTGACACATTGCCTCGTAGAGTGCTTTCCGGTGTAAGGATAGTTTATAAGTATCACAGAAGTATCCCATAACTCTTATAATTCTGATTTACGGGACCGACAGTAAAATGAAAGCTTTTTTCTTTACATGTGAAGATCGTGTAGCCATTGGACCAAATATTTTGACGGGAACCACACACAGAACTAATTAGAAGCTACTTTATTATATCATATTCTGTTGCACCTAAGTATCTACTACGTAGAAGGTATCATTTAACTCACTTTTCAATAGTTATAGTGGCCGATTCCTAGTAGACTAAATGCATCTATCCCCCTATTTCTGCGGTTTTCTCTGATGAAAAGTTCCAGACAGAATGCGAAACGTGAGTCAAATAAAACTCTTGCCCCAGTGATCGCATCTTCTACTTCTACATATTTATTGTTATTCGTTACCTTCGCATGCAGAGGATATATCTTCTACATTACTATCGTACGTGTATAACAAAGTTCTGGGCTTATGTGACATTTCAGTGATATCTATAAGTCACGCCTACACTCTAAAGTAGTTAAAGGTTGGGCATGCTACATACACGTGCTGGGTTCTACTCATATGTAGGCAGAGGGTCTTATGGAAAATTTAAAACGCGAAGTCTGCGACTTCGGCTTACCCTTCTTATCCTCCTTTTTGGTACTATTAACATTTGAGGCGGCGGTGCTGGTGCCGGCTGGCCGATCAAGGCCAACGCTGTTTGGACCGGAAATGTTCACAGTCACGCCTATACGTGACGTACCCGAGCGTTTCATAGACTTTGTCGTGGCCGGAACGTCGGCGATCTCGGAGGAGTCGATTCCCATGCTAGCGAGCTGTAAAAGCAAAGAGCAAAAGTCGTTAGTGAGAGATCATTTGGCAGATTTGCTTAATTTAAGTTGACCCAATTGTGGAAAAACTCGCGGCGTTTGGCGGAGAGAGCAAATAATAGATTGAGGAGAAGAAGAAGAAGAAGAAGAAGAAGAAGAAAAAGAAAAAGAAAAAGAAGAATAAAAAAAGAAGAATAAGACGGTTTTATCTCTGACAATGGACTCCTGCAAGATTTCGAAAACTCAGACTAATACAACTAAGATTCCGGTGATCGAAACAGCTTCTTCTCAATCTATATACATACCTAGGATGTGAACCTTTGCCTCAAGTCGTGAGAGCAAATAATTTCCACTTTCCTTTGTGATAGGCTGACCCATCATCCAGACAAGACGTTACAGATGTAATATTGCAGGAAAATGGGACATAAAGGACATAAATGGGGACAGATCATCCAAAGCCCATTTGGATCGGTTCCAGACACAAGAAAGCGCAATGTGACCTTAAGAAAAGATTGCAACCGATAGCAGACTAATGACGAGACGATGCGACTGTGGGAACTTCGATTAGGATAACTTTTTAACATTAAATATGAACGCTGAAGAACGCTTCGGCCACTGGTTGCTGCCCGAGTATGCATTCAGGCTAGAACTTCGTGGCAAAAACAGAACGTGTGTGTGTGTAGCGTTGTCAAGTAAACAAGTCCAACTGGCAAACAACACTCACATAGAGCGCTTGTGCCTAATACAGCTCTGGTCATGCCGGATGTAGCTGACCTCGATGGCGTCGCTAATTGCACAGCAGCAGATAGGCTATTTCATTAACTGCTGGCCGAAATTCTAAAATGTCTTTTCGGTCGTAAAATGTTAATAAAATACGGTCGTAATAGTAATCCTTTGATGTGCAAATCACAACAGGATGCCCGCTTTTGAACTAGCCGCTTTCCGGGCAACTGCGCAGAGACTATAGTATGTAAAAAAACAAAAATTTAAGTAGTTTGCTTATTTTTCACATCTATTTTCACTGCACTAATGGAAAGTGGGCTCAAAAATATTTATCCCCATAAGCATTTGCAAGCAAAGTATATTTTTTTTCAAATTTATGCTTGCAGATATGCTATTTTGCAGTACAATTTTTAAGATAGTGAAATGTCCACTCACAAAGCCCCATATCAGTCGAGTTAGTAATAACTCTGGTTAAGAATACAACAGGGGTCACATCCACTGCAACATTTTATGAACGCTATCTAATTTTCAACGATAATGCACATGTAAGTATTCAGGAAGTCAATCTAGGCGAAGGAACGTTTTCGATTAATTCATCATCAGGCAAAGACAACTAAGGGGGGGGGGGTAGAGTTAACAAAGTTTAAGCAACTAATCAGTAGTAATTTGGGGGGAAAAGGTGGAGAGGTGGTAAGGGATCAAAGAGGTCAGATTCTAGTCTTAATTTGGGACCAGTGAGGGGAAGGTGTCTGAGAATTAGGTCATGTCGTCCCTTCGTGCTTCCCTCGCGTTATATTGGGAGGCGTGCGAACGCAAGGTGTCATCGGCCCGTGACGGCGGGCATGGCCTAGGGATGCTTGCTATTGCTGCCTCTTCGCCATGGCGCAGTCTGGTAGGAAGCGTGCGGATGGATGTTGAGTTGGCCTTCGGTCACGGGAGCCTGAAGGCCTTATATTATTGTATTTTCCTGATGATGAATAAATCCAAAACGTTCGTTCACTTATCTTGACTATCTAATGTCATCTTGAAAGCAGATAGAGGTTATGATTTACCTTACACGGCATGTATCCAACCAGGCACTTTGGAAACTCCAAATGCTGTTTTTAAACGCAAGTTGGGTTTTAAATTATCTGAGAATGAATTGTTTTTTTATTTTTCTATGAAAAATACTTGAATTTCTAAGGCTATCGGAATTTAACGCTAAAATTCATACTACGTAGTTCGTGCAGGCGGCCAAGAAGACATTAGTTCAAAAGCAGAGATTCAGGCGTGATAAAAATATCAGGGGGATTTTGCTGCGTGTTACTTTATTCCACAACCTCTGCTTAATTTATATCTGCCTACCGAAAAAAAAAACACATCGCAGAGTATGTATGAGGAAGAAGGCAGGTCGAGCACCAGATCAATTGATTTATTGTTCTGAGCTGTCGAACACTTACAGGTGTCCATCTTCAAAGATGAGAAAGCAACCAAAAACGAGGATAATTATAGTGGCCAAAGGCCAATCAAATGCCAGAAATCGTCAGGTTATCAAGGGATTAGAAACAGCAAATGAAAAAAGGGGGGTGGGGGAGGAGGTCAATTAGCTGTCACTGGGATCGGAGGGGTCGGAGGGGCAATTATGCTGGTGTAGGCGAATTAGCTGTCCGCGGGGCGGGGGGGGGGTCATGAACAGCAATTAGTATACCGCCTTGTCACCCGGTAGAGGGCCCTGGTAACGCTGCCTCCTCTTCCAGCCGGTTCGTTGTGGTTTCCTGTTCACTTGCCATTCTTACGTTTGATTTGGCTTCGTCCCGACTCTCTCTAACGTAGTGGCGCAATACTTTGTAGGCCGCTGGCAGGTCCAGATGCCTGTTGACTGAGTTGGCATCTGAGTACCATGCCTCGAGTGTCAGCCTTGCGGCTTTTGAGGTTCCTCGGCCTACGATGGTCGCCCCTTGGAGATCAAAGTTATGGCCAGTTTCTGCGATGTGCGCCGCCAGTTGTGAGTTTGGGTCCAGCTTCTGGGCCGATCGTTTGTGCTCTTGTAGGCGGGTTTGCAGTTTGCGGCCTGTTTCCCCAACATAATTGCAGTCTCCCTCATTGCAAAGTATCTTGTAGACGACTGCAGAGGTTTCTTTAAGAGGCAGTCGGTCTTTAGGTTGCATCACCTGGCGGTGTATTGTCGCTTGAGGTCGATGGGCTATGCCCACACCAGCAGGTTGTAACAGTCGTGAGACTGTTTCGGAGACACCTTTTATGTAGGGAGTGGCCCTCCAGACTTCGGGCTGCTTTTGTTCTAGTCGTCGTTTGTTCACTCGGCATCTGCTTTGTTTGACAAACGAGTTTGGGTAGCCATTAGCTCGGAAGAGTTCCTGAAGATGTTGCTGTTCAGCTATTAGGGCGGCTGGTGTGCTGCAGTGTGTTTGAACTCTTTGGAAAAGAGTACGGATGCAGCTGCGTTTGTGGCACATGGGGTGGTTACTGTTGAAATTGAGTACCTGATTCGTGCTGGTGGCCTTTCTGAATACTGTAGTTTGCAGTAGTCCAGTCGAACACCGGCGTACCAGGACATCGAGGAAGGGCAGTTCTTCATTTGTTTCCACCTCCATTGTGAACTGGATATTTGGATCAACCGAGTTCAATAGCTCTTTGAGGTGCTCGATGTCAGATGTTTTAACAATGGCGAAGGTGTCATCGACATAACGAGCCCAAAACTTCGGTTGATACTTGGTGAAGACCAAGTGTTCTATCCGTTGGAGTACCACTTCAGCAATCAGGCCTGACAGGGGGAGCCCATGGGAGTGCCTTTAATCTGCTCATACATTTGTCCGCCAAATGTGAAGTACGTTTTGAGACAATGTCGTAAAAGTTCAAGCAGATGTTCAGACTTGAGTGGTTTCTCGCTGTCATCGTAGCGTTCGGGTAGAAGTTGTCCGACAATATCAATTGCTAGTTGTTGTGGGATGGAAGTGAACAGTGAGACAACATCGAAGGATACCATGGATTCATCAGGTTCTACCTTCAGATGCTTTATTCGCTCAAGGAACTGTTTGTCAGAAGCCACGGTTGTTTTTGAGCCTACCGCCAGGAACTTGAGGTGGGTGAACACCCACTTTGCCCATCCGTACGTAGGGGTGCCGCGAAGGGAGACAATGGGCCTAAGCGGTGTGTGTTTCCGTTAAAATCCATAGGACCACTCCACGTGTAACGATTTGATGCAGCGGATGCGTACGGATTGATGCATTTTCTCGTTTATCAACCGATGCCGAATTCATAAGATTTAAAAAACTCTTCTATGTCTTGGCAAACTCTATCGAGCAGGATATTAGTTGATCTCCACCCCTTAATCCTCCGGGAACGGTACGAGTGTGCAACGAGGCCGGATCGAGGGCACTAATACCACTCCTATGAAGGAGGTTAGGGTCTCAAACGAACGCAGTCCTTCGTTGATGAACGCTCACTTTTCCCGCTCTGCCTTTTGTCTCGACAGAGGCCCTAACAGCATTGCCGGCAAAGACAAGGGAAACCGGAATGGTCATGTCTGGCTTATAAGCCGTCGTCAGCCAGTCATACCCAGACCCAATACTGCATATACTACCAGCTGCTACGGCTGTCGGACCTCCGTCGAGGCCCAAGGCAGAGAGGGAGAAATGAGACCCGGGACTGGGCAGGTGAACATTCATCAACGATTATCCATATCCTACGACATAAACCAGCGAGAGAACGAGTTGGTGGCTCAATAGTTGGAAAGTTTGACTCTGATCAAAAAGGTCACGAGTTTGAGGCTCGGATGGGACACAACTTAGGTCCGGGTATGGCTAGCTGACGACGGCAAATAAGCCAGAAATGATCATCCCAGGCTCCCTTGTCTTTTCCGGCAATAATATCTGAGCTGAGTACTCCTATCAGGCCCAGAAGTCCCTCATAATGTTGACTGCAAACTATTGAAAACAGGCAAAAACAGCAGAATTCATTGATCTCAACAAATTTCGAGACAGCTCATCAGCTGCTTCTTGTCGTTGCATAAGAATGCTAACGAAGACACATACAGGAGTGGTAACTCTCACAGAATTACTGGTAATAGCAAGGAACATGAGCCAGTTTAAAAATTAATCGATAGAGGACGGGAACCTTAAGTCAACATATGGGGAGTAGTGGATGGGAGAAGTCAACGAAAAACACGTGGGAAATTAAATTAAATGGCCAATCACCAGGGCAGTTGGCGGTTGACGACATGATCAAGCTGCTTGCATAGGTCAGGTTTCTCCCACCGTATGTATGTAGCTTCTAAAAAGCGCAGGATTCGGTTTGTTCGGGCCCGAACAAGTACTCGAAACGCTGTTTTAACGTCGACAGAATGACCGCTGTCTAATAGCTGCTTGGTAATGGAGGGCCTTGGTATTCTGTCTTCTTGCTTCAAAAGCCAATTGGGCAAGTGCTCAGTGCTGTTACCAGTAATTCTGTGAAATTCCCCACTCCTGTATGTGTCTTCGTTAACATTCTTATGCAACGACCAGAAGCAGCTAATGAGCTGCCTCGAAATTTGTTGATATCAATGAATTCTGCTGTTTTTGCCTGTTTTCAATTTTTACCGGGGTAAAACACCTTCAAATTCCTCAAACAACTGCGAACTATCCCATTCGAAACAAAATCAGTATAATTTATCCCCAAAATATGATTTTAAGGCAGCCGAACTGAAAAACGCCATTTTCTGTGTGTGCGTGTGCACGCATTGCTCAATCTTCACAAGTGCCCGGGTGGATGTTCACTACACGCAGCCGGACCATACCAACCCTGTATCCTATCTGCTCGGAATAAACCTCACCCGAGATATCGCCGGAAAAGACAGAGAAGACTGCTGTCATGGCCCGAGGATGAGACCCAAGGCAGAGCGAGACGACTGGGTTGCGTTGAATATCGGTTAACCTTCAGCAACGAATGTAAGCTCCTGGAGCTGTTAGGACGGCCCAGCACGCGAGTCGTCACTCTGTCCGTCCTGAGGGCACTAGAACAAAGGAAGTCACAGGCTAACGGGTGCGTGCAGAACAGGCAAAGACGCGCGACCTTGAAGGACCGACACGCGAGGACGCAAGGACGGCCACCGGCCAGGTTCTGAGGTCACGCATGACAAGGGGCCACAAAAGGACGCGTGCACATGTACGCATCACTGAGGGAGAGACGTGTCATCCTTAGTACACCTCATGATAGCTGCCTGCAGAGTGAAAAATAAGGAACAAAGGCCGTTGGTCCTTAAATACGCTGCCACCGCTGAAGGCAGCACTCTCCTGCTGGGGAAACGAGATTCTGTTGCTGGCGACACGGGACTCTGCTGCCGAGACGAGACCGACGACAGAAGACACGCTGCTGACGGACACACAGAAGAAAGAGTTGATGTACGAGCAGAATCATTGATAGTAAACTACTGTCTGCTATCGTGTCTGTCTTATATTTCTACCATACGACTTGGGAAATGTCCAGTGTCGACGCAGGCACACCTCGGCAGGTGAACTGGTCATAACCATGAAGGGTGTGAAAAACAGGAACTCAACTGGAATGAAAGCAAAACCATCAAGGAGGGCAGCGGACACTCACCTGCTTCATGCGTTGCTCCTCTTTGCTAAGGAAAGCTCTGGGGTCGGAAAGTGCGTCCACGAGATCATTGAGGCCCTCGGGGACGTAGGTGGTGAGCGAGACCCTACAGAAGAGGGTAGGCAGGGAGAGGGGGAAGTTGCCTTCAGTGCGCAAAGAGATATGCCGGTAACCGGACTGAAGACCATCCAGCGGCAGAACACGCTGACCAATCAACTTTCCGGTGTCTTCATAGACGGCGAAACGCAGCACCGCCAGGTCCGGAAGGACGACCTAGAGGTAAAATTGGAAAATACACACACGGGGTGAGGTACTTCAACTCCACAATCCGACAACAAATGATGGAGGCGAAAGACAGCATCCCTAAGCAAGAGAATTGCGTCACTGTCTACCGATTTCAATGCACTTGTGGAATGTGCGGCTATGTTGAAGAAACCGGTCGACAGCCACAAACGCGAATGCATGAGCATCAGCTGGCTGTAAGAAGGTTGGACCCAAAGTCGGAGGTTGCAACCTATGCTGCAGAGATGGGGCACGTCTTGAACTTTGACGCCGTTTAAATGGTGCACCGCGATGACAATCACACATCAAGGCAGATTAAATAAGTCTGAATGTCGACCGGCTGTTCAGTAAACTGCCACATAAATGTGCCTACCCCTTCTATATGGTTTGCAGAACTTTCTTATCAGGGGACAGTCACGGCGTGGAACAATCGGGGTCGCCAACTATCTCCATGACCAACGTGGACGGGCATAGGTTTCCTGTACCTTCAACCTCTCCCCATACAACTAGTTCCTCCTAAGTGAAATTGCAGTCAAACACCAGATTCACTTAACCCGCATAATACTCAGTTCAGGTCATTTTAATTCGGGCTGAGTTTGACACAGACATGTGCAAAATAGCAGTGGTCAAATTGTCAACAACTTAGGGTTTTTGTGGTTGTTGTGCCGGCGAAACGGCCCAGCAACAACGATTCCGACCCCAAACAGAGCTGTTTACGTGAATTTTCCAAAGGCAGGGCAAGCGCATGCAAGGCAAATTGCGTGTGGTGAAACAAAATGGGTGGCCTGAATACGTCGACTATAAACAGACAGCTTTTGTCGGCGTAAGCAGGCAAGCAGTGAACGCGGCGGGTCACGACCGGAGCTTCGAAATGCAGACTTCCAGAATTGCGGTTGGTAACACGCGTTCTCGTGCGACGATTAATTTAGGGACCTCGTTCGCTCTTCAAATTAAATGATGAAAGTCCTCATAGCTTGGCGTTTCGGGAGAGGGGGCAGAAACCAACCTTTGTATCAAAAGAATCGTAGACATTTGACACAGACTGACCCGAGAAGTAACTAATAAATCTAAATGTTGGGTGAGGGGTGTGAAATATCTCATAACAGACTCGATGGAAAATAAAATAGCATGCCAAC
Source organism: Ligula intestinalis (assembly GCA_036362985.1). Classification (NCBI taxonomy): domain Eukaryota; kingdom Metazoa; phylum Platyhelminthes; class Cestoda; order Diphyllobothriidea; family Diphyllobothriidae; genus Ligula; species Ligula intestinalis. The sequence goes on along the minus strand of JAYGXS010000001.1, from coordinate 9,756,416 downwards.
CTTGCGGAAGACGAAGACGGCGTCTTCACCGTAAACGGGATTGAGCCCGTTGTTGGGAACAACACGCGTCCGGAATTCCTTCCGAATGGTGTCTGTCGGCAGGCCATACATGTCCACCTCCACGTAGGTGCCCACCTTACGGTCGGAGAGAAACTGGCCTGAAATGATGCGCACCTCGCAGGTGGCTGCAATCACTCCATCCATGGGGGATTCAGAGAAGGGATCGAACTGCCGCTCGGGTCGGCGCATAAATTCCGGTTTGAGCAGGAACCTGTAAATTGCACAGCAGGGAAAAATAATTGGCAGTTAGGAGACGGAACGTACACAGACTATACGCTGAGGGGTGACGATCGCGTATGCGATCCCATTCGGAAAACGGGAGATAAGGACTCCTGTTTTCAGGACGTAAAAGTTAAAAGATAATTGCCTCTACGACATTACCGCGTTGGAGTATGCCAATAAAGTTTAAATGGATGCACACTAAAATATAAATACTGGAAATAAAGAACTGCATACGGACGCAAAAACAAAAACCGGCACGGCAGTGGTAAGATACTCCAGGCGACATGGTCGTTGTCCGTTATAACCAATCACATTTAAGGAAAAAAAATTGGATAATATTTTGTTAACTCGTGCGCTCTTTAGTGCCTCGACTTAAGGTATAATTGAAGTCAACAATATTGCAAATCCAACACTCAACCCTAAACGCAGGACTAAAGGCTACCCGTCACACTAAAACCGTGAACCTCCGATTTCGGCCTAACCTTAACCTATAACCATGATGGTGTCACCTAAGGGATACATGACGGGCAATGAAAGAAAGGGAAGCGCAGTTAATTAACTCTACTTAACCAACATAAGTAGGTATCTTTAGAAGTAAAAACTAGATGGAGGCAACATATACGATCGTTACCTAACGAAGCTTGGAAATTCCGTTCAATCCACAATGAGGTTGTTGTGTACAACGACGGCTGAAGAATCGCGCCCCGGAAAGCTGTCAAGTCAAGTCAAGTCAAATTTATTAAAGGAAATATAGGCAAACGCCTTTGAACTCCCTCTTGGTAGATAGGATTTAAGAAATGCATCGGCAAAGCCGAACATTCTAAAGAAGTCGTTGACACAATTTCAAACGACTACTCGCTTGTTTCAAGTAATAAACTCACACGCAGTTTACACGAGCCAGTAGTGTAACTGAGGAAGAATAGCAGACAGTGAAAAAACTCCTAAGGCTGTCAACTACTGCAATAACACGGTCCTACGCTCAGGACTGAAAGTCGATCTGGAGGCAATGGCTTCTTCCTAATATTGTCTGTAGAGTCAAGCGCATGTAGTGGTGACCAAGTCATGTGTGTGGGACGCGTAGACGCGTAGACAGTGTCTTGCCATCAAATCATGGTGGTTGAGGGAGGCGAAAGTGCGGTAGATGTGGCGCAAGTCTAGCTCACTATAAACTTATTCACGTGAAAGCCACTAGTGCTCCGTTCTCATCGTGGGACACGCTGCTGAAGTTGTTGTCACCTACGATGGACGAATTGATTTATTCAATTGAAAAAGGTCGTCGAAAATGGTGTGGAGGAGGGGAGGGGGTTGTCAGATCCCCAAAATTCTATCTCCCAAACAAGGAGGGTATGGACTCAGAACCTCATCGACAGTTGGTTCACCTGAATGAACAACTGCATTCACTGTGTTTTATCATCTGCCGACAGATGACAAAAAGACAAGGTACAAATTTTCATATTCTACTCCTCTCAAAGTGCTAAAATAACCGGGAATTCAAAAAAAACCCGTGCAAAGAAAGAAACATTGCCAGGGCACTTCCTGCCATCTGTCATTGCTGTCGTCAGTCAGTCAGTCAGGTTTTCGTGGTTGGGGAGAAGAGCCGGTGCCTACTAGGAATTTTGGGCCAAATGCGCTGACCTTAGGGCGCGCGGTTACGATAGGGAATACTAACGAGGGTTCATTAAGTCGGCACTCCTTCTCTGCATAATTATGTGCGTGTGTGTGTCGCTTTGTGTGACTGCCTGTCCTAGACCAGAGGACACAACTAGACGAGCACGTCCGGTAACCTGACCAGTGAGCGCGCGCTTCCTCGATCGCATCAACATGCCCGATCACAATCAACAGGCCCGTGGCTTAGTGGAAGAGCGTTGAAAACGGAGACGGGTTCAAATGCCCCCTGGGGTGCGGAAACCCGCGGAATCAAGCTCAGATTGCGCACAGGCTGTATTTGGCTTCATATAGTACAGTTGGCGTAAAGGAAAAGCTTCCTCTCATAAAATTGTTTCTTCCGGAGTAATCTGCAAATGAGGATGCACGTAGCCAATGAAATCGCCCAGGCAAAGACGCCATTTGTAGAGAGTGGGGATCGGTTGTGCAAACTGGGCTTGACTGAGAGGTAGGAGGCTATAAAGAGTCACAGAAGTATTAACCACTCAAGCTTCCCCCCCCAAAGAAAAAACACTCAACCAATTTGACTTGCTGTTGGAAAAAGAAGATGTCACAATGACGTGACTCCTGCCTTTCTTCTTTTTGCCTACTTCAGAAAGAGTCTTATTACCAGAGTTTTATACCGAAATGGTGGACAGTGCAGAGACGACATCACGATATTTTCTCTTCCTCCGACATGTTCGCTGAATAGAGGTGAAATGTTGCCTTAAGTGCGACAAACTGAGACTGTTAAGGCACCAGAAGGTCCGTCGAAAGAACGTGTCAGTAGGAAGTGCAGAAGAAGGACATACCAGCCTGCCCAATCAGTCCGAAACGGTAACGAAATCTTCCATTATTGTGGTTTGAAGGGAAGACTCTCCACAGTAATTTGATCCTCTAAGTAATTTTAGAGCGAGTTTATCTCCAGAGCAGCGGAATGCCACTGGAAAAAGGGCCTATATGGTCCCTTAATGGAGGGAAAATCTTGGGTTGATGCTGGAGTAGGCATAACCTAACGACCTCGGGCGAAAATACGCCGCCAGGTGATACAACCTAAAGACAGACTGCTCCCTACTGATACCTCTGCAGTTTTCTACAAGATACGCTGCAAAAATGGGAACTGCAAGTAGGTTGGATAAACGGAACAAATATTGTAGACCCGCCTACACGAACTCAAGATGGCGGCTCGGAGACCATACCCAAAACTACAACTTGCAACACGTCGGAGAGACCGGCCATAACTTCGATATTCAAGGAGCAGCCATCGTAGGCCAAGGAAACTCAAAGCGGAAAGACTGACGCTTGCGGCATGGTACTCAGATGTCAACTCCGCCAACTGGCATCTGGACCTTCCCGTAGCCTACAAAGTCCTACGCCATTACATGAGTAAAGGACAGGGAAAATATTGCCTTAAGTGTGACAGACTGAGACTGTTCACGCACAAGAAGGGCCGTGGATAGAATGTGCCGGTTTTAAAGTTCAGAAGAAAGGGGCACCAGCCTGTCCAATCAGTAAGAAATAGGAACGAAATTCCGCCGTTATTGTGGCTTAAAGGGAAGACTCTACACTGTAGTTTGAAGTTCGAAGTCATTTTAGAGCTAGTTTCTTTCCACAGAAACAGAATGCCACTCCAATTTTATTGGTAGATGCCCAAATGCGGTGATTGACCGGTTCAATTACTGCTGGGAAGTCTGTCGCTAGGAGAAAAAAGTTGAGCGGAACGCCTTAAAATCCAATAGAAATCAACAAGACCAAACTCGTAAGCACAATCGTGGCCGTCTCTTAGTCGGAGAAGAAGCACCCACCGTAGAAATCAATTGCGATCAGGTACAGAATTATCGGAACCATGCTTCACGCATTAATAGTCCATGGTTCTTTGGATTTTGTCAGGGTACCAATGTTAGACACTTCTACATACACAAACGAGATGAAGCGACATTGATCCCTGACGCTGAACGCGAAGCAGAAGCTGGTTGAAGAATACATTCTGACAAATCGCCAACTCATCGGTGACTTTATCAAGGCTGGGTACGACCACAAAAATGTAACTCACTCGAAAAAATTACGCTGATCCGAATACAGATGCGCACATCCAGCAAGTCCAGAGGACTTGGCTAGACACAGCAAGATTCCGATTTCGAAAAAAAACACAGTTTCAAATCATTTAATTCAGGCGCACTAGGATTAACTTTGCTGGCGTCTTTTTAAAGGAGATTTAGATAACTTCTTTGGAATCCTATGCGCGCATGGTCCACTAACTTAAGCCCAGCGTGAAACACCAACAGTATATCCGTGCTCGGCCAAGTGGAACTTCACTGATTCTGCATCCTCCCGGACAAGTGGCCCATAATCTCAGCGTTCACACCTCCCTTCACTTACAGCAGGATTTGAGTCACCCCAATTCCTCCCCCCCCCCCACACCTTCACCCCTATTCCATGTAACTTCTGCCCCCAAATCCTCTAGTGCGAAAATTCCAGCCCTCGCTTTCCATTTATTCTGACGACGGGGCCGTCTGACCTGCTTGAAAATTCACGAGTAAAATGCGATGTTCCGAAGAGCCTTCTTTCTTCATAGGGGACTCAAAGATGACCCACTTACGTCCCCCTCAAATATACTGATACTGCTGTTTAAGAAGCATTTTTTGCTTGACTGTCAACTTAACTATGATTCAATTTACATTTAGTTTTTACCTATGCAGCCGACATACGTTAACCCTTTGATTCTGTTCTAGGGTCAGCAACTATTAGGATAGGAATCGCGATATGACAGTGTTGGGATGAGCCAAACAGACAGATAGCCGGTGCAAGCATCCGCGCGCACAGCAGGCTATCGATCGGCAAAACACGCAACTGGCAGTCAGATTAATCAATAATTCAAAATTTAAGCTGAATGTCAGCCGCCGAGTCCCAGCCAATCACGCCGGTAGCCAAAAGCTGATTGGCTCGATGGACCTAGCTCACAGTGTTTTATTGCCCTAATTGTGTACTATCTGTTATATTCAAGGACTTGCGCTGACTTGCTGTAACGTGCTTGTCTCAGTAAACTCCTTCTCTCTGGCCAACTAGTCTTCTCTCTGTCTCACTCTTACGGGTTCTTTGGTTCGGCGTTCGACTTAATTAGCCGTACCAGACGCGGATTATTACAGGTAGCACACTGTTGTCTGGGCTTGTGAGCCGTTTCTGCACTTGCTCCTGGTCGCTGTCCAACTGCCTGTCTGCGCCCAGACGCACTTCACAAAAAGGGGAAACTGCGATGGTCATTTCTGACTTTTTGGTCAAAGTCCTCGTTAGGCAGCCACTATACCCACTTCAGGCTTGGGGATTTGTTGAGACTTGAACCTACATCCGCTTAGCATTAAGTTCAACGCCCTGCCATTCAGTCGCAGATGCCTTTGTGTTTGCGATCGACAATAATATACAAAGTGAAGTACTAGAATAGACTTGACTAATCCGACCTGAGCTGAGGACAAAATAGGGACAAAACGTTTTGCCACCTCTTCTTGTGCATTTCCCCTGCGCCATTCAGGCAACCGCCCTTCCCCCACCCGGGCCTCTCCCAGCACTGCCAGGCAGAAATAATCACTGATTTAGATCGAGATAATCCACCGCCGAACCTCGGTCTCCCCCATTTCCCCCTGGGAATACCGTTCGCAGTAAGACCCCAATGAAGTTTGGCAAACGGCCCTCTTTGAAGCCACTTTAACCCTGGCCTCACCTGCTCCTGCTTTGATGGCGTTTAAATTCAGTAGATTGTAAACAAACACATACACAAAAAGCTGAGCAAACGGTTTTAAGGCCGCAGATGCCATCAGCAGCGGTGGCGGCAACGACCGCTAGTCTATAGGTTGGGCAGAAGGGTTGGCGCGAGACAAGCTCCCCCTCCCTGCACGACCGAAGCGATTATCAGGGTGCCTAGCCGGCGTGATCAATCAGCCCCGACGACGACGAAATTCGTATAATCCACACCGAGTTGGCCACAACATACATTCCGTCGTTTTGTTACACAGCGAGAGCGACTTACCCGCAGTTGCCATTGTATTCAAATCTGCCCTGGTTCAACTGCATGGCCAAATCGGGGGTTTGAAAGTTGAGAGCGACCATCTGACAGCCAGCATTCCAGAATATCTGAAAAAAAAAATAGATGCCAGTCACACATTTGGTAGACAACAACGATTCATAACGATTACTATAATGTTATGTCTTTCTGCCTATAACCTTAGCCGCTTCGTGGTGAAGACTCGAGTGAGAGCTCTAATGGCAACATGAACGGACGAGTGTGTCCTCTAACAGATCGGTGCACGCGCATCTGCCACCATATATGGCTTTGAAACACATGCACGATTTGACAGCATCTGTTTGTAAATAGGGTTTTCAAGGTTCTGCCTATCTCCCTTATATATAATGAAATTATGCTGAACGAGACAAGGGTGTAGAGGGATAAGGCAGCCGGGCAAGAATGCACTAAACTTGCGGGAGTAGAGTGAGTGGGTGGGAGGGATTTCTGAAGGCCACTACGAATTTGGCGACATCCATCGAGACAAGGAAAGACCGGATGGAAATGTCACAGAAAACCGGATGAAAAGAATCAGCTTTCACACTTATTGGCTTAGACTAAAGAAGGACAGGACACAGATAGTTAAAAACGCTTATATCTCCCCCCTCTCAGTTTCCAAGCAGAACATGACAACACGAACTGATGGTTTTGCACTAAATTCCATGCAAATTCGGGTCAGGACAAAATTAGAATCACAAACACGATCGCTGGAACAAGAAGTTTATTAGCCTGACCTTTCGCATTCTCGTTCGAATCCATCATCAGAGACCCGGTCAGGTAGGGACATTGGATTGACCAGGTGATGCAGTATTTGCAGGATGTAGTTGCTAGGCCACTACACGCCTGTCACAATTGCGAGCTTCCGAATGAATCGCGAATATTTGCACGTGATGTGATAATTGTCCAACCGAACAGACGTTGCACTATGCCGTTGCTGCCAACTAGGACAGGCATCTAGTGGCCTTGCAAATACAGCTCATAAGTTCTGCAACACATGGGCAATCCAATACCCTTTTCGGAGTGAGAATAGGAAACGCCGTCCTTATAAAGCTCTTGTTCGTGTGATCTTGCCTCTCACTTCGCGACTTCTTCATGCTATTTGCCTCTTGACATCTACTAGCAAATTAGGGTCACAGCTACACTTCCGATTAGCGTTAAGAACAGGGAAAATACACCCTCCATGGAATTTATCTCTGAACCACCTGGGCAACAATGACTTACATGGCTCCCTAAATAGGACATCGGAACAGGAATCGCTCGCAATACAGGTATCTTTGCGCTTATCATCAGGGAAAAGAACGTAAGGTTTGTGGTAAAAGTTCAATTTAGGATGAGGGTTTAAGGGAAGGATTAAGGTTAGGGTTAATTTTAACTATAAGATTGTGGTATAGACTGTAGGGTAAAAGTAGCTTATGTAGGCCCACTCATTAATCCCTACTCCCTGCATGTTTTCCTAACAAAACGGTGATTATAGGGTTTTATGGGTGCGGAATTAGGACCTGCAGTGGAGTGTACTTTAATAAATGCTGAATGCATTTTTATTTTACTGTATTTAGAAATTTTGTTGATTTATATCTACAGATTTTTCTAATCTGTATTATTGTTTAACTTATTGCGGAAAAACCCGACTACCAAAGAGCAGGTTTTTTTAATTTCCCGAATAATTAAAATGGCGGTTAGGTGGGCGTCTACTTCATCTTACCGGAGGTCCAACTGACCGTTCTGGAGTTAGATTAGTATAGTCTGCGGCGCGAAGCACCGCGCACACCTTCAATTTACATGCGGAACAACTTACTCCCAGCGGCCGCGGGTAGCAACTTCGACTACATTTTTTCACTTTACAGTAACTTCTAAAAATTTCCTTCGCTGCCTATCCTATTTCCCCACCCCCGAAAACTCTATAACCACTGTTTTAGCAGGACAAAATGCTGGGACTAGGGGTATATGAGTGGGCCTACATGAGCTATTTTTGTTGAGTGGAGTTTGGGTTACGATGAAGGCTACAATAAACATTACCGGCAGAGACAAGGGAGATTGGAATGAACACTTCTGACTCATGGAGCGTCATCAGCCAGCCATACCGAACCCCAGCTGGTACACAACCCGCAGCTCGATTCCGCTACCTGTTGATTAGAAATCCAATGCTCTAACCCATTGCGCCTGTTAGGGGCGATGCTCATCTACATGTATTACTAGCCACTGTACAGCTACTGGGGGTAAGGAAATGAGCCGCATAGTAGAACGAGACTTAAATCAAGCGACCGCCGCCCTGATTAGTTGGACGGCGCGTTCCTCTCCCCGCGTCCTCTTTAGAAGGCCAAATAAGTAACTGCTAGAGATTTGGGGGATGCGAGCCTCTTCGAAAGCGTGACACAAAACGGGCGTGCTCTTTACGAATTTGTTTATAAAATCTACATTATGGACTGCTTTTTTCAGAACGATGGTCCAGGAGCTTCAGCAAACATGGAAACTAGGTAAAAGCAAGAAGTGTGTGCGTATATGCAGGCATAATGCTGATGGGCAGCTAGAAGTGAAAAGCATTAAAGAAAGGAGAAAAAATATGAGCAAAGGCGAGATCAAGTAAAAGTTGAGGAAGAATGAGATCAATTACCTGTGGCATGTAATTGCTGGAGTCTACACGGTTGCCCCGGGGGTATATTCGACTCATCTGCCGTTTGTTATAGCTAGTCAAGACGTGGTTAAGGAAAATATGCCACAAAGACTGGCACCCTCGTGAGAAGGTAGAAATTGCAATGTATAGTATATAGAATGAAAACATTATACGGAATAAAATCGCCCGCCACCACTTTCATGCAACCGAGGGAATATGATACGCAAACAATGAATACAGTAGTAGGCGTACACGGGCATAGAATACAATCATGGAATGTGCGTTTTCTGGGGAAATCGATAGAAACACGAGTTTAAAAAAGGCAACTGCATACATAGCTGTTTGGCACGTCAGTGGAGTTTGCCGAGTGCTGCTCTCCAACAAACAACTAGTGAAGCTGTCCGAATTTCGTCTACTTTAGGGAACAGAGACGTTGGCCTTGCTTACTACTTACTACAAGACCGATGCATGCAGAGCAATTTAAACAGGGCTAGTAAGGAGAGCAGTGGACAGGACCCGAGGACTGCGATTCTCCTGCTCGTGGTAAACGTTGCAAATGCGCTGAACCAGAAGGACTAATGTCACTCGTTTATCCGGCGGCACAGAGTCCGCGCGAACGCCACAGTTCACCCGTCAATTTCGACTATGCCCGTCGTAGGCTCCACAAAAGGGTGGTGCAGGAACGGTGACTTGTGCTGAATTATGGTGAAAGCAGGCTTGCGCAGAATCTGCGGCATCCTCCTTCTTCGATCATTCACCTGCGCCCAATTTGTCAAGACGGAGTCAAGACGACCGGAAGCAGGATCGGACGCAGGTGGCGAGCGCGGCCGAAGCCGCGCCTATGCGTACCACAAGGTCACCCTCCCCATGTTCTGTATTTGTTATCGGCGCGCAACCCGAATGACGCTTGCCGTGCCCTGATCTGCCCCCCCCCCCCCCGTTGGTCCGCTTAGGAGGTCTGTAGAAACGCGTCGCCCAGAGCCACTGCGCTGACTCATGCTGCTCTTTGTGCGATGAGCTCCGCTCGCTGCGCGCTATTGCCCTTTCGCAAGCTTGATGTCAAGTCACCGCGTTTACGCTTGTAGCTAATCGATAATCCTGCCTCATTTGATTAGCGCCAGCTGATTGATTATTCATCGCACAGCCCAAACTTGTCACATCCACACTTTGGTACCTGCACGGCAGGCTATCGTACGCGGCGCAACTGTACAGCTTTCTGTTCGAGTTCAATCAGTCTTGCCAGACTTGTTATTCGGGGGATCCTTCTGGTGTTGAGACAGCAACGAGCTCTCTATAGGTCCACGCAAACCCACAGTTACTGTTGCACACGGGGTGTGGTGACGAAGCCCTTCATGCGGAGTCTCAGTAGCTCGCTCACTACTACGACCACCAGCTGGTTTGGAGGCTAGAAAATTCGACTGGATCGCGGAAGAGGGAAGAGAGCGAACGAGAGAGAGCGAGAGGTCGGTGTTGGCGAATTCATCATCCTCCGCGGCAGACCAGTGCCTTCTTTCATATAGCAAAACTGGCGCCTTTTAATCTATCCAGAGCGCTTTCAGTCATGGCTTGGAAGGCCGCCAGGGGCTCAGCTCCCGATAGGGCTGCGCAGTTTCCAAGATTACGGGGGATAGCTGACAGAAACTTCAAAGTCCTACAGACTGGTCATCAGTTGAACCCGGAGTAGTGACCGCGGGGGCATCCCGCTGTAACTGGTATTGCCTCGGAACGCAAACTTGAGTGGCAAGTCGTGTCCACAATGCATTGTCCTGGTGCTAGCAACATTACGCTCTGGTTTGCCGGTTCAGACGGACGTTTACTGCTGAAAATAATCCGCAATATCTTATTTTTTCCAAACCGGTCGTGTCAATTTCAGAGGATGCAGCAGCATTAGCTGGGGGTCACGAATAAAGGGAGTCTACATAACTTTTCTGTAAATTCAGTTCCCCAACAGAAGAGGAGACAGTTTGGGGGGAGGAGGACAGGGGGAGGGCAGAAGGAGAAAGGCCTTCCACAGCCTCCCTTCTGAACGTAACGTTTAGAGTAGAGTACCAAACAGCGTTCGGAGGTATGTATGTGAAAAGCCATAAATTATGCTAACCGGACCACCTGTCGCACTCCCCCCCCCCCCCAGCTACAAAAACGAGTCCGCACACGATGAGCGAATGTGATTGCGTAGATACAACCGTCATGCAGTAGCAATATGTAGAAAAATTGCTGGAAAGAATACTAAAGAGGAAGGACTGAGACAGACATACAGACACATAACATGACTACAACGAGGGAAAGTACCTGCAGTCTAAAAGTACACAGCGACATAAATATGCATACAGATGCAAAAAGATACACAACGAATTCCGTGCAGTAGCATTTGATCAGGCCCAGAGCTCTGTTTTCATTGAAGGACGATACGTGGAAGGAGAGATTCCTTTCTCAAACCGCATGCAAGACAGGCAAAAAAGGATGGAAGACCGTAAAAACCACAGTAAACGGCTACATGAAGATATAGACAAAACCAAAACCAAAATGTCACAACACCACACACCACATAAAGGTGAACAAAGCATCTAGCTTCAGAAAATCGACTCTAATGTCTGCTGCTCTAAGTAGGCCAGGCCAAGATTCCACTTAAGACGGTGATTAGCAAACCCCCTTCAAGAGAGGTCATCACTATAACGCCTGCGTCTACGCGCGTGTGGACCAACAGGGGTGCTACATGTGTAAACATGAATACGCCCTCGGGACAATGGTAATCCTCATCGTTTTTGACAGAGGAACTATACTAATCATACGGTGAGGGTTGGTTTCGTCTTCCTGCAGACGACTTCAAAGAGTGTACACCGCTGTCTCCCCCTCTCACCTACTTTCGTTCAGTACTCAGCATCAACGGTAGTAGCAAATCTACTAGGTAGGAGGCTTAGTGGAATCAGCCAATCGCAAACTACCTTCAGCCGCAAACGGTAGAAAACTTCGTCCATAATGGACGAAAACTTTAGACTTTTCTTACATTAGCCCCTGGGACGATCTACTATCAAAATGGCCCTTCACCGTGTGACGCCTATAAAATATCCACCAACTATAACCTCAATTCCGATGTACTCGACTCATACTCAGAACGTAGTAAGGTGAGCAATAAAAATAGGATTCACAGCCTGAAGTTCCGCAAGTTCACCGAGCAGGCGGCCACTGTGCGGCGAAGTCCCAGAAGGCGCAATGCAGGAAAATAGAACCAAAGGATCCCCAAAGCCCACAGAACTGGCCAATCAAATTTTACAGTCATCTCGACCGCCATCGGAAGCCACACATACGCAGCCACCCAAGTCCGTACACGCATGCAAAACAACTGGACATTTTGAGACATTTGGGCTAGGTTACAGAAGCGGAAGCACGTACAGGCACGATGGCCAGGCGGGAAGGAGGGGAGACGAAGGCGAGAAAACATGCATGATCCTAGTCAAAAGGGATACTTTACAAACTCTATGGCCTCATTCTTCATGAGACCCAAGGCCACAGTCTCACTGAACGAAGACATGTGATAGTGAATGTTTTCGTCTACACCACAGACAATGAATGACCATGCAATGAGGTGCAAGGACAGTGTGCAAGGGGGGGGGGGGAGGGGAGAAAGAGAGAAGAAGGGTGGAAAAGAGAATTCGGTTACTGATGCGTGACAAAGGGACCAAGGATAATACAACTTGCGAGTCGCGGGTTGTTGGTAAAGGAGGCGGGGGGGGGGTTTATTATCGGACAGGAGATAATGCCCTTTAAAAGGTGCCAACTTACCGGTTATCAGAATTGGATTAATAGGTATTTACTAACACAAGGTGCTTTCGTGAAGAAAACCTCAGCTGGCATGTCAGAGCCCAATTAGAGGACATCGAGCCTTTTATCCACAGTCTGCCCTAGCAGAGGAAGCAGCTTGCCCACCTTGCTTCCCTCACGTGTCGCTCACTAGGGGTGTTATCGTGAGACGGGGTGGGGAGCAAAGAACAGTTGTTTACTCTCATTCTCTGGCCCGGTCCGAAAAGCGAAAAAAAACTGACAGGTGGAAAGCCACCTTCTAACCTCACGTCTTTTGCTATCAGCCCGATCTAATTATAGGACAATTTACAACATGGCTGTATCAGAGGCAGCCACTAGGAAGAGGAAGGCTTTACTACAACAGACAAGGGAAATTGTCAGTAAAAGAAAAGAAAAAAGCCACTTCTGCCTTCTAGGCTTAGTTGATTTGCCAGTCGAAAGACAGGCCCGGACGTGAAATTCTTCGCGGTTGAGCTGATAGATTTCAACTCAAATATTCCTACCTTATTACGCAGTGAGCCTAAATAGCTATATCCCGAAGGATTTACTCCAAATTTGCGCATTTATTTAGGAGGGGAAATTAAAAACACAGATAAAAATAGTCATTCCAGACAACCTTCTCCTAGTGCTTCTGGCAATATCCTAACAAGCATCGAAACCATTGACGCGGACACTCCCAGTCCGCGCAGGTTAAACTACCTACTAATCCAACAAACAGTAGTATAATACAGCACACGAGAGAGAGAGAGAGGAGGGAATGAGAACATGGGGTACGCATCGCGCAGGGGAGGGTAAAGGCTGACCTTCGGCAACGTCGAAACCCTGAAACTTCACAGCCTGAGCGTAGTTGACCATGGAGGAGAGCAGCGGGTGAATGGCGGTGGTGGCTCCCGTGTAGTGATACTGCGCCAGCATCGCCTGCTCCTCCTCGGCGGTCAGACTTCCCTACAGAAGGCACAGCAGCAACAGCAGCAGGTTAGATAAGAATCAAGCCAGGGCTACGTGATGCTGATGATGATGGTGGTGGTGATGGTGATGGTGATGATGATTGAGAATGAGCGAACAAACACCACGGTATTGCGCTGTCAGACACGCGTGAACGCGTACAAAGAACGAAAATCTGACGAAGCAGATGACAAGCTGTCCTCTATCTAGCAGGTTGAATAGATAGTTTTGAGCGGATTGGAAGTAGGGAGGATGCAGATTTTAAAAAAACGTTCTGAATCAACTGAATTGTAACTGAGCGAACCGGTCGGTTGCCGTGGTTGGACCGACGGTCTTGTGTGGGAATGCCTCGTTAGGACGGCGTGCACATTGAGTTAAGCTGGGCCCTAACATCGACAATTGACTTGCACCGTCAAATATATTTTCTATCTGGTACTATCTCAGCCACAGCATCGCGCCCATCTCAGGCGGTGACCTGTTGCCGGCGGCGGTAGAAAGAGTGAGGTCGATCCTCAGTTCACTGCTTTTCTCATTATAAACAATTGGACGCGCTTGAAATTATCACGGTTTGCTAACAGCCGTGGCTTGGAGGGTCGCCAACTGACGGGACAACTCGGACACCACAGTCAGCCCAGTATGTGTCTCGTTGAGCGGAATGGCTGACCATGGGCTGAGAGACAGACAATTCGTATTGATTTTCTACACGTGCAAACTTTTGTTTTGTACATACGCCATAACTGGTTCTCCATTCGTTGCTGTGTTCTATCTCTGACGATGGACTCTTGTAGGAGTTCAAAAGCTCAGACTAATAAAACTATGATTCTGGTGATCGACACAGCTTCTTCTTCTTCTTCTTCTCCTCAATCTATACACGTACCTGTGATGCGAGACTTTGCCTCAAGTCCCATTGTGACCAGTACTATATGCAAGGATGGACGTCGATAAAGAAAAGGGAAGCCGAGAGGGCCATTCGAAACCCAGGTTATCTTAACCGGCGATTGAATATAGCTCACCAACGACGGCAAACACACCAGAAATGGTCATCTCAGTCTCTCCTGCCCTGGTCCGTACTCCTTCTTGCATAGCTTACCGATCGCTATGCGACTGCCTGAGAGGACTTCGCTTGGATTCCAAGATGCGACGGGACGAACAGGTTCCGTAACCTCATCAGTGAACGCCCTCCCGCCACTGTTAATATTATCGGTCGCGCGTGAAAGAAGAAAGAGTCAGTAGCACAATTTAAAGGCGTTGGAACACCCAATGACCAGCGAATCTGTATTCAGCTCCTGAGATATCCCAACCTGGGAGTGGGGGTATGACCATGGTTACTAAGCCGGAAAAGGGCAATTCAGTCTCTCGTATCTTCGTTAGTGCGCCGTTCTTGATCTAAATTTTGTTGACCAGCTAATCTTCCCGCGTTTAACGCAGGCTAGGGAATGGACTATCAAGCTCAACTGTACCTTCAATCGCGGCCGCCGCGAGTGGGATTTGCCGATATATTCGTCACGTGCCATCTTCTATTTAATGTGATTCGTCATCACGGGCTGGGCGGTTCGGTTCACGTGGATTATCTAACAGCGTTCTCGGTTTTCATTCAGTCCGCCTTTTTTTAACTCCTACTTTCTGATCTTTCAAATTGGCGCTCGTATTTTCCGACTGTGCGCGTGTATTTAAACAAACACGTGACGTAAATGTAACATTTTACAGTTTGCTTCCCGGAACACACAGGCATCTGTCAGCAGTTTCTTCAACCCCACCCATAAAAATCTTACTACCCCCCTGCCTTGCCTCTATTTTTTCTCATAACTGATCGTCACCTACCAAACAAACAAACGAACATGCCGGACATTTTGGCTGTGAAGCTACAGTAGGAGCCCTCTTGGTTCTTTTCACTGAATAGTAAGTTAGACGAAAACAATATCGTCTATGGCTGGAAGGCTGAGGAGGGGACTGTGCCGCTGCGGTTGCATACTCTCTTGAACAGCAAACAGTCTTAGCAGGGGCAAAAAACATTTCCAGACATGGTCTACAGACAGGTGACGGTGCTGTAAAACAAAAAGTCAACATAACAGGCAACGTGTTTACAGAGACACACTGGCAGAGCTGCTTATCTTCAAGAAAAAAAAACCGAACTTGCAGTAGAAAATGTCTTTCGCGAATGGCCCACTTTTTAAAACATCTCAAAATGACCTCCCTTTGAAGAAGTGTCTACATTTTCTTTGACGTGAGCAATTAACCGGATGATTGGACCTCTTGGGTGGACAAAAAACCCCGAGACTACTCTGCGTCGAGTCAATGCGCACTTTCGTTTGAGGGCCAGCAGATATATGCATATGAAGGACGCAGACTTGGACTGGCAAATGACCCCAAATGCGTGTAGGAGAGAATTCGGCGAGGATATGATGAATAGACATTAGAGCCAGGAGACTGACCAACCTATACAGCTGACATCTGTTGTCTACCATCATGGACAGAAGTAAAAACGAGGCCGAAAAGTCGGTGCGTGTGTGCGCCAATTACAGAACAGGTCATCCGGAGCGCCTACGAGTAGAAGACAGTGGAGTGCCCTTCAACGAGACCGCTGTCAAGTGATCATGTCAGATGAATAGACAGCCACGGACAGTGAAGCGATAATATCTCCTCATTGATGCATTTAAGAGGGCCAGAAGCCGTAAAGGATTACTATATATGGCTAACGATGTCCGCATAGGATAGATGACCATCCGGGAACTGTAAGAAGCTGTGCATCCGGACCAGCCTGTGGTGGCCAAACTTGCCTCTCGCGACTGTTAGCTCGTGCGCACCGATGTTTGCCGACCCAAATCCAGTCTGGCCAATCACCACCCTGGGGCTCAATCACAAATGACCTTGCCGGAGAAGCTATCATAACTTTCACGCTCTCACACGTTGGGTGCCGGCCGTCACGGCTTCGCACGCACATTCGTCCAACAGTCTCTCAATTAACTCTGTATACAGAATGCAGTATTCTTCCCACCTGGCATCCCTATCCTGTTCCCGCGCGAAACTGGATTTGAAGATGGCAGCGGCAAGGGTAAATTCATGTTAACCTAAGCCACTGCGGTAAGCTGTTCGTGCAACCAAGTTTTAGAATTTCCAAGTGGTGATAGTGTGATAGTCATATCACATCCGGTAAACACAAACAATGTTCATCTAGACTGCTCCAACGCACGGAGTTGACTTCCTGGTAAGTGGCAACAACTAGAAGTAGACACAAGAGGCTTCTTGGGAAAGAGGCTCCGTTCCCTAAAGGGAGGCAAGCTAATTCGAGCGCGTCAAGTATCGACTGAAACGCCGACGCCCAGGTGCAAACTGGCAACTGGCGAATTAAGCAGGTGGATGAAGACGAGGACGAGGTGTTGTAAGAATGGTCACGCAAGGAAAGCAGGGGGTTTCGTGTGCGGCAGTCTATACCCAAACGACAGTACAGAGGCTGTAATGCTTCGGCAAAATCCCAACCAAATGGCGCCTTAAGTAGACTGCAGAAGAGCGCTAACTAAGTCTACGACAGCAAACAACTGTCGTAGATTGGCGCCGACCTGGTAAGTTTTAAGAAGACAGTTCGCAGACAATCTGCTGTCATGGGAAAGAAAATAATATTATGCGAGCTGAGAACGCACCTCCTCCTGAGTTTGTATGGCCGCAGGTCGAGAGCGTCAGGTGGGCGATGGGAGACACACGGACAGATAATTGAGGGAGAGGAAGGGAAGAAAAAGGAACAGTGGATGAGTTTGTGCTCCAAGCATTTACTCTCGAGCATATATACATATATAACAATTACATGGATCCGAAAAAGCAAAGGAAGAACGGAACGGTAAGTTGAACCTCAGGGGGTTGAAGTAGACGACCTCCTAACCATCATTTTTTTTATTTTTCCAGGAATTTCGAAAAACCAGCATTTTGATAATCGGGTTTTTCCGCAAGACGCTGAATGATAATACAAATTAGGAAAACATACATATGTAAGTCAACATTTCTCAATAAAATCAAATAAAAATGCATACAGCATATCACCATACTCACTATGTAACTGCCTGTGTGGACTTTAATTGGGAACTCCTGGGCAAAGCGGAACTTGATTGTTCCTCTACTAGATCGGCGAAGCACATATATTCATCATATTCCCGATCTCAACCGACAAAGCAACGAGTCTGTGGTGAAATGGTAGAGTGGTAAACTCAAAGGTCCCGGGTTCGAATCTTGGGGGTTCCCATCCTTGATATTCGATATGACTGGCTGATGACGGCTAGCAAGCCAACAATGGCCATTCCGGTCTCCCTTTGCTTTGTCGGATCCATTACATCATATCATCATAGTCACTAGATGACTGCCTGCGCGAACTCGAATCGTGAGCTCCTGGGCAAAGCGAAACTTAACTGTTCCTCTAGTAGATCAGCGAAGCAGATATATTCAGATGTAACAACGGTGGAAGGGTGCTCAACATCGGTTACGGCAGTCACTTCTGCGATTGGATCTAAAGCCTCACAAGCGACTAGTATTACATTCAGAATGAAACTGCTGACAAAGAGCATGAAGCAACTGGAGTGATCACTTCGTGTTTATTAGATCTAGCTCAAGCTGCGAAAGCATTGTGGGACAAGTGAGTCCCGTAAACCTTTGGTCAGTGCCCATCCACCATAGATAATATCACCGATAGAAATCAATAGATCAACGAACCCGTGGCTCAATGGTGATGGCGTTAGATTTCTAACTGACAGGTCACGGGTTCAAGCCACAGATCTTGTGGCCTGTGAGGTTGGTTATGGCCAGCTGGTGATGACCAAAAGGTCAGAAATGATTATTCCAGCCTCTCTTGCCATTATTGGCGAGTTTATTCGGCCTACATATGCATATATGGTAGATGAACGCTTACCTGTCCCTTTACGGCATATACTCGCCTCCTTTTGCTTTAGCGCTCAATCTAGAGCCCTCCTTGATAGTAACACAGCATCTAGCACGATATGCAGGAGACTACTGGCAGAAACAAAGGACACTTGAATGGCGACTTTTTGTCCTAAGAGCTGTCGTCAGCCAACTAGATTTGTGCAGCCTGTTTCTCAAACCCGGACTCTTTGCCCATCGAGCTTTATTAAATCTGAAGCTTTAGCAAGAAGCTATGAGTCATCCAAAAGTCAGGTGATCAACATCGAACACCTGCACACATAGTATTTCGTATGAACAGCGACTACTGATGCGTCCACCGAATGACAAGCACCCTGAATATGCAGCTATAAACATAACAGAGGTCACATGAGGCCGGCAAGTGGACAGGCAAAAGTTCACATGTCCGGCACGGTTATACGAGGCAGTCGTATAGGCCTGACGATGGCGTATGAAATCAACACCTCTTCTGAAACGCCAATAAAATCTGCGTGCTCCCATTCCAGTGCTTAGAACTAATCGATATGCCCCTGGCAAATCAGCATATTTGGCTCACTAGTCAGATGGGGTGGGGCAATTTACCATACCTCCCACGCGGCTTCGTACGTTTTGTTCACGGACAGTTCCACAGTTTCATTAGGACGCTGCGAGTTAATAATAACTCGCAAATGTCCTTTGTTCTTACATACATAGGCAAAGTCGACTCTCATCTTCACTCCAAAGGGACCTGCATCCGGACCTCACTGACTGACTGAATTGCTGCTGCACACCTGATGTTGGAGTATGTAAAACTGAAGATGGTTGACAGGCCAGGAACGGCCAACACAGTCTTCCCTGTCATCGTATTACAAATCTCCTTCCTGACCGAAACTCCGCTCTCCTCTCCATGAAAACACCGTCTTTTAGCTTCCTTCGGAATTAAGGGTTGTGTTCTCCTGGCCGTAAAAATGCTGCTCGGATTTCCCTACCAATGAAATCAGACGACTGGCGTCCAGAAACGCCCTATGGTAGACTGTAATTATGTAGGTCGCCTTGGAGCTCATTGTAAATTCCTCACAGGCAGTGAGTCCCATTGTAACCATTAATATATGCGAAAGAAGAGGTACCGACAAAGAGAAAGGAGACTGAGAGGGGCAGTTGAATCACAAGTTATCTAAACCTGCAATTATATGAAGCTCACCGAGGATGGTGAGTGCACCAGAAATGGTCATCCCAGTCTCCTGGCCGTATTCCTTCTTGAATAGCTTACTGGTCGCTATACGACTGCGCGAAAAGACTCTCAACTAAATTCCAAGACGCAGAGGAATGAACATATCCCGCAATATTATCCACGAAAGTCCTTCCGCAACTGCTAATATTCCCGATCGCAATCGAGAGGACAACGAACCGGTTGCGCACTGCTAGAGCATTATAACGCCCAATGACCAGAGAATCTGGGCTTAGATCCTGGGATATCGCAAGCCGAGATTGGGTATGACTATGGTATTTCAGTCTCAGTTACCTTTTCCGGTGCGCCGTTCTAGATCTGGATTCTGTTTACCAGTCAGGCTTCTCGAGTATTGCTACAGATGGAAGAGACTAATATTCACATGTTATCTAACCTCTACAACGACAACCGAGATAATAATCAGAGTTAAAAAACTACTTTGGGATAATTGACTAACAAGTTTAAGAGCCCAGCACGTGGGCGGCGCCAGCTAAAAAATCTCAACCAACCACCACCAAGCCAGTGTCCCAATAAAACTTCGAGGGCGGTACAGACACATTAAAAACACACCTTCTTGTTCACAAGACGTTTCATTTCAGCCTCTGAAAGCTTGCAAGGCAGCGAGGCACCGAAAGGGGAGAGAGTGTTGATAGTGGTGCCGGATCCTGGCCGACTTTTGGCCTCCGGATGGGGATCAATGTCGAGGGGCTTTGGTGTCATTGTTGGGTCGATATCTTATAAGGAAAAAAATTAAACGTAGCAAAGTTTAGAAGCGGAAAATGCTCTGCAGCTACTAACGCACCTTGAGGTAATCGGATAAGCTCATGAAAAAGTCATAGCAGCACAACTACTCCCCAGAGGTGTTTTTTGCCAAAGGCCCGAGGGAACCAAAAAACGTCAACTGATAAGAAATTAAATGAGACGACTGAGCAGGAGGTGGCGAGGAAAGTGACCGCGGAAAAATAAACTGTAAACAGTGAGATTGCAAAGGAAAAGGGTAAGAAGAGCCAGACCAAGGTACCCAACGAAAAGGTCAAACATTGAACAGAACGCTGGAAAATCGGTGTTAAAAAGAGCCAAGGCTGCTATTTTAAACTGTTATTTATAACCCTTTGGACATGGCCTGGAATTGGCTAGTTGGCCCCAAGGGCAACTGTCTTTCAGGCAGAACTTCCAATGGCAGAACTGCAAATATTTGCTGACGCGTTAAACTGCGAAGAAAAAAGGTGGAGCCGGAATGAACTTGCCAATGTCCCCAGACGACTGCCGTGCAACTTTATTGACTTGCCTGACATTTCGGAAAGTATGACCAACTGGCTGTCTCGGAAAACTACAACCTGCCCCTTGCGCGTTCAGGAAAGAGACGTCAAAGAGGTGCCACGGAACCCATTAAAGTTACTACAAGTCAAAAAAACTTTGGCGTCAACGGAATCGACTGTCAAACGTGTAGACAATAATCGTAGTGGAAATGTGATTCCGAGAAGAAGGAAGAGCGTTCATCACCGTGCGAGGCTTATTGTGTGCCTGACGTGTTTCGGCCAGTTGTTTCGTCTGAATCGTTGGTGTGGGTCCCGAATGCGTAACCAAACAATTATCATGAACACACACACACAGCAACAGAGTAATGAAAATCAAGGACCGATTAAATCCTAAGGAGCAGTCGGATGTAGTATACCGCAGCCCCGTGCCTAAAATGCCCTAATAACTACACAGGACAGGCTAGACGCATGCTTGGATCACGCATAGGCAAGCATAAGCTGACGGTAAGACGAGCTGGGGGATTATCAGAAGTGGCTGCCCATACCTACAAAACAGGTTACGCGTTTAACTTCGCGGCCACGACGATAATCACCTCCACCAGGAGAAAAGCAAGCTAGGGATTGATTGAAGTCTGGGCCTCCGATGCTCTATCTATCAGGCGCTGCCTTGCATAGGTCTGCACAGTCAACTACGGACCAGCGTTGCTGATGTTTATTTGGCCCCAACTCCCTATAACAGTCGCTTGTTTCGTTGCCACGTATCTCTGACGATGGACTCCAGTAAGAGCTCAGATGTGATACTAGCGAGCGAAAAAGCCTCCCTTTATTTACTTGTATACTGTATAATGTCCCCTCAAATTACAGATATAAAGAACACCTCAATTCGAATGATAATAGTATAAAAAGCAATCGGTCGCCAAATAAAACCATCCTACGAAAATTGACGGTGAAAAAATACGACACAATATTTTTTCGCATAACGAAGACACGGGAAGCGAGAAGATGCCTATTCAAAAGCTGGCACACCATCGTACAAAACATAATTTTGGTTCACATTCACAGTTAGGCAGCTTTGTTAGCCCGCCTAGGCAACTCTGACCACTTTAAAGGGTGTAGCCAGACCTCTGTGGCGGTGCTTCACGCTCAAACCGCAGTCAGCCACATTCAAGCATGAAGCCGCTTGATAGGGTGAGAATCAAGCTTCCTAGACCGAACTGAACATCACAAGCGCGGACGCACCTACCTCCAGCCAAGCATAAGTCAAATAAGCCCAGTGTAGAGGTGGTGGTAGCAGTAGTAGTAGTAGTAGTAGTAGTAGTAGTAGTAGTAGTAGTAGCAGTAGTAGTAGTAGTAGTAGTAGTAGTAGTAGTAGTAGTAGTAGTAG
>JAYGXS010000001.1:9682636-9726998 GCA_036362985.1 Ligula intestinalis | reverse complement strand
CAAGTTGAGCAAAAAAGGATCGATTTCGTGATCCAAGAAAAAAAACCTTTGATAAGACAAATGACAGTGTGGCGAAAGACTATGCAGGTGGTAAAATTAAGGCAGATTCTTCCGTGGATCAAGAGAGGCAGAGAACAAGAAAGATAAAAAAAATAAACAGAAACACACCATTCAGGGGACCGACTTCACCGTCTACGCAGGCGATCGTATCGGTCAAGTCTGCACTGTCTGTTTCCTCCTGGATGGGATCAGTCTGACCCTTCAAGAACAACTCCAGTTGATCTAAATGCAACACGAACGACAAAAAACGTCAAAGTGGGGACACAGTGCGGTACCGAAACATGTGTAGAGAACAGAGAATTGAGAGTAAAAGGTGGAACCATGGGATTTATCTGGGGGCACGTTTGCCAAAGGCTACGTGACGACGCTGAATATTTGGCTAATCTGTAGTAGTGCATAAACCTGTAATAACAAGATTCATACACTGAACTTGTAAGCCTGGAATCAGCCCACCAAGAGGGCCTGATCACAAGGGCGACGAGGGAGAGGAGACGGAAGAAGAGGGGGGAGATGAGGGGGGGGGGGGGACGGGAGGGGGGGGGGGGGGGGGGGGGGGGGGGAGAAAGAGGAGGTTGGAAGGGGGAACAATATGGGTGAGCAATCTGTCCCGGAACGAATTACTGGCCTCATTCTACCCCTTCCCGATTTACCCCACCTACGCCGAATAGAAGTTATGGCAACCTACAGAATCCCCACCCCACCCCACTCCTCCGCATCTTATTAAAAGAAATTGGCCTCAATGACCGAATGCCATTCAATCACCTATATCGCTACAAATGCCCCGCATAACAGACCCCCTGGTCCTGTGGGATTGCAGTCAAAGCTTGCGTGAATAATGACAGGTGTGTGCACGCACTAGTCCCTTAAAATCCTAGTAAAGAACCCGATTTGACGCTTCCTGATTAATCTATTTTGAGGAGGACTGTTTAAAAGACATTAGTATAGGAAACTGGTATAAGTGAAAAACATGTCAAAGTGAGCATTAAAGTGAGGGTTCGGAGGACTGGAAAACTGAGAACCTGGCCCCAGACCGATGGCCAGAACCAGGGTTGTTCGGACATACGTCGGCTAAGTTCACTTGCACAAGCGAGGCCACTAAAATTTCACTCGGGGAAGTTGGCATTTAAAATAATCACACAAATTTTGGCACGCAAGGTCTCAGAAAAGTCCCTGCAAAGGCATACTATCCTAGAAATTGAGTAGAAGACGACTAGATCGCTGGGACACAAGGGTACAAGAAACGGCCTTGGCCCGCTTTCAAGGCCTCCCCAAAGTGCACAAGGAGGGCACTTCTGTCTGACCCATTGTATCACTGAAAGGCACTCCAACGTAAGGACTGACAAAGTGGATATTTCGGCGTCTCAAATTTCTGACCGCTGATTCGGAGACCACAGTCTGCACATCAACACAGTTCTTGAAGAAACTTAAAGGGATAAGTCTCCTGCCAAGTGATATCATTGTTTCCTTCGATGTCACGTCCCTTTTTACTTCTATCCCTCAGGATCTGGCAGTCGAGACCGTTGAATCACTTCTACGAAACGAAAACGATGAGACGGAAAATTGCCTTGGACATGCCGAATTCCTACAGCTCCTGAAGCTCTGTCTCCGGAGGTATAACCCGTTTATCCTAGAAATTTTAATATCAGTAACCAGCTGCTTTTTTGTATTGTCGGTATTTGCACAATTTTGCATGCTCTATAAAGTTTCCATTTCCTCGGGTTTGCTCCTTTTTTTAACAAAAATTGAGCGGGCCACCCCTAACATCAAATTTCGCTCGCATCGGGCCCCGCGCGTGTCTGGAGGACGCTTCGAAGACTGGGCGTGGCCTGTCTGCCTAGATATCCCTGCCTCTCGCTGCGCGTGTGTCCGCGCGCACGCACAACCAAAAATCTGTCATATTTCATTTAGGTGCAATTGGAATCTTTTGATCTTTCAGTTCACTTTCAGTTTTCTACATGCTTTTTCTCGCTCCCTTTGCGTCATTAGTCCAGGCATAAAAATCGCAATTTATAGATGAAGCTTTTAACAGAATTCGCGCACGATGGACGACCTGGCCACGGAGAGACAGACCTTATATGTGGTCCAATGAGAATTTCAGCTCCACTATCGAATGCATCTGAGGGCCGTTAACCCGGTTAGGACGGCCTAACGAACAGCCTTAGCAAGCAGTTAGCTTGCAAGCAATAGTCGCGCTCACAATAGGACATTAATCGGCCTACACGCGAGCGAAGGCATCGTGCCAGACAATGAATCGATAATTCAAAATTCAAGCTGAATGTCAGCCTCTGAGTCCCAGCCAATCGCACCGGTGGCCAATCCAGAAGGGAAGCTGGTTGGTTCGTGGATCTATCTTACACACGTTCGTTGCTCTAAATCTGTTGGAACTTCAACTCTCAAAGACTTCTGCTGCTGTACGGTTCTTGTCGTGTTCTTCCTTTGGGGACTCACACAAGACGTTATTGAGCGATGATATCTCGGCCTGGGCATCCGTTACAACAAACCCGACTAGGTGTCGGTCTAATGGACCGTCGAAGGAGGGCACCAACCTGGGTGTCCGGTAGCGTAAGACAGTCTGTTCTGGAGCCTATGAAAGGCTGACAACAATCTTTATGCTCTACGTCTCGAAGTCTGGTGGCAATGCAGTCAGCTTCTTTGTCCAACGAACAGGGTTCGACTCCCGGGTCCTCATCATTTTGCTGAAAATTTAGGATGTTCCCTTCTAAATAAATCATTCTTCTCTCTCGCTCGCAGCTACGCTTGGGCAAAACTGTCTTGTGAGGCCCCCTAAAAATAAACTCCCCCCGCCCACTTGTCTTACGGAATTCGTGGTTAAAGGTTAAATACAGAAGTAAAGAGTACAAATGCGTCTTAAATTTGGTGGAGTGGGAACAGCGGGGGTAAATTAAAGCTATCGATTATTGCATCAGTGAGCTAAATTTAGTCAAATCGATCAACAGACTCCTGTTAGTTAGTTTACCGATGCCTACTGACCAATGAGAATAGTAGCCAATTCTTATTGGCGGAATTTATTTTCAGGCAGCCTTTGGCAGGCGGAATTTATTTTCGGCGGCCCCACAAGACAGTTCTACCCAAACTTGCTACAGACTCTAAAAGTTTTGCGTGTCCCGTGCTAGGCTAGCCGACCACTCTGCATCTACCAGTCACCACAGCGAACCTGATTCAAAGATATATGCATATATTACACACATAAACGTAAAAACTGGGAACGAGAACAAGATACGCAGGTCAGTGACAACAAACGAGGTCAACGCAGGCGAGATCAATGGTCGTTGCCATCCCGACACCGAGCAGGACAACGATGAACATCCCCTACCCCGCAGTGCATTCTGCACGAATGGACGTAGAGCCAGCAGAACGCCAGAATGTTCGATACCCATAAATAGTGCGAGGTGTCGTACAGAAGCCACCCTCGACAATGGAAGTTTGACACTCATTGATGAACGTTCACCCGACCGCTAACGGAACTCACCTGTCGCGCTCTTCCTTGGGCCTCGACAGAAGCCCTGACGCCCGTAACAGCTGATAATATAGACAGATACTATAACCGGCAAAGGCAATGGAGACTGGAATGGTCATTTCTGGCTTATTAGTTGTCGTCAGAAGGTCATACGCAGACCCAAGTGGTGTTCCACCCGAGCCTCGAACTCGCGACCTTTTTGATCAGAGTCAAATGCCCTAACGGGTAGGAAACCACTTGGGTCTGGGTATGACCTTCTGACGACGGCTAATAAACCAGAAACGGCCATTCCAGTCTCCCTTGTCTTTGCCGGCAATATTATCTGCGTGTACTATCTATGAAAGTTTGTGTTTCTTGGAAACGTCAGGATATTAAACCTATTGTTCTCGTGATCGTCTCTTTTTCTCACATAAATAGAGAACATTGAGTTAAGTGACTGGGACGTTGTTTTTTGGGTACGAGGCGAAATTTCAATGAGCATTCGAGTCAAAGAAAATCAACTATTGTGGAATAACCAAGTACGAGGTTATATTATACGGTACAGTGAGGTACCTCGTTTCGCCACGACCAACACCAGACTATCAGTTGTCCTGTTATGCTTTAGCAAAAAAACTATTTCCATAATTTGCTGTAGTTCACATATGGATGATGTTGCTATTGAACAGGAGCATTCCTACTTTCGAGGCCATCAACATTCAACAAGTTCGACCAGGTTTCTCAGGTAGCCCGAAACCGGCCGACTTAGCTGTGACCTGCGGTATCTTCTACTATCTGGATTCGAAAACGCACTTTTCCACCAGTCTCCACGAGCAAGTCAATTAACCACATTAGGATCGTGTAAGACAGATTGGGAGAACGTTCAACGGGCTGGTCTTGCGCACTTTGCATGTGTTAGGAGCAGGCAGCGAGCCACGCCCACAGCAGGCTATCGATCCGCCTACACGCGGCGAACGCAACCTGGCAATCAATCAATAATTTAACATTTAAAGCTGCGGCCAGGCTAAGGCCCTGACAAGCCAGCCGTTCAGTCACAAGCCAATCATGTCGCTACTCGCGCCAGAACAGCATATGATTGGCCCGATGGACATGGTTATACACGATTTTGTTATCCTAAATATGTTGTACGCTAAAAGACTTCTACTTTTGCGCTCTTCTAGTCGCGTTCTTCCTTAGGGACTCAAACCAGGCGTAATAAGACGGTAACATCTCGGCCTTGGCTACATCACCATGGGGTAATCAATCGCTGCATGTTCCAACATGACTACTACTTAGTCCTCGTGCCCGAGAACATGGTACTTTGATTTCACGGGGGTGGGGCAATTTTCCCTCAGGATTGATCCAGTCTCTGTCAGCTGAGATAACACGCCGCACAGCCCACCAGCACTTCCCCCTTTTCTTCCAGACCATGAACTGCAGTGGGCATGTGTGCTTGCCCCCTTCGTTAGGCGACGATAAGAGCGATACTCCAGGTGTGAATGTGTGCGAGCAGGGCATGCTATCTTAACCACGCCAGCGACCTTTTATGTCCGCCAATTGCGAAGGTCTGATTACAGCAAGCATTCGCAGTTCAAGCAGGAAACCGGATCTGTCGGTTTCGCTGGAGGGATTTGGGGTGCAGTGCTGTGCTGTGAAGGCCAGGTGTACTCGAAAATTGATAATGAAAAGTGCCAAAAACGGCAGGAGGGGGGAAATAAATACCGAGAGTGGTGTGAAACACACTTAGCCGATGCCTGAAACCGGCCAGATGGAAACTGCCACGCACAGTACAGAAAAAGCGCTTCTACTACTGTCCCGAGAATTTCATACTTTTTGGCAAAAGTTGTTGAAGTAGTGGACCTCGTATGCCTTTGTAAGCAGTTGCCTAGCGACCAGTATTATATTAAGTAAGGGGTAATACATACAGTCGCGGGTTTCTATAAACTGAGATTTGAATGACTCTCTCAGCCTCCCTTGTCTTTGTCGGTACTCCTTAGTGCATTTCCAATGTTATCTCCAACCCCAGGCATGTGAGGAGTGGAGTTATACAGGGTAGTGTACTGGGTCCGCTCCTATTTTGCCTGTTTGTCAACGACGTTTCAGATTGTTTTCAGTATGGCAGACCCTTCACGTACGCTGATGATTTAAAAGTCACTTATCGATATAAACCGGCAGATCGCAACATCGTGCTCCAGCTGACAAAAAAGGATCTTCAGGCCTTCGCCCAGTGGTGTTGCACATGGCGCCTCACCCTTTCATGGCACAAATGTTCCGTTATGGTTGTTGGCGACGATCATCAACCGAAATTAAGCATTGATGGCTACGAACTAAATGTCCAAGGAGTTCAGCGATGATCCAGCAAGCGAACTTCTACAGCATCGTCTGAACGCTGCAATCGTGCGTACATATCCAGCAGCAAAGTTAAGATTATTGTTCTCAAGCACTCCACTTCTTCGCCCTGAAGGCGAAGATAGACTGCCGTTCCAGACCACATCAATGTGTATCTACAACTTTACATGCTCCTATGGGGCAAGTTACATTGGTCGAACGATTAGACGTCTATCCAAGCGCATGAGAGAGCATCACCCTGCGTGGCTAAACAGAGGCGAAACTAAGTCGATATCAAGCGCAATTCTGGCTCACTTGGTAGACAGCGGTCATCTGGTAGACGTCAACCAAGCATTTAGAGTCGTCTACAAAGTTCCGGCTAAATACTAAGTTCTTGCGTCAGCGGATACTTGCGACGGCAAAAGCAGTCGCCATTCGCCTCACAAACCTAATTTTATGTGCGCAGAAAGCATTTGTAGCGGCCCTAAGGCTCCCGTGATCAAAAGCTTTTTCAAAATCTGCCCTCACGCCTCTTACTACGCCACGAAACAATGATGAGACAGCGGCATCAAGCATCCAAAGGCCACCGACACAGTCTCAAGACGTTGACACCTTGCGTCCTCACACAACCCAACAAAATCCGAGACGAGGACCACTGGAAGACATTAACTAATTGTCTGACTCCTTCCCTTTCCCCTCTCCGCCCACCCCCCATTTCTCTGTCCCCAATTAAGACTAGAATCTGATTCCCTTGATCCCCCCTTGATCCTTTTACACCTCTCTCCCCCTTGTTACTACTGATTGGTTTGCCTAAAACTTTCGTTAACTCTACACTCCCTTATATTACTGTATTGCCTGATGATGAATTAATCGAAAACGTTCGTTCGCTTAACTTGAGTCCCAGGAGTTATCAAGGATTTGGGCATATCCTACTATAATAGCCTCAATTTGTCAGAGCACTCTGCCCTGATAGTCTCGAAAGCACGCCGAACCACCGGATTTATCCTCAGAAATTTTAAAACTATAAAGGTTAGAAATGGACTTTATAATATGTACGTGAGACCTAGTCTTGAATACTGCTCGCCCCTATTCAGTCTTCTGCGCACTAGTGAACGGAAGAAAATAGAATCGGTGCAGCACTTCTTCACTAGAAGAGTTTTCACTACAGAACACCGTAACTTAGCCTACCAATAAAGGTGCGAACTTATAAAGCTGGATCCCCTGTGGCTTCGTAGATTGCAGAAGGGTCTATTTTTACTGTTTAAACTTTTGAATGGTCAAACCTTCAATCCTCGCAGTACAATAAGGCAGCTTGAGCACTCTCGACGCGCCAGGCATCGAGACGTATTTTTATTTCTTCCTATGGAACGTACAGTTAAGTACCGGCAATTCTTTTCAGTAAACGCCATATCAATCTGGAATAAGCTGCTCAAAAGTATTAAAACCCAGCAAAGCTACCCTATGTTTAAGAGAGCTATAACTAGTTTTCTACAATCTGGACAACTTTCACGAATTTTGGGTGCTGACTCGGTGGAATCTCTCTTTCACTCTGATGGCGTTCGTGGACTTTGAACCCCGCCAGGCTTCATGCTGAAGATAATGCTGCTGAAGCAGCAGCCCGCAGTCAGCTAACCCTTCAGCCGATAGCGCGCAACTTTTGCCGACAACCATTGAAGGAAGACTGAGAACACTGTGTTCTTGTGCCAACCCTCTCTGTCCCGAACTAATGTCCTTAAACGATATGCAACATTTCTCCTGCTGATGTGTCAACTCAGCTTACAACTGTACATTTATTCCGTTTGTATCACACCTTTGAAGGCAGGTTTTTTCACTTGAAACAAACTCCCTATCTCGCCCAGTATTGAAAAAACACAAAACCTGAAACAAAACCAATACTGGCTGCAACATAGGTAGTTTGTTTTAGGTTTTTCCGGTCTTCGAGGTTTTGGAAGGCGCCAAAGAGGTGCATTACCAACTCTTTACAATTACCTGTAAACTGGCATAATAAACATATTATATGTTAATGGTCACCAAGGGAGAAAATTACAATAAGCCCCACGGTAGCCTCCATACTTACAGTCTATCGTAGAGCTTGAAGAGACGCAGGCAGCCGAACCCCCTTCTGTTCAATCGCAAGGTTTCATTGCCGCTACTGTTACTGCTGCTGCTGCTGTTGTTGTTGTCGATGTTGTTGTTGTTGTTGTTGTTGTTGTTGTTGTTGTTGTTGTTGTTGTTGTTGTTTATGATGATGATGATCCCGAAATCCGAGGGCTTTTGTGGTCAGGAAGGCTGTTATGAGTGGCGGACACAAGCACTGTTTCGGTTACACGCCAGAATCTTGGGGAAGGGGGTTTGGATTGCAATTTCGGGTACAAACGCGTACACCCAGGTGTTCACCTGAACATAGTCCGTCAGCTTATTGCAGGGGGCATCGCCTTTTCAGTGCGGAAGAAGGGGCTGTTCGATCCCGACAACTAAACAAACACTTGGTGGCTGACTGTATAAATGTACACGCCTCACACAGCCAGCAGATTCTGTCTTAAGGAGGCCTTAAACCTTAAAAGTACGGATGTCAGAGTCTGAGAAACTGATTTATCTGCGTTTCCCCTCTTTCGCTCCTATTCTGCCCATTGCATCAGTAAAAGCAGGGATGAACGTCTCGAGGTAATCAGAGGAAGTACAAAGAAGGTTCTGGTGGATCGGCTCGGGAAGAGGGGGGGTCGGGGGACATGACGCGCAAAAAATGAGTTTCCTAAGGGCGCAGAAATGTCCGCTAAGGCAAACCAGAAACGTAGACGAATTGCAGAAAAAGACAAGGTAACTGGGGGGAGGCTGGAATGGGCACTTTGTGGATAAGCGCAGAAAACAGTAAACCGTAGAAACCGGCGGTGGCGGAAACTCACGTTTTTCTACGTCGGGGGTGAGACGCTTGTTCTTGACAAGGATTTTCCGCTTTAATTTCTCGGGCGACGGAAGGGGATAGCCGGGCTCCAGCTAAAGTGCAATATGATAATCAGATGAACATTTTTCGAAACGGCTTTAAGGCATGCCAGCATATTTCAAAAAATTGAGGGTCAAACAAGTTTCAAACGGGGTTGTACACTTCCATATTTTTTTGAAGAAATTTGAACTAGCGAGGAATTTTTGAAGTTCTGAAAAGGAGAGGACGAACGCTCTGCAACGGAGTTTTGAAGCTGCATCAATAAGTGATAAAACACGAGTGCATAAATCACTAATGATAATAGGATAATACGAATGATTATCACCATTATCCTCACCACTGCCACCGACGTCAACACTGTCCCAATAATTATCATCCTCCTCATCATCATCCGACAGTCACGAACGATGACGTCAAAGGTGTTCCCCACGGAGTGGACCCAGCAGCCTTGAGCTGCGTGTGAAGTGAGTTATAGTGAGTAGCAGACTTGCGCGGCAGTTACCATAACCACCCTGTAGCGATGTTAAAACAGGCGAAAGTAGATTCGGACAGCCATCACCACCACCACCATCAACGCCTCTGCCCCCCTCCCCAACCCCCGACATAGCATGGGAATGGGAACGTCCCATAGGGCCAGGAAAGACAATTATTCCTATGTTCTAGCCCTAACCTTAAACTCCGCCCGAAGAGAAATTTCCATGGAATCTAGTACAAAGCCACCTGCATTGCGCAACGTTCATAGCTCCGTGTCCTGCTGAAGAGGGGCGGGGGGGGGGGGGAGAGCGAGAGCAGCACATAAACGATCCGTGCCCCCGCACAGCAAGCCACTTGAAGGTAAATGGCAGTGAGAAAAACGAGTAGACGGAAAGCTAAACACTACACAGCACTATGGTATCACAACCAAGTTTACATAACACAAGCAGTTTAGGTTTTTTAAAACATGCGTCAAAAAGCCGGGTCAAGCAGAAAACCGGGCTTTTCAAATTGAGCCACCATTTTTTCCTCCTTCCTTTCGCATGTAAATGTGCTTTTATTCACGTCAGTTGGTCTACTTCGCCCATTATAAACAGATTTTTATGACTCATTATTAATTTGAACTACAATGAGGTCAGAAGTGTACGAGGTCACAACATTAGTGCCGTTTTGAAGGCAGTCCAATTTTGCCAACATTTGACGAATATTCCAAGGACATTTTTCCACGATGTCGACAATTGCAGTCATTGGCGAGTATGAGTTGTTTTTTGACTTCCCGGTGTTGTGAGTTTGTACGTCTAATTTTATTCCTCATGAGTGGAAGACGTTTATTGCTGTAGAAATGGGAATGATATTTTCAAAATAAATTAACTCTCTCTCTCTCACTGTCTCTCAAAATAACACAAGCATTTTAGGTTTAAAATCGTGCGTCAAAAAACCAGGTCGGGCAGAAAACCGCGTCATTTCAGTCTGATCTGTCAGGCCTGACCTGTCGACCCGACGACTGATCACCCTGGCTGCTGACAGTTGCGAGACGTGGGCGTACTAGAACGTCTGGCAAACGACAGACAGTCACACGTGAGTCAAGTGTTAAATAGCCTCCTAATGTCACCTAGACACACACACGAAAACTGGCATCCCTTCTGGCAGTTCGACCGTTGCACGTGGCCATGTCCACGGCCTGTCTCACGGAGTGGGGGCAGCGAAGGTGACTTGCGCATGATTTTCTGCATAGGCCTGAGCAGCGTCCACTTTGCTCAGACGGTAGGACCATGACAATACGACTGCAGGACAGGGGGACGCAGTGACAGATGAAACTAAACAGCCACTCTACGCGTGCCACACGCGTGTTAGTCTCCAGTGGCTCGGACCTCCAAGGTGTAAAAATAGTTCACCCGTACGTACGCCTAAAAGCAGTACACTGCGAAGACATCTCTCGAGTTGCTAAATATACAGCGACTGCTAGCGGCCACTGTGGGAATCTGTGATCGCTGATTAATCACGCCAAGGTTGCAGTCGCGATGACTGCCATTATCGCGCGCTCTTGTGTGAACGGCTGCACCCTGTCCACCTCTCGCTTTATGTTCGGTGTGACCCACCGGCACGCGAAATCGCGGCTGCGCCTGGCCTCCCGGTGTGACTTATTGCCAGCAAGGCTGACTAAGAAAAAGACAGC
Organism: Ligula intestinalis; assembly: GCA_036362985.1. Classification (NCBI taxonomy): domain Eukaryota; kingdom Metazoa; phylum Platyhelminthes; class Cestoda; order Diphyllobothriidea; family Diphyllobothriidae; genus Ligula; species Ligula intestinalis. The sequence goes on along the minus strand of JAYGXS010000001.1, from coordinate 9,716,066 downwards.
CTTCGGTGGCCGCTTGGAAGTCTGCCACCAGACATCACTTCAGACCGCCCCGTCTAGCGGGAGGACGGGCGCTCTGACAGTCAAATCTCCTACTACCGGTTCTTCAACCCCTCTGTACAGAATACACTCTTCCTACCATTCTGGCCTTTCCGTGACCTTTTTCTTCTCCTAAAGAACTAAGCCTGAAAGATGGCAGTGGTTAGGGTTAATCCTATTAGTCTTAACACTACCCGATAAACACACATGCGTGATAGTGAGGCCGGGGTGGTCCTATCATCTGTGGTAGAGACTCGTTTCTAGGGGGCGTGTGTAAGCTCTTTGTTTTCTACGAGAAAGGAGACTTTCTGCTAGCGGTTAAGGTGTGTAAGCTAGCCGCCTCGCTCTCCCCTGTATTTACAGCTCTACGTCCTTAGGCACTCACCACCCTAATCCACACACCGGACAAAGCTAGTCAATGCAAAGTTACCCTCGAATGACCTATTCTGATGAAAATGTAAAAAACAACAAAGCATAAAAGGGCAAGGTAAGAATTGGAGAGGTGCTGTGCGGTGTAAGTGTATTTCAAGCCAGAAAATAAAATTACTAAGAGGCCGGACAGCCATGGTGAATTATTCATACCCACCCCCCCACCGGCCATGCCAGAAATGAAAAGCATGAGGACCAAAGCAAAACCTTCCTGAATAGCAAGAGGTGTCAGGTGTTAGTCAACTCACGGGGTGCTTATCTATGGGTTTCGTGAGAAGTAAATCACCGAGGATGTCCTCACAGTATTTTGCCAATTTGAATTGCTGGTGCTTGCTAAAATAGGAGGTAAAAAAGAGGACATCAGACTACTTGGTAGTTTGAAAGGGTACCGCTATTTTGGTAAAAAAAATAATAGCTACACCTAGAGCATGCGTGGTAATTGAGGTGTCGGGAGAGCCCATCGGAAAAATGCCATAGCAGTGGGATAAATTGACACAATGCCTACTTTTCCTTCCCAAGTTCAAAGACAACATTATTAGGGACTATTCGCCGCGGTGAAAAATGACCCTGCTGGTATTGATTCTGTGATGGTTCAAAATGCTGTGTTCTCCATTTGTTATGTTTCTTCATACAAAGAGAGGAGGCAGTTGACAAGCTCTCCCAAAATTTATTTATACGAATAAATCCTGCTGTTTTCGCTTGCTTTTACAGAGGTATTCATTTATATAGACCCCTGTATGCATTTATATAGACCCATGTATGCATTTTAATATTTTCGTCGGACACCAAGGCAATTGCATTCGCATAAATTCTCTGGATGTTTATGAGTGTGGGTTTATTTCTTTCTACAGGCACCAATGACAACCGCTTTCTGGACTAATTGATTTTTTTCATGATTCTTGAAACGGTGGACCGTGACGGCGGCACCTGCAGGATCCCCAATTCCTGAGCGATGTCTCTCTCGGTCATCTCGTTTTGAGCATTGGCCATCTCAGCAACAAGCTGCTTAGTTGTTTCGGATGTTTGTTTCGGCCTTCTCTTCTCATAATCGGTTTTGAAATCTCGCTCGTAATTTTCATTCTTGCTCAGGTTTTTTGCAATTCTTTTGACTGTCGAATAAGACAAATTGAATGCCTCGCCTATCCTCTTCAGAGGGATTTCCTGCTCAATATCGGAAACGAATAAGCAGCTTGTTGCTGAGATGGTCAACGCTCAAAATGAGATGACCGAGAGAGAAATCGTTCAGGAATTGGGAATCCTGTAAGTGCTGACGTCACAGTCCACCGTTTCAAGAATCATGAAAAAAATCAATTACTCGAGAAAGCGGTTGTCATTGGTGCCTGTAGAAAGAAATACACCCACACTCATAAACATCCGGAGAATTTATGCGAATGCAATTGCCTTGGTGTCCGACGAAAATATTAAAATACATACAGGGGTCTATATAAATGCATACAGGGGTCTATATAAATGAATACCCCTGTAATTTGCTCATGGTAAATAATGGTCTAAGTAATACGATTGCTTAACAGAACGCTGGCAAGATTGCTAATAGAAGTGAGGTCAGTTTCAGAAGGTAGTTGCCAAGAGGGTGCCACGATAGCTTGACTTATTAGTATTACCTTTAGGATTCTCACTCGAACCCATCATTAGAGGTAGCTGCATAAAAGGTCACTGGATTGCCCAGGAGTTGTAGAACTTAGATGTGATAAGAAGGCCACTACAACACGCCTGTCATAATTGGCAACAACGTCATGACAACTGCATAGTTCAACATCTGTCCGGTTGGACAATGATCACATCACGCGCAGCTAATCGCGATGCGTTCTGGAACTCACAACTGTAACAGCCTAGCAACAGTGAGAATCTGAAACGTCAGGCTAATGAAGTTCTCGTTCGAACGATCGTGTTTGTGACTCTAGTCTTGACCCTGACCCTAATTTGTCTGGAATTAATTGCAAAGCCATCAGCATTACGGGCGGTTCGTGTTGCCATGTTCGGCTTGGAAACTGAGAGGGGGGAGATATAAGCCTTTTTTAACTATCTGTGTCCTGCGCTTCTTTAGTCTAAGCCAATAAGTGTGAAAGCTGATTCTTTTCATCCGGTTTTCTGTGACATTTACATCCGGTCTTTCCTTGCCTCGATGGATGTCGCCAAATTCGTAGTGGCCTTCCGAAATCCCTCCCTACGACCCACTCACTCTACTCCCGCAAGTTTAGTGCATTCTCGCCCGGCTGCCTTATCCCTCTACACCCTTGTCTCGTTCAGCATAATTTCATTATATATAAGGTAGATAGGCAGAACCTTTGAAAACCTTATTCACAAATAGATGCTGTCAAATCGTGCGTGTTTCAAAGCCATATATGGTGGCAGATGCGCGTGCACCGATCTGTTAGAGGACACACTCGTCCGTTCATGTTGCCATTAGAGCTCTCACTCGAGTCTCCACCACGAAGCGGCTAAGGTTATAGGCAGACCGACATTACATTATAGTAATCGTTATGAATCATTGTTGTCTACCAAATGTGTGACTGGCATCAATTTTTTTCAGATATTCTGGAATGCTGGCTGTCAGATGGTGGCTCGTAACTTTTAAGCACCCAATTTGGCCATGCAGTTGAACCAGGACAGATTTGAGTAAAATGGTCAAAAGAAAAGTTGTACTAAGAACATGAGGGATAACTGAGATGTCAGGAGAATTCATCTGACAAATCCCGTAGCAGAGCAGGGTAAATAGACATAATCCGATTGCTCAACAGAACGCTAGCAAGATTGCAAGAAAGAAAGCGAAGAGGCGAGTTTCAGAAGGTAGTTGCGAAGTTAGGGGGACACACACGATCGCTGGAATAAGAATTTTACTGGTTTTACCTTTCGGATTCTTACTCGAACCTAGGATCAGAGACAGGGTCAAATACGAGCATTGGATTGCCCAAGAGTTGTAGAATTTATAGGATGTACTTACACGCCTACTGTAATGAGTAGCAGCAACGGCAATGGCCCAATGTAACATCTACCCGGTTCGACAGTTATCACATCACGTGCAACTGTACGTGAGATATCCGGGAGTTGCCAATTTGGACAGACGTCTAGTGGTCGCCTAGCAACTAAATCTTATAAATACTGCTATAAATGGGCAGAGAAAGGTCGACGTTGTCTCCTGTATCAATGCTGCTCGCCGGGTTTTCTCAAACCTTCGAAAGCGCCTATGGATCCGACGTGACATCTCCATCGCCACGAAGGTTCGTGTATACCGTGCATCCATCCGGTCAGTCCTCCTCTATGGATGTACCGTATGGAGGTACCGTCCGTGATATCATTGTGGCCGGCTGGATCAGGCATGATCACAGCCCTAAAAAGTACTATAAATAATGCAACATTGACGCAATCCCGCACCCTAATCTGACTATGTATTTCCGCTAATGGCTTCGGATAAGAATGCGAAACGTTCGGCTCATAAAGTTCTGGTTCCAACGATCGTCCCTCTTTCTTATGATGTCCATTAGAGCTCAGAATACGACCAATATAGACTCACAAATTTTTGCAGTTTCTATACACCGCCAAAAGTTAAATTCGATTAAATTATTGTATTTTACGTATAGCGCAGCGTTTAAAGCCGTAACACGACCATGGGTGCTGCATGAAACCGTCAACTAAAGCCTAAACCTTCGATTTGTCCGACTAGCCGTTGAGCGAGAAATTTATTCGGAACGCCTCGCTGCTTAGTCTGAATGCTACAATATGGGTTGGGGACTGAAATTTTGTAAATGCAAACGTAGGAGGCGTTGCAATGTCCCTGTGGGCAAGTAATTATGGAAGTCAAGTCTACGAAATCAGCACATCTGCCACCCTCTCCAGGGTTACTGACGTTAGTGTTGATCACAAGGGCACTATTGCATTCCCCCATAGGAAACAAGGGTTATAAATTAGCATCAGATTCAGGCCAAGGAGCATACATGATCACAATATACATACCTGCAATGGTTTTCAAAGGACATTATCACAGGACAGTCTGAGGTTACGAAGGCTGTATCGCGCACCGCGTAGATGACATCCTAATGGGAGAAAAAAATATCGGCAGCATGAAATGTGATTCAAATTTTTAAAAAAGAGACTGTAAATATGAAGATCATGGAGAATTTATAAAGGTTAAACACAGAAAATTTCAACATACCTTGAAAAGGATGTCAGTACACATCGCCTTGCCGTGGGTTATAATGGGTTCTTGGTCGTCTCCCTTGCCATCCCAGCAGTCCAGCTCAATGCAGCTACAAACATTGACAGGTGAGTGAGAATCGTCAGATGTAAAGGAGCCCCACATACATGAGGTTATATAAAGCAGATTCCCTGGCTCATGAAAGGTTTACCGAAATTTTAAAACGTGCTTTGGATTCGAAACAGTTACAGAATTTGATTATCATACAACTCAATCTCAAGACAGTTGACTTGTAGCAGAATGCCGGCTTTTAAATAAGCTACTTTCGGACAACATGGAAAGTCTATTAATAGAAAAATGGCTAATTAAGTATTGCGCATTTTTCTCACTGATTTGCAATGCGCTTATGAATCCAAATTTAAAAGTTCATGACATTTTTGACACACCGTATCCATCGATTTGTGACGTTTGCCTATAACATTTACAACACGACGCAAATCAATTGCAAAATTTTGTGAGAAAGCTCTTCCTCATAGCGTAGAAAATGTGGGCTTGCCTTTAGACGGAATGTAAGCAGCATTTTAAAATTTAAAATTTAAGTGTTACGGCCGATAGGGTTTTAAAATATTTGACAATTTAGCAGGTTTTTTAAGCGCTAAAGATACTATTTCTTCAAGCATACACTTTGAAGAAGAGGAAATGTTTCACAAAAGGAGTACGAGAAAGAACAATTTGGTGCATTTTTGCTACATAAGAGATTTTGAAGTTACAAGGGAATTAAAAGTCAACGAAAAAATAAATCGCACTTAAGTAACCATTTTTTGAAACATTCGCCAAGCACGAAGAGCAACCTGTGAGCGGGTGAAGTTTTAAAAACTTAAGTGTTAAGGAAACGAAATGGCCCGCAAATGAGCACGTAGTCTTTGCAAGTATTTTAGGTACAGCAGACGCCACGGATCACGCAACATTTTGACATAGACGAAAGACTGATACTCCTTCACTAATCGGTATTGATTCAGGTTGTGATACTGATTATCGCGTAGCCTATCCTGAGGTTTATTCCGTCATGATAGGATGCGGGCTTTTTGACAATGGTCGTTCTGACTACCAGCAAAAAGTATATATTGTCAAAACTGGCTACTTAAGTAGTATGCCTTTTTTTATTGATTTTGACTGCCTTTATAAATTCAAATATATTTTATGGAAAAAATGCACGAAAAAATATTTCTTGTACTTGTTAAAAGCAAATTACGCCTTCTTTTAATTTTATATGCAAAGAAAGGGTAGCTTTTAATCATAAAAAAGTGCTAAGTATGAGATTTTTTAAAATTGTGAGGTGTTTATTCATAAAACCTCGTATCCGCTAACTTATTAATGTTGCCGATACTGCATAAAAAATGTTTCACATATATTTCAATATTTTATGAAAACTATGTGACTTCTTCCCCAAACAGTAAGCGAAAATGTACATTTCCTTAAACAGGATGCACACAGTGCGCAGTGTTAAAAACTTTAATTCGAGTGTAGCAGTCGCTAGGTTAGAAAATTATTCGGCTATTAAGCAACTTTTTGATAACCAAAAGCTACTATTTCTTTGAGCATAAATTTAAAGAAGGCGGAATTTGATATCAAACAAGTACAAAAATTATTTTTCGTGCATGTTTTCCATAAAATATATTTGAATTTATAAAGTCAGTCAAAATTAATGAAAAAAAGGCATACTACTTAAGAAGCCAGTTTTTACAATATATTATTTTTGCTGGTAGTCAGTACGAAGATAGTTAAAAAGCCCGCATCCTATCATGACAGTATAAACTTCAGAATAGACCACGCGATAATCAGTATCACAACCTGAGTCAATAGCGATGAGCGAAAGGGCATCAATTTCTCGCCTATTTTGAAAAGTTTCACTAATTGTGGCGTCTACTGTAAGCTAGGTCAAATACAAAGGAAAAACAATCATACATTTTACTATGAAATTGATCCGTACAAAGTCACTCACTCTATAAGCTACCGTCGGAAGTGCTTATACATGAACTGCTAGCTTGTCGAGATGGAACTGCTAGAGTGGCTAGTGGTCCGAACGAAGCTCTTTAAAAAGCCCGAATCTCGTAAAGACTGAATTGACTTCAGAATAGACTACACCACAATCAGTATCACAACCTGAGTCAATACCGATTAGCGAAAGAGTACCAATCTTTCGCCTATGTCCAAATGTTGCGTGATCCGTGGCGTCTACTGTAGTTGTAATTTTACATACAGTTCACACTGCCACCTTTTTGTCGTTCAGTCTTCGCTGATTGTTTTTATAGAGCATACCTAAAATATTCACTACTATCTTTCATTTATCTTCGTGAGTAGGTAATTTTTATTATAAAAAATGATCCATCAATTTTCAATTAGTTTTTGCCTGGGTAAGAGTATCAGTTTAAAGTTTGTTCGCGCGCACATTTAAGTCATGTATTTTTCAAAGACGGTTATAGCTGTAAAATTTAATGGCACTATAAATTTCGGGAGAGCTCCTCAGTTAAAACCACTCCTTGCATTAATTTTCACGAATGAGAAAAAGCACGAAATCGAATATGTACAGAAAGGTCGTGGTCCTAGTCAGCTAGAGAAGGAAGGTTATAAAAAAATTGGAGGGGGAAAAAACAGGGAATTGAGGTATGGGGAATATTGGCTGGAGAAAGCGCAAATCTGAATCTGTACATAATCAATTTCGTGTTTTTTCTCATTTGTGGACCTTAATGCAAGGAGTGGTTGTAACTGAGGGGTTTTGCCGAAATTTAAGGTGCCATTAAATTTTACAGCTAAAACCATCTGCAAGTTCTCTCCGGGAACATCATGCTTCAAAGTTCTGAAACAACACCTTTCCTTGGACAACATCAAGTCTTTGGAAAGACTTTTGCAATAACGATGCCGAATTACGAAGGAGAATACACGAATTGAATTTCTACAGAAATGTCTAATAAACACGGAATACCCTTTGAGTTTTACAAAGTTCTTCGACGTGGTAAAGTACGCCCAAAATTGAAAAACCTCGATCGACTCACACAATCAAAAATAGAGGATTCTATTCAGCCGTTGGATCATAACAAATCTCTTTTGCATCAGGCCAATCACATTCTAGACAAGATTGGTTTTTATTGTCGGTGCATATTCATAAAAAATGCATATATCATACAAAGAAAGACTAGAGGAACGTTGCGCCGCAAACTAATCAAGTCAATTTGCAATAAGCCTACCGATGAAATCTTCCCTTTAAACCCGGATGAATTCATCTTGAATCTTTCTGAATTCCAACTTAACAAGCTGCGAACAGAGGCCTTTCATTAGGACTTGATTTTTGTTTGCCGTGCAAACGAATAAACTCTGTAGACGCTGAAGCTCAATTCGAAGATTTGTACGCTCAACTTTCCGACCTTAAGCCACGTTCTATTGATGATAAAGGATGGATGAAAGCAAAACTTGTGGACGTTGCCCATCAATACCGGAGAGCTCCAATAACACAACGTTCTCCTATAACCAAAGACCACACAAATGCTCTTTCCGAGTTAAAATGCTACAAAGAATTAGTTATTTCTAAACCGGACAAAGGGCATGAAGCAGTTATCCTCAATCGTAAGGACTATGCCAATAAAATGAAGACCATCTTAAATGATTCTAGCCAATTTCGTCAAGAATTGAAAGGTAAAGATGAAACTAAGGCACTAGAAGATTAAGCCTGGAAGAATATCACACTTTTGTTGGATAATACTTTGATTGACACCAAAATCGCTTCTTCGTTAAAACCCAGAGGTTCCCACATTCCACGACTCTATGGATTACCAAAAACCCATAAAAACGGTATTCTCTACGACCCATTCTCTTAATGTCGAACTCACCCTTTCACAAACTAGCGCATTGGCTAGTTAAGGAATTAGAACCAATTCACCAAAGATTCTCCCAATTTACAGTCAAAGACAGTTTCCAGTTTATCGACGAGATCAGCCAGCTCAATTTACAAGACAAATGCATGCCATCCCTGGACGTGGAGTCCCTGTTTACTAACGTGCCATTGGATGAAACCATTGATATTATCTGTGCTTATTCATCCGACACACGCCTGTCCCCACAATTACTACGGAACTTACTACAACGTTGCACTAAAAATGTCCAATTTCTGTTCAATGGCCAACTGTATAGAAAAATTGACGGTGTCGCAATGGGTAGTCCACTCGGACCAACCTTTGCAGACATATTTATGGGCCATCTGGAAGGAAAGGTACTCGCAGAATTGAACCACACAACAATCAACAGACGATATGTAGACGATGTTTTTACGATCGTGGAGAATCTAAAAGAAGCCGAGGAATTGCTGTCCACTATGAACAAGCTACATCCGAAGATAAAATTTACTATGGAACTAGAACGTGATAACCAACTTTACTTCCTTGACGTCCACTTGTCCAGACAAACAGATGGCTCCATTTCTCGGGGAGTCACAAGAAAACCTGGAAAGGTCAGTACTTACAGTTTCTAAGTTTTGTTCCCATTCAATGGAAACGTAACTTGGTATGTAACCTTTTCCATAGGACTAGAAAAATCTGTTCTGTTGATGCTTTGGAGGTAGAATTAGGTTGTCTCAAAGCTACTTTACTGAAGCGTGGATATCCACGTCAGATTATAGACAAATATAGTATACCTCTTTGACCGAAAATGAGTGAAAAATTAGCCCCTCAGAAACCAGTATTTATATCCTTGCCCTTCAAGGGAGATAACGTCCTAAACACTATCGAGAAGCGCTTGCTCAAAACCATAGAAAGAACCTATTACGCCGCAGAACTCATAATTTTTTCTCCGACAAAGCCCCTGCCAACTCCTTGTGTCAAGGATGCCTTACCTTTGCACGCCACATCTAATTGCGTTTACAAATTCATTTTTATTTGTGGATGCAAGTACATATGGCGTACGTAAAGACAATTGACAACCAGAGCCAAGGAATATCTAACTAGCTGGTTATTAAAGCAAGAAAGCCGTTTTCCTCGTTCCTCTATCACTGAACACCTTTTGGACACGGGTCATTCGGTAGATCTATAACGTCCGAGTTCTTTTTCGAGTACGAACATCTCGAATCGTGTGTTACCTGGAAGCTGCTTATATTAGACGCTTTAAACCGGACCTCTGCAAACAGTTGGAGCATGTGGTAAACCTTGCCTTACCTTGGTAACCACACCCCCCCAGATTCGCACATTCCCCAGCCCAATATTCTCCACTACTCAATTATCTGTTTTCTTCCTCCAATTTTTGTTTTAACCTTCTTTCTCTATCTGACTAGGACCTATGACCTTTCTGATCATATTCAATTTCGTGTTTTTTCTCATTCGTGGACCTTAATGCAAATAGTGGTTGTAACGGAGGAGCTCTCCCGAAATTTATGGTGCCATAAATTGTACTGCTATAACCATCTTCAAGTTCTCTCCGGGAACATCATGCTTCGTGTATTTTTAAGGGTTATGTTATAGGCTGGCTGGAAAAGGATAGTCAAAAGTTGCACGATGAAGGTTTAAGGTATATTTAGTTAATTTACGTTAAAATAGGCAGTTGCAAGCGTTCTAGAAGTTTGTCGAATGTTCCCGGACTTCAGATAGTCGGCGCTAGCTGCGATCTTTAGCCCTCCCCCCATTCACTAATACTGGAGGTCGATCTGAATGGTGACCCTGTTACCGGACATATCGTCAATACCCCTGCCCTCTTTTTTTCAGTCGGAGGAGGGACGGCGGAGTATAGGCAATAGAGCCGATGGCCTTTTCACAAAAATTTATCACCCAACTCCGTTTTGTGGGCTCTCGGACTGTCGCAAAAACACGCGCGCGTGGCAGCGGAATTCTTTAGCTTTTTGGGGCGAGCTTTAAGCTTGTTTTATCGCCGAGCGAGGTCTGTGCTCCTTCAACCTTGCTTGCACTTACACCTTACGCCTTAAACACGCAGGAGTGTTTACTTTACAGTATAGGTGGGGGGGGGGGGCGGTAGCCTGTTGACTGTCGGACGGAGAGAGAGGATGCAGGTCAGGTTAGAGCCCAGTTGCGGTCAAGGTCTGGCGCCACCACCGGCTGCCTGCTCCGACATACTGACCACCGACCACCGACGGACGCTTGACCCAGTTTTGGGACACTTGACCAGCATCACTGCTGGCGAGGAAGCCTAAATGATCGGCTGCATCATACCCTGTGAACTGCGGAAGCCAATTCGCTAACAGGAGATGCTGGAACAAGAGTTTCCTATGCCTTACATTTCTCGTTCATAGTCAAATATATCATAAACATCACCATCATCAGCATCATCCTTAGAAGCTGCAGCAGGATTAGATAAGCGTCACGTTTGTACAAGGGTGTGGCAGTATTCATCTGGCGCCATTGCACAATTAAAGGTTCCGATAGGTCTTTCAGACGGCCAGAACTAGCTGGATCGCATGCAGCCAAGTCACCAATTGTCAAAATGTCAGGCTAATAGAATGCTTCCTGCAGTGATCGTGCTGCCTTTATCAGGACTGTTGCTCGCCGTTTCAGCTGTATCAACAATAGGAAAAAGCCTCAAAACGCTAATGGCGACCATAAACCTCCGGGGCTTCCGTTAACACCTGCAATTCTAATCGCGGAATTTTCGGTATAGACGGTGGTGTACCTCCGAAAATGTTAATCAACCCCCAACCCCTCGAAATGTGCATCCCGTCAGAATGGACTACATCGGTGAGATTACCAGCATCCTCTACCGTGGGGACGCAATAGAACACCAACTGCCGTCACGCCAAGCCTAAATCAATGCGCATGGCCAAACAGCGCCCGGAGAAAAATCGATCAGCCCAAGGCCCACACGGGCAGCCGCAATTTTAAACTTGCTGATCGATAAAGTTAGTATTCGCTCCGCTCAGCGAATCTACAAATTTATTGCGGTGAGCAGACCATGAACTCTTATTAGTTAGCATCCTGCACAAAAACCTTTCAGTCAGGCCAGGATGCCGGCTTTGAATGTATCTCCTTTGGCCTGCCTGTAAGAACTATACTTGATAGCGATAGATTACTTAGGCAGCATATTTTTTCATTCAATTTTAACGTCATTTTAAGTCAAAGCGTAAGTAGTAGGCCTTCTTGCTTCCACAGTTTTGCAGACTTCATCTTTTTCGAAGTATATACAGCGGGATCTCAGTTAATGAGTTTAATCTGTTCCAGCACCGAGCTCGTCATGTAAAACGCTCGTCTTACGAAACGAATTTTACCAGTTAAAATCATGGAAATACTCTGTTCCACCCCCGAAAAACAGCAATATGAAATGTTATGTAAGTATATTACATGTAATTACTACAATTTTTCCGCTTTCGGTTGTACTTCGCCTTATGAAGAGTCGGTATTGGCTTAAAGAAGACGATGGGAAGAACAGTGGTTACGGTGTGGTAGGGGGATCCACCCCTATGTCAGTCGTAACCAATCAAACTACCAGCTCACTGATTAGCTACAGGCGACAGAGGACCACGTGCTGGGAAAAAAGACTCAATGGCGGATATAGGCACACACACACACACACGCACACTAACGACTCGTTTATTGAGCAGAAGCTGGTCGCTACTTATAAAAAGGAGTAGCCTGTAGGTTTAAGAAAACTTTGTCAACCCTCGAATTCCTCTTGTGCTTGCGTCCAGGATTTCCAACCGCCAACCTGTAAAATTACCATCTACTGAAAACCAACATTTCTGCTATTGATATGGACCATGGTGCGTGTATTTTACGAGGGCAATTAATAAACGGTAAATAAAAGCACTATCCTGTCTGAAGTGACACGTTACACTAGTAAAAGGAGAGCAATATCATTCGACGGAGGGACAATGGGTTGACTAAACTATCCCCCCCACTCCTCAGCTGAGAAATATTAGAAAAACAAAAGAATCAAGAAGGAAGGAATCAAGAAAGAAGACGGAGAGACTCACCGACAGCCTGCAAGTAGAACTTGACGATAAATCTCGACTGAGGACTTTCCACCGAACTGACGACCAATCAGGTAGGTATTATGCGAGGAATTTATGTAGTAGTGACAGAGTGGCTGGTCCATGTCCTGATAGATGTCAAGGCGGTCAAGGAACACGGGGGCATTGTCGTCGGACATTAAGTACCGATAGAAGCACTCCAGGGTGAGGCCATCTATTGGAAGGGGACAGAAACAGCACATGAAGCGTCGGACCAAAAAATGCATGTTCCCTTCTCCCTACTCACAACTGCACCTAGGAGGCGTCCTTGCGACGATACGAAAGTGGCTGACGTTGCGTTTCCCCGGAGGAGCGACTAGTCACTTCTGCTTAATAACCCGCCATCCCCCCCGCTCCGCTCATGTCATTCGGCTAACTAAAGTGTGACAAGAACAAACAACCCTTTCCCAGCGCCTGTAGCCTCTGCACGCATCACTTCGACAGGCAGGTTGGATGTTTGGAGGACAGCACATGAGGATTCAATGGCATTTTATTTTTCGCAGTGCGAAATGCACGTTTGCCGGCAGTGGATTGGATAAAATAACAAGAACTTGGGACTGTTAGCAGTTGGGACAACAGAGACCGAAGGCAGGCAGATAGCCACAAAATGTCCGAAGCCCATACGGATCAACTCCAAGTTAGAGATTAGTTCTTGGAAAAACTAACCAACTACCATTTCTAAATTGGAGTATTTACCAAAAAGCACAGGCTAGGACCCCAATGATGAACCGCGACCCTCGCAGCCGTGTCAAACAGTGACAGAATATCGGCGAAACACGCGTGTCTGGGCTTTTAAGTAGTACATGTGCTGCAATTGGGGTAAATAAATACTTAATTTATACTACTGACTGCCAGCTGGCAACTTATGAATATTACGCGTTCACTCCGCAGTGGTTGATGGGCTTAAGTCCGAGCACTCATATCTGCGTCTGTAAAAATTAATTCCTGAGGAAATTAAAAAGCTAGAAAGACTCTGCTCACGTCTCGTTGGTTGTGGTGTGAGAAATAGTAAAAGGCACGTGAGGCTGGAATGCTCTCTGCGTTTCAACCTCCAACCGGAACAGGCCATCGGACGCAATTCACGTGCACAGTAAAAAAACGAAATCGCAAGGCTGTTTGCCGCCGGAGCTACTAAGAGAATAGCCAGGCAAAACTCCCTCTGTCGGGGGGAGGGAAAAGGTGCTTCTCGCCCCCCCCTACCCCCGGCTATTGACGAATGGCCCTGTGCTAATTTCCAGGACGGCACCCTAACCAAAACCGATCTTGGCCATAACTCTAGCCTTAACCTCATTCCCCCTGGGAATTTAACGTTAGACCACCTGTAATACCCATTCCCGTCTGCTATTCAAAGTGGTCTGCCTCTCATCCGTGGGAATAGGCAGTTGTTAATATGCAGGCGTTTAGCGGCAATTTACTTCATATCCTAACGGTTTTGCCTCCTTGCCTAACTCAAAAATAGGACTATAAACTCTGTGTTCATATAAGGCGAGAGGTGAGGGGTTACAGGGTGATACTTGCAACTGCACGACCTAGTCGGGTACAGGGGACGGAGAGGCGTCTCTAAAATCATCTTTGTTGGTTACGATCGGGAGTAGGCCGATAGTAGGACACTCATGGATCTGGTTAGGGAACATGCTCGTCCCGTTGTGCCCCGCAAGCAGTCTCATAGCGACTTGTAGCATATAATGAAATGGAACAATGATAGAGTGCTGCACTATATGACGAAAGGTCCCGGGTTCGAAGCTCGCAGGTCGTCAGTGTTGTAGGGGTAGCCAAGGCTGAGATGATCCGCCTAATTTCGCCTTGTGTGAGCCCCCCAAGGAAAAAGTGGACAAAAAGAGCGCAACAGCAGAAGTCGTCTTTGATTGTAAAAGGGCAACAAATGAATGTAAGCTAGGTCCATCGAGCCCATCAGCTTCTGTCCTGGCTTGGTTACCGGCACGAGGCAGGGCTGTGCCTCAGTGGCTGGCATTCAGTTTAAATTGTTTAATTATTGATTGATTCGACTGCGAGTTGTGTTCGAGCTTGCAAGCTGACTGCCTACTTATTGTCCGTTAGGCTCGTCCTAACAGTCAGCCCCGGGATTGAATACAACTGGCTGATGAGAGCTAATAAGCCAGCAGTGGCCGTTCGGCTCTCTCTCTTGTCTACGTTGGTTCCACTGCATCATCTACTAAAAGTGGCTATGCAACTACCTGCAAAGACTCTAGATTGAGCTGCAAAGCAAAACGGGACGAGCCTGTTTCCTAACCAGATCGATGAGTGCCCGACTGTCACCTTTGCTCAGAGAGAGCCTAAGTACGGTTCTATTTTGAGGAGAAGTCAAGCTAGCCTCAACGTGTTAGCAAGTTACTTTTACATTCTGGTTTGACGTGCTCAGCTGGGTTTACTCTCCCCGAAAGAGGCCGTTTTAGTTGACAGTCTGCCTTAAGAGAACATTTGCTTGCGTGAGACAGAGAACGTGCACAGGAGCGCAGTTAGAAATTTTCCAGCTACAGACCTACCTGGTTTTCAAATAAAACTATCTCACTATTACCCCCCCCTCACCCTCGAAAGTGCGCAACAGGCCGACTGGTTGTAACCGCTGCAAGCAGGGAAACGCTTAAGCCACACCGACGACAGGCCCAATGGGTAGCCAGATAAGATCAACAGATAGGGAGAGAGAGAGAAAGGTTAAACCGTGCGAATTTATGGGACCTCCAAAAAAAGCAAAGCACCGCCGTATGAGTGATGTCAGTTTAACAATAGAGAAAATAAGAGTAACCCGCTGTCACACTTAGAAGCCAGAGCAGTTGTTGTCATACGGTTTGGGGGGAGGGGGGGGTACCGTTATGACGTCCCCAGTTATTACCCGGGAGACGGGATTAACAAAGTTCCTTCCAGGACTATATGGTATTGAAGGCGGGAAGGGGGGGGATCGACTCGCATAAGCCTCTGTTAGAGGGGAGGTTGCTAGCATAAACCTGATGAAGCAGCCCAGTAGCAGAAATCCCTCAGTAAGTAGGGTGCCCGAAATAATAATAAAAAAGAACACCTGCTGAATAACACGGAGAGCGAGTTAATAGTACTTTACTCTATTTGGCAGCCTGATGATTAATGAGTTCTCACTGCCGAAACCGTGTTTTTACCTACCGCAGTAGGCGTGACCTACTGAGGACACCTTGTCCTCAGCAAAACCCTTGTAACCAGCCCACTGAAGACCGGTTAGCGCACATGCCTACAACTACTTCGTGCACCCACTTTGTACACCACACCGCTAAGGACAGAGTTGACTGTTTCAAGGGAAGCGATATCACAGCTAGAAAAGTTGCATGCATAGCAGATGACCTAAATGAAGTGCAATGTGGACATTGAAATTGGAGTGAGTAGCTGAGCCTACGCCTAGTCTAGTTATTTTGATACTTTTTGAGCGGACTTTAGCCTCAGAAAGAAGACTGGATTTTCAATCTTGCATATTAAAAAAAGACAGGCCGGATTTGGCTAAACTCGGAGGTTGCTGGCTATTCCAGAACAGCATTTGGCGACTGTGTACACTTTCGGTAAATTCTCCTCAGGCCATACATTTACCTAGGAACGTTAAATTCAAACAATCGATCCATCGTCTTTCCTTTCAAGTGGGAGCAATCAGAGCGCGGATTAGCGCATGCCGCTAAATGACTGCGGGCCACGCCATATGTGGAGTTTGCACAAAACCGGCTTCCTCAACCGGATCGTGGTTGCTTCTGCTATTGCTAGCAAACGTTGACCCAGGGACTTTGGGTAGTTTGGTGGGACCTTGTTGGGGTTCACACGATGTCCGGAATCAACCAAGTAGGCAAGGATAGAGGTGCTGATATTTTTGATTTCACCTTTGGCTAGCCGTGCCGGGAGGTCTTCCCGTATTCTTTTGGATAAGCACCGATAAACAAGAAATTTTATTTGCTACTGAGTATCAAAGAACAAAACCCATTGTCTTTATGCGGTCTTCTATAAAACAACACACCAATATAAGCCAGAAGGGTTTCAAGTAAATCCCTTCTGGGACCGGAAATGCGTTCTTAAGTAAATGAACATCAGCTGAAGCTAACCATGAGGAACCACATTGTTTTCAGACGAAACACCAACAAACGCAGCTTTCAAAATTACTTTGTTGCACGTTTTTGACGTTTTGTACCACGAAACGCAATAATAAACTCAGCTTTATTCAACATTTATATTTAATATTTAGTTTGAGTTGACCAAAGTGTTAAAAACTTTAGGCGTTTGGCAGGATTTGAACCCGCGCATCAGAGAAAGCCTTTACCGGAGGCTAATGCTCTACCGCTAAGCAACAAACGTCCGCTTCACGCCATGAGTTTAATCACACTTGGATCGATATTACCCGCTCAACTATTCGCTCATATGGAATCCACCAATACGGGAGCAAGTTGACTGCCCAAGCCGGATTTCCTAAGCAATCATCTAGAGTCCATTAGAATGACTACTAGGCTGACTTAATTATTAAGTTGGTTTGGCGGGCGTTTGTAGCTTAGCGGTAGAGCATTAGCCTCCGGAAAAGGATTTCTCTGATGCGCGGGTTCAAATCCCACCAAAGGCCTAGAGTTTTTCACACTTGGGTCAACTCAAATTAAGCAAATCTGCCAAACCAACTTAATATTTGATAGCAACGAAAAAAACCACTGTTTTTGTGCGTTCTGCTATAAAACAACACCACAGTATAAGCAAGAAGGGTGTTTCAAGTAAATCCCTTCTGGGACCGCAAAAGACGTTCTTAGGCAGCTGAAATTCGAGCGAATTCAACCGTGAGGCAACGCATTGTTTTCAGAAGACAAAAACAACGGATTCAGCTTTAGAAAGCATTTCGTTGCACATTTTTGACGCTTTGTTCCAAGAAACGCACTAATAAACTTATTTTTCCCTATTTCGTTTCATCATGCTGACAACTGCGACCATAAATAGGAAGCATATGGTAGGATACATTTTGTGGTCGAAATTACGTTAATGCGTAATTTAGAAACTAAACTGGCAGAAGTTAACGGCTTTCACAAAATCTCAGTAGATCTTCGGCCACTCTGTTGTGCGTTTGCGCCTAAAGGTAAACAACGATAGCGAAAAAAGTTCATGCCGATTTTACAGAACACACATTAGCACAATTTCCAAGAAAAGTAAAAACGATTTAATTTCCTAATTTTTACCCCGGCATAGCCTCTCAAAAACGCAAACTGCGCGAAATACTTCATCGAGGCGCTTTTTAACGAGGCGACTTATTCGGAAATGTGTTTGAATTGGTCTAAAGCATATGCATCGTCAAAATTACGTGTGGACGTTCCTTTTTCTCGACATTGCGGTTTTATGTTTGGGCGAGGACAAATATGATGCATGCGAAGTAGCATCCAAAAACTCATGGCTACAGCAAATGCTGTTTATAAATATTTTATTTTGAAGAATTTTATAAACACATAGATCAGAGTCTATATTTATGAGCGATTGATTGACAACAGTGAAAATCCTAAAGTATCCACAACTACTTCAAGGACAATCCGAAAGGCACCCGAAATAGTTATAAAGAAGCTGACAAAGGGTAGGTTCAAGAATTCAAGGTTAGAGAACGTACATTTTCGATAATTCAGCATCAGGCAATTGCAATCTTCTCTTAAAGAGTTTTCTTAATATGCACAAAACGGTACGTTTACGACTGCACCTGACAATTTTAGTTACAGTTATTAGTCTCTGACCAGCATATGACCAGCTTGCAAAATATTTTATTCTTTTGACGTCTCTATCGGCGCAATCAAATGGAAAGTTGTTTACACGGGTTGCAAGTTCGAACCTTGGGTGCCGCAACATCTGGCATTGAGTATGGCTGACTGATGATGGTTAATCAGCCAGAAATGGCCAATCATTTGTATCTTGTCTTTTTCAGCAGTGTAAATCTGTCTATAGCACTAGACGCTGCGTGGCTGTCCCAAGGTACGATGAGACTCCCGTAAACGAGCGGTGAACGCCTAACTACTACTGATGATGTTCCCAATCGAAACAGAAAAAACAACGAGACCGTGGCGCGATGGCTTAGAGCGTTGGATTTCTAACTCACAAGGCCGCGGGCTACAGTCTTGGGGAGTCGCCACAGCTGGGGCTGCGTATGACTGACCTATGACCGCTCTCTTTTGTCTTTGTCGGTAATGTATTTGTGTATTTATTTATGCTAGCTTTTCGGAGCAAACCCTCGGGCACAATAGGAGGAGCGAGTACTGTAGGTGATCCGTGAGCGTCTATCTGGCGAGTTCTGGGCCGGACGGTTTAGACATCGTTCGACGTTCTACACTCCTACTTGAGCGCATAGTTGCAGATAGGGAACTGTTTTGTGCATATCTCATCCGTCTGAAGACAAACTGAGGAACCCGATTTGAAAATCTCAAGTAATAAACATTATTCTTCCAAAAGGACTTCGTTGCTCGTAAAATATATCGCTTGGGATGCCCATTTTTCAATACATACGAACGAAAATGGGATATATATATGTATATATTATATAGATCCCTTCTAACTAACTTCTGACCTGCGAGTTGCTATTGGAATGCATATCGAAGTATTCCTTTCATCATTCCCGGAAAAGGAAGAAGAAAAAGAGAAGATTTCTGGAATTAAAGTGTATTCTGGCTGATGTTTAAAAGCTGGCTCGCTTCCATTGTCAGAGCGTGGTGTCTGTATTCCTAATCGCGTCCGATAAATGCGAACGACTATTCGCCCAGGTGTCATTCGATTGCACCGATCGATTTCTGTGGCTGTTTGAATTGCTCGTTCCTTCACGGGCGTCTTCATGATCGGTGCAATCGATTGACACAATTATCTGACGCGAACAGGAGCAGACACCACGCTCTGACGATGGAAGCGAGCACGTTTTTTAAACGTCTGCCAAGGCGTACACCTTGGTCCCAGAAATCGTTACTTCTTCTTCCTCTTCCGGGGATAGTGAAAGGAATATTTTTATCTGGACCTCGAATTTTTTCGCATATTAGCATATCTACGTATACATTGAATAATGGGGTTAGTGTGCATTATGAGGAGGAAAGGAAGAAGGTTGGTCGGAAAAAGAACGAGCTGTATCCGTTAATTTTAAAGTTGGCAACACCAAACCGTCATCAGACGCAGTGAACAAAGGCGAAGGTGAACTCTTCTTACTAGGCGCACGTCAGAACAAAAAGCGACAGACAGGCAACTAGCAGGTGAGAAGGAGGCATATATTTACGGTAGGATTTGGACAGGACGAGGGAGGTGAATGGGGAGCGGAGGCGGAGGCGGACTCTTCTCCATCCCTCAAATACAAGGAGCTACAGCAATTCTCTCTCCACGCCTCCCCTCCTCTCCGGCCAAGTCCTACCGTAATTAAGTACACTCCTTCTCACAGACACACACTACTTGCCTGTCTGTCTGTAGCCGTCTGTCCAGTCGCGCCAAGGATCTAGTCAGAGAGGATTTTTTGTTTTCCTCTGTTCACTTCGTCTGATGGCTGGTTGGTTTACGCAATTTTAAAATTTGCGAAAAAGTTCAATTATTCACTATATCACTATATTCACTATATCACTTCGGAATGCACACTACCTCCACTATCCAATATATATACATACATACATATATATTGACACAAGCATTCGTAAATTGGCTCGTAGGTCAGGAGTAAGTAAGCAAAAGTGTATTTAAAATATGTACATCACATTTTCCCTATCGCCAATGATGCGCTCCAGTAAGAGTGTGGAACGTTGGACGATGAGTAAACCTCCCTATTCCATATATACATGTATAATAATGTGTAGTCATTACCAGCAGAACATTAGAACTTGCATGATACGAATTTCGACCTCATTAGGTCTCAACAGATGCAGGAAACCAACTCCAGTGTAGCCGCGGAAATTGACGCCACAGTCGAGATTCGAACCCGCAACTCTCCGGTCAGGGGCGAACGCCCTGACCATCGAGCTATCGGCCTCGACGTTTTGCCGGTTGTTGATCGGGCATATAGACTAATACATATGTGTACACCGATCATACGCAGGGCACACCTGCCCTGGTATTTTATGCCTTTCAGCTGTCATGGGTGAATGTGATCACACAACCGTTGCCACATGACAAATTATATGCAACAATTATAATAGTTTTCTGGATGCCATCGGCTAGCCGTTGATCGGCTGCTGGCGGGGCTCGAGGAAGAACCCCAGGGCACAACGGGGTGACTGAGTTCCGCAACCGATCAATGAGCACTTATCTAGGATTCTGTGTATTCCTGATCGAAACCAACAAGGCAACGAGCCCGTGGCGCAGTGGTTGGGGCATTGGACTTCTTACTAAGAAGGTCGCGGGTTCGAGCCTCAGGAATCGTCCGCTTGGCGTGATGCAGGGCTGGCTGATGACGGTTACTGAGCCAGAAACGGTCATTTCGTTCTCCCTTGTCTTTGTCGATGATTTACTTCTGCTTATAATACAGTATACATACGTAAGAAAAGGAAAATGCAACAGTCGTTTCTGGTTTAGTTGCCATCATCTGCTGGCCACAAACGAAAAACAAAGACAGAAAAACCGTCTGGAGCCCAGTTAAGCGACAGAAGAGCAAGTTCAGTAAATTTAAATAGTGTGCAGAATAAGGCCTCCATACAGATTATCAGGATACCAAATAAAGTGCCCACAGAGTAGTTGAAGAGCTAGAAACAGCGAAAATACACCACTTAAGCGGTTCATAAGAGAAACCCAGTAAATACATTCTGAAATAGAGCTTTGCGTGCGCTGCTGCTTTAATATTAGACAAACAATGTATTTTGTCCAATAGTACATGCCGATACCGAGGCTACTGACGTAGCAGTGAACCTACAGGCTAAATGAGCGGTTATACGGTGGTTACACGGTGTTCATGGATTTGAATTTGGCTTTATACATCTACGAGTTTCGCAGTTCCCAAGCAATTTATTGCCATCATCGTCTGCATCAGCATCGTCACGGTCATCCCTTCCAGCATATCTAGCGGCACTATCGTCCATAATAGTTTTATCGACCTCTCCATGACCTCAGCACCTTTGTCACTGTAGGAATTTGAACATTGGCGACAAAAATGTTCATCTGCCTAGCATGTCCTAACCACTGTGCGGCTGCTGGCGGAACCCGTGGATGAACCCCAAGGCAGACAGTGAGTGACCTAACCGGCAGATGAGTGTTCATCAACCACTGCTGGGAATGTCACCAACTCCAGACGCGGGTGACCGAGCACGCAGCGGCAGCGAGGAAGAAAGACGCCAACTCCCAGGTTGCAGCTCAATCGATGGGACCCGGCCGTATTTTCAACCGCGTGAGTCGCGAGCTGCTCGAGTCACGTTTTTTCAGACTACACAGTTGGCGAGACACGCAGAATATCAGCAGCCTCAACGCAAATATATTCATCCACATCCCGAAGACAAACGCCGCGGTTACGATACAGCCTCGGAGAGAAGGTCGAACCAAATAGCCCAGAGGGATGGGTCAGGGGACTCCCCACCTCTTACCACCACCACCACCACCCCTCTATCTAGTCTTTCAGGTGTCTGGCAACCAATGGCTGCTTTCATCTTAGACAAATGTGGAAATAAGCCTCCGCAACGCACGAATTCAGCAGCGCTCGCAAGGGTGGCCAGAAAACCCACAGATAGAAAAATAAATGGCCCTGTCAGTGAGCTTACCCGGATACGTGGAGTTTATATGCGGCTCGTAGACCTCCTGAATGTAACGGATTGTCTGCCGGTTGGCATAAGGATAGAGGATTTCGTTTAATCGGGGATCTCGTTGGACCTGCACAGACAGAAAGAGAGGAACATTTTGTATGACAGTGCACCACAACAGTTGGAAAAAGGTAGGAGCTCAGAACACTATGGGTCGAAGAGAGAAGCATACGAACGTGTTTAGGGAACAAAATAAGTGGCTGCTAACAGAAGCTAGCGACAGTCTAATAAACCCAAAAAAGAGCATATATTGTGGTGCAGTTCGGGTCTAAGCTCATGCTGAAAGCCGAAAATTGCGAACGATTCATAACAATTCACAAACCGGCATTAAAAACTGATTATGGTACAACCTAATCATAAGACATTTCAGTCATATCAGAATGTCGACTTTAGAAGGAGCTTCTTTCTGGCTGCTTGCAAAAAAGTCTGTAAACAAATGGCTAGTTGGGTAGCATGCAGTTAATACATTTCATTGTCCTTATAAATTCAAAGTTATTCTATAGAAAAAATTTTTTTCTTGTATTCACACAGTATAAAGCTATGCCTTCTTCGAATTTTATACACAAAAAAGGATATCTTCTGGTTGTTAAAACGTTTTTGATTAAGAGATTTTTATGCTTTTCAAACAGTCATTCACAATACGTCGTATCCGTCAGTTTAGCGATGTTGTCTATAATGTACACAGCAGGATCCACATCTACTGCAAAAATTTACGGGAACTTTGTGACCTCCTCCTCCCACCGTAGGCAAGAACGTACTTTTTCTTAGCTGGGATGTATATAGCATGCAGTTTGGAAACCCTGAATTCAGAAACTTGTTTTAACTCGAAAGATACCCTTCGAGCATACAACTTGAGAAAGGCGTGATTTGCTATCAAACAAGTACAAAAGGCATAATTTTGTGAATGTTTTCTCTAAACTATGTTTGCATTTATAAGGGCAGGGAAAATAAATGCGTAAAATGCATGCCATTTAAGTAGCCATTTCCCTACAGAATATACTGTTTTGAAATGACATTGAAAGAAGCTCGTCCAGTAGTCGGCCTCCTGACATCCCGAATGAATTTTTTTTGAAAGTAGGCTGTACGCTAATCAGTATTACAATACAACTTAATGCCAGCTTGCGAGTAATTATCAATCTTTCGCTAATTTCCGCATCTTGCATGAGTTTGGACCGAAACTGTAGCAGCACTCAGTCCACTTGGGTTTGGAGCATAACTCGTTGAAGACATTAAAGTAACCGGAAATTGCAACTCCGGTAAAGAAGACATCAGCATAAAATACCCTCATTTTCTCCTAGTCAAATAGAAGGGGTTGTAGATGTGGGCCAAAGCAATGTCTTTAGCATTCTGACCTGTCTAAAAGCCACTGGGGGGAGGAAGGAGCTGTAGGACTTAATAATAGCCTCAAGCAACATATCAAGGCGTACAGTTATCATAACCACGTTTGGGGAGTGGGGAGAATTGAATATAGTAGTCGCCGGTTATTAAGCCCACCTCGGGCCCAGACCAAATTTGGCTTAATAAGCGGCGAGCGCACTAACCGGAGAGTCCTAGTTCTTGATTAGCAAACGCAAGATAGGCACTATACATTACATATGCACTGTATTATGCGTACAGCTTGGTTATGTACAAGAAAAAAATGCTGTTTTTCTGTATTTTACGCAATAACAAAACCAAGAAAAATATTTGCTACACGTTTAAAAAAAGCAGTCTAGGGTCAGTTGTTTTGGAGGAAACTTCACTCGCAAGTGCTCTTTGATGTCCTTCTCCAGGCACGCGAGATCGTCGAATTTTATGAAATCTGATGCCTGTAGATCGCGTTGCGCACGCAGAGAGATGAGAATCTCACTCTATCCTGTTGGCAAACTGGGCTTTGTAGCCGGCGACTGGACTTATTAGCCGGCGGATTTTGCTATGTAAAATTCCATTCAAAGCTGATTTGGGCTTAATACGTGGCTGGGCCTATTAACCGTGGGCTTTATAACCGGCGACTACTGTAATACCAAGTTGCCGCTTAAAAGGCGAAAAAGTGGGATCTGTAGTTCAAATAGTTACTGCTGACGGGAGGGGAATAGCGTTTGGGGCCGTAGGAGATCAGTATCAGTCACGTGCAGCAAACAGTAATTAAACCATGGCTTAACGTTTGTGTATGGTGAACAGGACAGGGCTTGTAAACAAGGTAACAATGAGATATTACAGCACAAAATAAACAATTAAGCCAGTCATCCCAAGCTTTCCTTTCTCTGTATAGTGGTAGGTTAGACTTCAGAAATCTAAAAACAATTTGAAACCTTTTCTTCAGTAGTAACAGGTCAGGGTTCGAACTTCGGGGGTTGCAAAATCTGGGGTTGGATATCACTGGATAATGACGACTGACAGTTTGAACAATAATCGTTCATGGTGTGTTGCAGAGCAGGATGGTGCACAGACGGTGAGGTGCGCGTGAAAGTGGACACCCGGATCCGGTGTCATGACAAAGTAATCATTTAAAAGTAATTTGAAATTCAGTTAGCCCCCAGCCTAAACAGGACATGAGAATAGGAACCGTCCCCAGTCAATTTCGCTTTGGGCCACATTCAGGGGGAATTAGGCTTAGAATTAAGGTAACGTTAATGCTCCGTTTAGGTGTAGGTTTAAAGTTGGGTTTAAGGTCAGAGGTGAGGTTAGGGTGCAGATTATGTTAAGTGTTAAGGTTTGGGTTCATTTTGCCTGTAGGGTTTTGGCTCAGGGTAGGATAAGGGTTAAGCTTAGGGTTACAGTTTAGTATTATGATAGGGTAAGTGTTGGGGTTAAGAGACCTTTGCTGGTAGAGGCGAGCAGGTGGGGTCTCGGAAACATTTTAGAAGGAGAAGACGCGATCACTGGAACCAGAAGCCCTGTCTTCAGCAGAAGCACTCGGACTTAAAATCAGTAGGTCACGGATTCGAACCTCAGGGGTTGCAAAAGCTGGAGTATGATGCTACTGGCTAATGACGGTTGATAGTTTGACTAGTATGTTAGAAGAGGTCCACCATGTGTTTCACAGCAGGATGGTAACTTGCGCTGCATCGGCCGCACGCTCTCCTCCTCCTTATCCACCAGGGCCCAGTGTCATGACAAAATAAAAAGGAGAGCGGAGACGGCGCGAGAAGGCAGTTTCGCCCCATAGGCGTGCCGCTACACCTGGCGCCGGGTCTCACTGCGTGGGGTCGGAGAGCATAGAGGCCGTATTATTCAGGAGGTATTGCAGCCTAACTGTCAGTCCACACCGGTCGGCCAGGCCACCCCACGCAAACATACAAAAACGCACTGGTCTGACTGCGAGATCCGAGTTGTCACGGCATTTTTATGCACATGAGAGAGAGAGAGAGACAGAGAGAGCAAATCATCCGGCGTCAGCAGCGTACTTTTATGGCCAATGTAAAAGTACAGGCATCCGACGCGTTTGTACCTAGTTCTATAAACATGTTGGCACTGAGGACAGGTCAAAGTGCTAATGCAATTCGCTACTAGCGTTCGTCAGGACACAAATATTGTACTTGTTGGAGTATAGGATGGCATCAGGTGGGAGGGAGAGCCAGGGGCAACGCAAGTGGCCGCTGTGAGTAGTGTGCACTGGCTCGCTTCGCAAATGCAGAATGAAACGCTCTATTCGTCGCACAGTATGTTCGGGGCATAGACACCGCGTAGAAGAGCCGGTGTGAGCTGGCTGTTGATGGAAAGACTTCTGTGGGCTTAGGTCGCCAAACTTCTGGGCAGAATCTGTAGCAGAGGTAGTTGGTCGTGTAGCGACGAGCAGGGAGACGTCCGAGACGGAACCACGCCTTAACGCAATTACTCGACACTGGCGAGGTCGACGCTGAGGCTGCGTCCCAAACTGAAACGTGGGACCAGCACGATCGTTTTGCTGTTTGTTGTGAAGGTCTGTGGATCGGAGTCACATAGCCTCCCAAATTCGGGTGTGCTGTGAGCAGTGCACCTCGGTTCAGAGTTCAAGTTGCTGCTTCGGGACATGAAAAGGTCACCCCCATAGGGGTAACGCTAACCATGAAGGTGTACTAAAGAGGACAGACGACAAAGTGACGCCGATCCTGTGTACACACCGCCTTCGCCTTCTTGTCGTTTCGCTGTGGTCTCCAGTAAGCAGTCGGCGACGAGGACTCTAGTTGTAGCCTCTACATCAGATCGCATTATTTGCCGATCCAATGAGATTTTAAAGGAATCCGCGTTGATTTGGAAGACTGGAGTGAAGAAGGGCCAGGGGCGTAGCGACCTCCTGATAAAACAAACCTTCCACCACCAAATCCTTCGATATAACTGGCACGTTGCCCAAGTTCCTTGTGATGCAGTGCGTTTGTGTTTACTGCTGCGCACGAAATCGTTTCAAGCCTATTGATGCACAATGGAGACTATTAAACAGACTCTGCCATCCCTTTCTTCTACATATGATGAGGGGGATTGGGATGGCCACTACTGGCTTATTAACTATCATCAACCAGTCATAATCTACCCTAAGTGTTGCGACAACCGCTGAGTCTCGAACTCGCGACTTTTTTGGTTAGAAGTCCAACGCTCTAACCACTGCGCCACTGACTCGTTGTTTTGCCAGTTTCCATCGGGAAAATTAACGCTGGTAGATAGGCGCAACTCAATCGCCCCGTGCCGTCTTCACAGTCATCTGTAATTGCTAACCGCAGCGTACTCTAAGGGCGAGAACTAAAGTATGGCGCGAGCATGCATGGGATTCCAGGGTCAATAAGGATCAACCTCCACCTCCTACTACTCTTCTGCAGTGGGTTTGGAAGCCCTGAACCTGCAATGGCTGACCAACGCTTAGGCGCATTTGTACGCTCAGAACTCAGCCTGTATCATCCTCGTGAGAATGCTAATCGGAGGTTTGAGTAATGCTCAGCTATACGGCGCCGATGGCATATCTGCTCCCAACCAGAGGCTTGGCCTAGGTTGTAGCAGCAAATACAAGTGGACCAGCTCACTGGCTCCCATTTGAGTGCCGAAGCCGCGAACTCGGCGCCACAGCATTTAGGGCAGGCATTTGCGTGACTAACGGTGTGGGCCAGAGGCGATGTGCCTATATTGCAGGAGTCACCGGCAGGTGCGTGCGAGTGCTGGTTGTAGAGATCGGGTCACGGCATCGCGTGTGATTCAACCCTGCGCCCCGAGTTACCAACCCATTTTGCTGGTCTTGCGCTGCATCGCCGGGCGCTGAAGTCAACCGCGCATTGAGTGCTCTCCCATCCGAGGTCTCGGCAGACGCAGGCATGACGACAATCCTGGGCTCTTCCCAGTTGTGAGGGTGAGCAGAGGTCACGCATGCGCATGTAGGTTAGCTTAGTCGCGGTGATTTAGAGGCAACCACACACATATCCCCCCCTCCTTCTTCACCGAGCGCTTTTATGGGGTCGAACAGGAAGTTGCTGTCGCCGTCAGGATATCTGTTCTCACGAGAGATTCATTACCAAGAATATGGATGCCAAAGAAATAAAGCCCACAACACATACTGTGTAAAATAAAACCTTATTTCTCAAAGTGCCCTTTCGAGGAGACGCGGCAGGTGAACTCCTGAAAAGACGCCTTGACGAAGCCGTATCACGAACCTTTCCAGCAGCGAGAGTTCGGATATTATTACACTAGGAAGGCAAGGACAGTTACCGATTCAGATCACCTTCATGTGTATCCACTCCTTTACTTGCTCCTGTGGAGCAGGTCAGATTGGTCGCACGAGTCGGCGCCTATCCAAAAGAATGAGGAACACCTCCCACAATGGCTAAGGAAAGGTGAATTCAATACCACCAGGACCATCAACAGCTCTATTCTAGCGCACATGGTGGATTCCGGGCACCAGGTGGACCCCAACGAAGCCTTCAGGGTGATCTACAGGGTCCCACCAAACTACCCTAAGTCATTGGGTCAGCAACTGCTATCCGGTTGAGGAAGCCGATTCTGTGTGCGCAAAAGAACCTGCGGCAGGTTCCAAGCATAGCGTGGCCAACGGCCTCCTAGCTACCGGCATTTTTCAAAGCCTCCTATCTCCAGAAGACGAAGATGCGATCACTGAAACAAGAGTTTTATTTGCCTGACGTTTCGGATTCCGTCGGGAATCCTTAGTCATAGGTAATCGTACACAGGTCTGAGACATGCGCAGACCTTTTTACACTTTACCCATCCCCCCCCCCATCATATAAATGTAATGGCCTGACGAGAATTGAAAGTATACGTATGCTCGCCAATTGCTCTTCGGCTTTCTGTGATATGAATCTTTGCGACCTTTAAGTAAATTTGCCAACTAATAGTTTAAAAGTAATTTTAACTGCAAGCAGCCCACAGTAGTAATAAAAACAATAGCAACGAATGTGAGCAGCCTACACAGGACATGGGTGTAGGAATCGTCCCCAGTTAATGTGGAAATTAGGTTTAGGCTTAGGATTTCGGTGAGGTTAATGTTACATTTAGGATTGGTTTAAGATTTGGATTAAGGTCAGAGTTGGGATTATGGTCAGGATTATGTTAAATGTTAAGGTTTGGGTTCGGGTTACCTGTGGAGTTTAGGCTCAGGGTAGGACAAGGGTTAAGCTTAGGGTTATAGATAAGTGTTAAGGTTAAGTCACGGGCATATTTACCCTTGCTCATAGAACTGAACAGTTGAGCTCCAGGAAACAGTTCCAAAGAAGATACGATCACTGGAACAAGAAGTCCATTGGCCTGAGATGTCACATATTTTGCTTGTACCCATCGTCAGAGACAACCGCAAAAAACGGGGGCTTGTCTCTGATGATGAGTTCAAGCAAAAGATCCGAAACGTTAGGCCAATAAAGTTTCTGTTCCAGTGATCGTTTCTCCCCCTCCTCCTCACCGTGTAGGTTTTGACGTGGACTTTTGTGTCCCCTACTATTCACGGCTTCAACAAGTCATTGAAGCATAATGGGTGCGGGAAGAGAGGAAGGAAGGAAGGTGGGTGGGTGTTGCATAACCCCCCCCCCCCGCGCCCCAGACCGCCTGCCACGAGGCACTTACGGGCCCCGCCCCTAGAGACCAACGTGCTGAATGTACTATTAAGCCACGGAGCGGAACGCCGCCTTTCAATGTAGAAAAAAGGCAGGCATTTCGCCATAAGGAGTCAGTAGTCCAGTCTCCGATTATGT
Source organism: Ligula intestinalis (assembly GCA_036362985.1). Classification (NCBI taxonomy): domain Eukaryota; kingdom Metazoa; phylum Platyhelminthes; class Cestoda; order Diphyllobothriidea; family Diphyllobothriidae; genus Ligula; species Ligula intestinalis. Next base: position 9,686,594 of record JAYGXS010000001.1, on the reverse strand, counting down.
TACACCTTGTAGAGGCTAATTCCGTTTTAATGGACTGACTTGTCCTACTTACTGTCCTCACTGGCTCACAGCAGGTGACTTGCTTCGTGGTGATTCTGCAACAGAGACTAGCCCTCTCGATGGGCAAATTTTCCTAGAACTCACGACACCGTCTTGCCGTCGACCAAAAAATGTTCGGCCGCGCCTTAGCGACCGGCATGCTCACTGCTCGACTAGAGTCGACAGCAGACGTTTGAGCACACATTTAGCATGATTCCAAGACATTGTTTTCACACTAGGCCTTTGCATGCGTGCTTTGCGTCCGCCTGTAAAATCGCACTCGTCTCTGATCAAGAAGTCTACTGTTTTCCTTGAATTTTCAATGGCCGCATGCAGTTGATATTTTTATTGCAAGCCTGCATAAAACACCCCCATATTGTGCTGCTCATCTTGTGACAAATTACTTTTTTATGTTTTCTGCGGTAAAATGAAACCTTTTAATTTAAAGAAAACGTTCGTTGATGGTATATTATGCACGGCCCCACCAACTCGATTTAGTGAAACTTCTGTACTTATTTTATTTAGGCAGGTTCGCTCCGTTAACGTTGTCGCAATTGTCACAAGGATATTAGCGCCTAAGGGTAAGGCCGGAGTTAGATATTTTTTGATACAGGGTCGTAAGTTCAACATAAAGGCTTTACGGTTTTAAAACCAGAGTAAGTGCTAGGGTTTTTAAAGATAAGTGTTTGAGATTTAAAGGTAAGGTTGTTATCTACAGATACTTTTTTTGAATACGCCTGGAATTGTAAGGGCTGCGAAAATTGATAGATCAAAGTCGTACTACGTAAGTAGTTAGTTCGGTGAGTTTTTTGCAGGTAGCCGAGAAGAAGAGTGTTGGCGACAACGCTTACTTTTTCTATAAAATGTGCATGAATTTATAAGGGCAACGAATTCAAGATAAAAAAATAATAGTACTTGAGTAGGCATTTACTGCCCAGCAGTCAGCACTAAGTTTATTCAAAGGCCGGCAACCGGACGCTTCTGACATAACATGGGATTGCGTTGCATATCAATCAGGACTTATTTGAGTAACCTTTTTTCTACCGGAAAACTCACTTCATTTCTGAACCGCATTTCATGACATCAGCCACGGACTGGAAGCAATTTTTCCTAATCGATATCAGCCCCGAACAGGGAAAGTAATTGACCTGAAAACCTGGTTACTTATAACAAGGTCGTGGGTCATTGATTGTTCGGTGACCAGACAATTATCATCTGTCACCGACGAGAGCTTCATCAGCCGCCATTGCCGCAGCCACACGATACAATTCTGGTGAATGAACGCTCACCAATCGCTAACAAGTCCCAGACATCCCACTCTGCCTTGGGACTCACTCTTGATCCCACCAACAGCAGCCGCACAACAGGTAGTATTATAGGCAGAACAACATGCTCCATAAAGGCCAGGGCAGCTCCTGGCTTAGTAGCTGTCATTGGCCAGCCATAACAACCTCAGGTAGTGCACCACCTGAGAGCCGAACCGAGAACATGTCGAATAGGAGTCTAACGTTCTAAATATTAGGCCATCTCACTGGGTTTGGTGCATAAAATCCAACCCCACCTCCACGCTGGTGCGTGCCGAAAACTTGTTTTTACTAGGCTAACGGGGCTCTGGTAGGAGAGCAAGACCGGGGACCTAGCGCCCATCCCCTTTTCTCCAATTGACATTCTTGACTTTCTACACTTTCATGAATCACAACTATACGCAACATACGATCTCTGCTACGGTGTCCGCAGGAACCGACGCGCCCCATCCTCTTGGCATCGCGGGACGGGTATTAAATCTGCAAGCTGATGCCGGATTGCGAATTGCAGGCTGAAATGCTCAAACTCTGAGGGATGACGGCGCCCAACTTTTAACAGCCAATTCCCTTTCCGAATACCGTGTTGGTGTGGCGTGTCTCTCTGAGGTCCGCCTACCTGGCACTAGCTACAAACTGCTACAAGTACCAGGAGCTGACTCTGCGTACCATCTCTACCACAGTGGTGTCTCCGACAATTCTGGACTGTATGGTGTCGCTATAGCTTTGGCCGATGAATTTCGCTCGAGTGTGCTAGAGTGGGAGGCTGTCTCACCGCGGATCGTTTGGGTCCGTTTGAAAAGTGCCCCAGTCAACGTTTCCATCATTTCGTTATATGCGCCTACTCTGGCTGCTGATGACAGCGTAAAAGATGACTTCTACGGCGACCTTCAGCGAACAGTTGACCGCATCGCAAGAAGCGATCTACACGTCATTGCCGGTGATAGGAACGCCCGAACAGGTGTGTGTGACGCAGGAACCCGTCATGTGGTAGGCAAATTTGCTGTCGGAGCGCAGTGTGCCAACGGTGAGCGCCTTGTCAACTTCGCATCGTCTAACCGCCTCATTGTGTCAAGCACCCGTTTTGATCATCCGCGCGACCGCCTTGTCACTTGGTACTCAAATGATGGGCATACCCAGGCCCAAATAGATCACATCCTTGTCCGAGCACGCTGGGCCAGCTCGGTCTTGGATTGTCGAGCCTACCGCCGTGCTGATACAGGAAACGCTCATGCATCGGATCATGTCCTACAGCAGGCAATCCTTCGCTTGCGTTTGAGAGCTATTCACAGACCCTCTCGACCACAGCGGATCGATTTCGCAAAGCTGAAGTCCTCTGCTGGCGACGCCTTCCAATTAGCACTCCAGAACCGTTTCGACGGCCTGTAGCCTGACGCCCGAACGGACCCAGAGCCCGCGTGGCAGTCCCTGAAGGCCGCGATGTCAGAGCTGGCATGCACCCATCTGGGCAAAACCCGGCGGCGACATCGCGACTGGATCACTAAACACACGCTCAAATTAGCTGAGGAGGCCGGCCGAGCCAGACTCACTGGCTCCCCCACTTACAGAGAGCTGCGGCGCCAAACGACAAGGGCCATCCGAGCCGATAGGAACGCCTACTGGAGCGACTTTGCCACGGAAACGGAGCGAGCAGCTACCAGAGGTGATACCCGCAAGCTCTACCAACTCTTAAAGCAGGCCAGCAGAGGTTCGGGGAACACCACCGAGACTTTACTGGATCGCAACGGTGCTGTCATCACTAAGATCGATGACCGGTTAGATAGATGACGCGAGCATTTCTGTGACCACCTTAACCATGATCCCCCTGTGATGTCTGACCTGTCGCCCAATGCGGACGATCCTCACCATCTGTATGAGTGCAACACAGAGCCACCCAGTGTAGAGGAAGTTGTCTCCATTCTCTTGAAGCTACGCAACAACAAGGCACCTGGTGAGGATGACCTCCCGCCGGAGCTCTTCAAATGTGCACCCGAGGTTATTGGGCCCTGGCTACAACAAATATTTGCCAAGATATGGGACAACGAAGTTGTGCCCTCTGACTGGAGAAAAGCAGTGATCTTTCCTTTTTTTAAAAAAAGGCGACAGAAGATCGTGCAGCAATTACAGAGGCGTTAGCCTTATCGACGTAGCGGCGAAAACATTCATATCTCTTCTTCTCAAACGTTTCCAAACTGCGAGAGACCAGCGCACCCGCCCAAACCAGAGTGGATTTCAACCAGGTCGTGACTGCACCGACCAGATCTTCAATCTCCGCCGTGTGCTGGAACTGAGATGGGGTCACCAACAACCCACTGTTCTATGCTTTTTCAACTTTTCTGCCGCATTTGACTCTGTTGATCGCAGTTCGCTGTGGAACATAATGAGGACGGACGGCCTACCACCTAAGCTTCTCAATCTCATGCAGGCATACTATCGTGGAACTTCCACATGGGTGCGGACGCAGAACGGCGACACGGAAGCCTTTCGCGTCAGGACGGGCGTCCGCCAAGGCTGTGCCCTTTCACCAACCCTGTTCAACTATGCGATGGACTGGATCATGACCAAAGCACTGGATGACTTCCCGGGAGTGCAGTTTGATCGCTCGAAATGGGTGACTG
>JAYGXS010000001.1:9649151-9661482 GCA_036362985.1 Ligula intestinalis | reverse complement strand
GGCTTGGAGGGTTTGCCAACTGACGGGAAAACTCGGGCCCCCTACGTAGCTGCTCCTTCTGTACGCGTGTGTCTGTGTGTGCGTACGGGAGGAGAGGGAGGACTGAGAGTCAGGCTGCAATGGCTCCCTCTTAATGTGGCCTTTATGGCGCTTCCGCGCAGTCGGGAGCATACCTAGCGAGATGGCTGTGTCAAGTGTGCGCGTGCTGAGTGTTTATCGCGCCAGCCATCTACACCCTCCCTCATCCCCGGTCTTATTGACTTTGTCTTTACACCGGAAACGGAGGTGGGAGTGGCGAGCGAGTGGGTAGATTCTGTGCAAGTCTGCCTAAACTCCTGTTTTCCCTCGCACGAGTTCTCCGCGTTGCTCCTGCTAGCTGTCGCTCTCGTGTTGTTTGCCCAGCTCACCTCTGTGTCAGTTGCGGCTTGCTTCAGCGCTTGCTGCGGCTTGTTGGAGCGCGTGGTGCCCATCATCGAAATCGACGGGGAACTGTCGTATAAGAAGACGAAGGCTGTTGGCTCGCTGGAATCCTGTATTTTTTGTTCATCTCGGCTTTCGAACTTGCGCCAGACATAAAAACAGCAACAAAAACAAGTAAGAGTCATAGCTGGATGGGTCTGGTTGTTTCTCTGGCCCCAGCCGCCTTGCTTGCTTTTTGTTGCCGCCTCTGACTTCAGTAGGAGTTCGAAGGCTCAGATGAACAAAAACGTGATTCCGAGACAAGCCAACCGGCCTTCACTTTGTTTTCTTTGAGATATTGAAGGGGGGAATAAAATCGCAGACGACAGGTGAAGACAAACGTTTACAAAATGTCGCCCCAGAGACGGCTATCTAAGGTTTACAGATCTGCCTAACATTCTAACCCCGAGTCATTGGTCAGGAACGCTAAGGTCAACGCCCTGCCATCAAGCGAGGACTTTGGTGTTCAGTATACTAAGGCTCTCGTTAAGAAGTTTCAGAAGCAATTAAGTGATGGAAAACCAGGGTTGTGTAAAATCAAACTCCACGGGTGGGTCCAGAAACCTCAAGTGGGGGGGGGGCTAATTACATACTCTGCCAGAGGAAAATTGAGTTGAGATAATACCCGTCTAGAGACCGGTTAATTCAACTATCGTGGCATGTCCGTCTCTCAGCGGCCAGAAAGTTAGGACGCCGACATTTTCCGCATGCTTCTCGGCTCGAATTTTTTAGAGCAGAACAAATGAACCAGATGGCGCACAATTGCCTAAATCACGAATTAATGTGAAAATTACATGTGCCAACTCGCAAGCAAATGTGAACAGTCATTGTACTTCAAACATTCTCCCCCCCCCCTTCCCCAAACTAAAAATCCTTGATTTCCCCCGAAGCGTCTCCAGAGGCGTCCATCCAGTGTTTACAAGCCTGCCTGACATTCTAACCCAGAGTCTTTGGTCGGAAGCGCTAAAGCCAACGCCCTGCACTCGTTATGAAGTTTCAGAAGCAATTAAGTGATGGAAGGTCAGGGCTGTGCAAAAACAAACTCCACGAGTGGGTCCAGAACCCGTAACAGAAAAAAATAGGGCTACTCCACTTGACAATCAACGGGGGGGGGGGCTGTACTCTGCGATTCCGAGGTAGGTAGGTAGGCAGAAGTCAAAACTCGTGAAACCTCGAGTGGGGATGCTGACATGAGCTGCCAGAGGAAAATAGAGTGGCCGGTCGATTCCAGCATCGCCCAGTGATTAAGAACGTCCGCACTATCCGATGCTTCTCGATTCGAATTCTTTACAGCAGACCAAATGAGCCGACAGACGCACATTTGCCTAAATCATGAATTAATGTGAGCATAAAGTATGCCAACACTCTCAAACAAAACATATCGAGAGGGTGTGATTTTCTATAAGGTGAAGCTATCACTGTACGTCAAACATCCCTCGATCCCCCACCTCGATCCTGAACCTAAAAATCCTTGATTTCAGCCGAAGCGTCCTGGGTGGCTGGGGGAGGGAGGCAGGTTCAGACTGCCGAGTCCACACACACACACACACACGCACACTCCATTAAATATGAATAAATCCGCACCTCAGCAAGCGTTGTTCTACTTTAGCAGACTACTTGGGGGGGGGAGAGTTCGCGCCCGCGCTGTGGTGCTTGTTGCAGTGATGCCTACGACGGCGGGCCCTGGTCACGTGATGCGCGAAGTAGCGGCGCAACAAAAACGAGTTCTTTTCAAGGTCAACAATGGGGCTAAAAACGGCGCGCAGGAATTCTAGCTGCCTCTAGTCGCCTCGCCTCGCCACGTCAAATTTAAATTGATTGGAAAAAAAACAGTGTCTGGGGGAAAGGCTCGCGGCTGTGAGCAAAATCGTAATACCGAGGCAGCGCGCGGCCTTCATCATTTAACCAGCATTCAGCTGTTGGGGTGCGGTGGGCGTACAAATGGGATCATATTTTAAATCTCCACCACCACCACCGAGTCAGCCTGCTTCTCTCGCTCTCTCTCCCTTTCTGAAGCCTAAAATCTGACGCCCACGCGTTATTGCGGCCGGTGCAGCTGGCCTGTGCAGGCCAGGGGGTATGTTAGCCTTGTTTGGTTAGTTGCTCTGAGCTCGCCATGACGGCTTATATGTAGGGTTTTTGTTTAAAACGGCGGGAGAGGGGGAAATAGGGGAGAAGAGAAGAGGGTATCATCATCATAATCATCATTTTTAACAGTGGACTATTTCGGGGCGCTTTGAACAATGAAAAGCCCTTTGGGGCACAGTAGCACGCAACGCGGTCGCAATTTTTATGCATTATAGAGGTAAACCTCATTGAGCGTTAGTAAATACTACCCTTCTCTCCCCTGCCCCCCCCCCCCCCCGCCTTAGTCAAATGTCCTCCAGTTAAAAATAGCCCCCCAGTCAGACTGTAGATAAGATAGGTCCACGAAAAAGCTCTGTCTACGGGCGTATTGCATGAACGAAGGAAAAAGACCAAATTAAGGCGAGTTTAGCTCGAAAAAAGGGAAACCGGGGAAATAGGAAGCTCCCCAAACCAGTTATACGGTTTATATTGCATAAAATTCCAGGAGAAGTAAATCACCTCGAGTCATAGTCCACTCCGAACCCTAAACTTAATCCTAAACTGAACACTAATTCTTATCTACCTGGGAATTAGCAGAAGGCCCCCCGGATAGGGGGTGGGGCGCCTATTTTCGTGTTCTCTGAAAGAAAAATCTTTGGCTCTTTTTACAGTTATACATCTCGATCAGGTTCTTGTTTGGTTTTATATATAAGAGACATGGACTCGTGTACCATGATACCCCTTGGCAAGTCCCTCTAAAAGACCAGACACAAGAGTCGGGCATCGTGAAAAGCAGCCTAGGATTCAGAGCTTTTGGGTGTTTGGGGAGTTTTCCGTCAAAAAAGTGAGTGAAGGGGCAAAATAAGGGAGCATGCTGATGCATCGCAGGTGGCTGAACCCACCGCGGTTCGTGCCCTGTCCGAACTGGGTGAATGACCAAAGCGAACAGTCCTGGTTATGGTCAGACCTAAATCAAAGGCGAGACAGACGGCAGCAAGGGTCGAGTGACTGACGAGGCTGAAGCCAATTCCAGGCATGTCACAAAAGACATAGTCTCCTAGTACGGACAAATCTCCAACAAAGAGAAGCGAGGGAGTTCAAATGTCTTATCAAAGTGGTTCTTCATAGTTAGGTTAATACGAAGAAGGGGATAATGTGGCGCAAATCTCGGTCCGGCGTAGAACCGACTTTTCGACTCAGTTAATCACGACCTTCAGCACATAGTTATGGTTCGAAATCGTGTGTTCGGTCTTTTATAATATGAGCAATAAGCACTGAATCGACCTCTGTCCCTCATTTCCCGGATCAGACCGGCAGTGACTGATGTGTATTAAAACCAAAGTCTAAAGCGTGGCTCACAGAAAGAAGCCTGGATTTGAGGTACAGTAGTAAACAGCCTATGTCATGAAAAGTTATCCAAAATGCTTAAATGTATTTTCGATCTGAACGTATTACTAATACTAATTATCGTGCAGTATAATCCCAAGACAGTTTAGCCAGGCCAGTATGCCAGTCTTTGAATAAACTTATTTCTTACCACCTGTAAAGCTATACTTGGTAGAAAATGACAAGATAATCAGTATGAAATGTTCGCGTTGATGTTCAATGCCCTTATACATTCCAACAAACTTTACGGAAAGCATGCAAACCATTTTTTTTCTAGTATTAATATTCCATAAAGGCCAAGTTAAAAGGAAGTCATTGCAGTAGCAAGTAAAAAAATCTTAAAAGCTAAGCGTTTTGTAGTAGCAATCACCAAAGGCCACGGATTTGGTATGTCAGACTTATAATGGTGAGATAAGATAGATCATTTACCTCATGAAATGTCAACCGAAGTTCCAAAATGTATTCTCGATCAGAAGGTAGTAAATTAGTCGCCGGTTATTAAGCCCACCTCGGGCCCAAACCAAATTGGGCTTAATAAGCAGCGGACGCACTAACCGGAGAGTCCTAATTCTTGATTAGCAAACGCAAGATAGGCACTATACATTACATACGTACTGTACAGTAGCCGCCGAAGACCATGCAACGCTAATTATGAAATTTGACTGGACACTTTAGCATATATTTAAAAACACTATTGTGATTAGCTGCGTTCATTCAATTCTGTAAAAGCTTTTTCGTTAGGAAAATTGGTGTTTTAGTTAGGTTTATTAAGAGAAATCGACATTTACTTCCGCGGAAATGAGAGCAGTCTCATATCGAAGGAATTTCCTATGCTATTACGTATGCCAGAACCAAAATTTTTCTTAATGTGAATTATACGATGGAGGAACCCCACAGTGAGGGGAAAAGGTATGGAGCGTATCTCTGCTAGATTCGGCAAATGTTGTCGGAAATTGTTCAGATGGAACTGAGTTCACGTTGAAGAAATCGCATTTATTTTCGGAAACAAGGAAGAATTCCTCTTTTGTAATATTTTTCTGCTATTCCGTTAAGTTTTGTGCCTCAAAATGCAGTAATAAATTGGCATGACAAAGTTGTTTTACCGCAGCGATAACTATCAGCGTCAGCTTGATATAGAAACGGGAAGGCGCGATATATGTCCTTTTTTTGGTGTTGGGCTGTGCATTCATGATGTCTGACAATTATCTATGTGAAGATGATTTTGTCCGCTTACGAAAAATGGCAGCCGAAGGGCGTGCGCGTAATTACTTAGCAAGTATTTTCGATGTAAGCAAGGCCACAGTATCCCGAATTATTAATTATAAAACAGTGCCTAGAAAGAAGAATCCTGGAATAAATCGCTCTACAACAAAACAGGATGACGATTTTATTCGTCGGACGTTAAAAATCGATCATTATATGTCGATTTCCGCTATTCACAGGGAACATTTTTCAATGTTCTCTCAGAACCTAGTAAGGAAAAGAATGCGGAAATTTGGCCTTCATCAGAGGATGGCTACGGTTAAGCCATTTTTAAGTAGGAAATATATTAAGGAACGTTTCTGATTTGCACAGGAATACATAAGCCGTAGAGTTTCATTTTGGAAAAGCATTTCCTTCTGTGATGAATTACTGTTCTTAGACAAGTCCATAAAGTCGGCACATACGGTCATATGCGAAAAGAACTTTCCTAAAGACCAGACTGCTTCGATGTCAACCTTCAAGAACTGTCGACGCCTCATGGTGTGGATGGCGATCAAGTTCGGTGAGCGACCAGTCTGGCGGTCGACGAAAGAGAACATTAACAGTTGCGTCCATGTCAACATTTTCAAAGATGTATTTGGTTATAATGACATTCACAGGCGCCGAATGGATACTGTTGTATTACAAGACAATGCCCCTGCTCACCGATCAAAGGAGGTATGATTATAAGTTACCTTACGACTATAATATTATTTTTCGAGACTACAGCCAGCCTTTCTGAATGTGGCCGTCGAACAATTTTCATCCCACCCAACAGCCCCGACCTCAATTCAATTGAAAATATCTTAGCCTTAATCAAGCGAAACTGGCACAAGCTTCCGACATACCTTTCAATGGAAAATAAATTGGCGTTCATTCTGGATAATTATATAGGCCAAACCACCATTGATAACACAATCCTGTCTTTGTCCTCCCGTATGACTCTTCTTCTCAACGCTAAAGGACACTCAAGAAAATATTAGTGTGTAACCTATTGATTATTATTCCTCATTTTGTCATTTCATTCTATTTTCTTACACTTTTGTCAGTTATATAACGACTTTTTATCCCCGACGTGACTTACGGCCTTTTTTTGGATTTGACGGTTTTTGGTAAAACATATTAGTTCTTAGATAATAAATGGTACTTTATGTATCGAAATATGCCTCCTTTTAAGGATTTATTGAAGCTTTCACGTAGTATTACTTGCGGGTCCGTTAGGTGAATGAATTGCGAGCTAGAACGTTTTTCATGCAGACTTCCCGTTCTTGCATCATCAACGGCTTGGTTATGTACAAGAAAAGAATGCTGTTTATCTGTATTTTACGTAAAAACAAAAACAAAAAAATGATTTGCTGCACGCTGAAAAAAGCGGTCTGGTGTCAGTTGTTTTGGAGGAAACTTCACTCGCAGGCGCTCTTTGATGTCCTACTCCAGACACCAGAAATCGTCTAATTTTGTGAAATCTGATGCCTGTAGAGAGATGAGAACCTCACTCTTTCCTGTTGGAAAACTGGGCTTTGTAGCCGGCGAATGGGCTTATTAGCCGGCGGATTTCGCTATTTAAAATTCCGTTCAAAGCTGATTTGGGCTTAATACGTGGCTGGGCCTATTGACCGTGGGCTTAATAACCGGCGACTACTGTATTCCTAATCATAATCCGACCAGACAGCGAGCCCGTGGCGCAGTGGTTAGAGCGTTGGACTTCTAACTAACAAGGTCGCGTAGTGGAGACTCGAGCGGAACACCAATTTAGAGGGTAACACTTGAGTTGAGTATGACCTGCTAACGACGGCTTATTAGCCAGACATGGCCATCCTAGTTCCCCTTGCCTTTGACGGTCAGGTCTTTCTGCCCATACGGGACTATAGAGCGTTGGCTGTTCGCTAAGGATACTCATTATTGTGCAGCCTAATCTCAAAATGCCGGCTTTTAGAGGGTTCTTCTCGGGTAAAGCATAATATTTAGAAATGGCTACTTAAGTAGCATTGATTTTTCTAATTTATTTTCGATGCCCTTATAAATTAAAAATATTTGATCTAAAATGTGCAAAAAATACACCCTTGGTAGTGAAGTACGTCTAATTCAGGATTGATATGCAGACGGCAGTGGCTGAGTCCTCTGACACTCACGCACGAGAGATCTTAAGCTCCCTTGTCGTGCCCGTGGCATCGGGTATGGGGAGAGGTCATGCGCGTGGCACGCGTAGACAGTTTCTTTAATTTTTATCAGCCACTGTGCCCGGCGAATTGCCGGTCCTTTTGGTATTGTCTTAGAATATGGGCAAAGTGACTGAAGGAAGTGAGAGAGAGCGGCAGATTCTGCACAAGTCTGTCTCATTATAAACCAATTCAAATACAATTCACTTTTTCTGCGCCCACTCCAAGGGGTACGCGGTGCATGTCATCTTTCGCGATGCCAGAACTGTCGAGGGCTGGCACTGACCAATCCAACGCAATGGCAGACCGAAACCCTGACATCCCCCGCTTCGCATATTCAGGCGTCAAGTTGCGCATTGAGGTCAGTTATCAATAAACAAACAGCATACTCGGAAAGCCAAATTAGACTGAGGTTGGAGTGATCGAGGCATTTGAAACAGAAACCGTTATCCTTATCTCCAACAAGATTCAACACCTGTCTTCTTACAACGAGTCGTTCGTCAAAAAGAGCTTTATGTGGTAGCAGTTAGAAGCGAAGTCCAAATGCAATATCAAAACTGCTTCGAATTCTGCAGTCTGTCGTGATAGGCTGTGCGCAGTTATAAAACCAACTTTTCGACTAAAAAAAAACAATGAAATAAACAATTTAACCCTGACGTTCTCGTATAACTGCACAAGCTTTTTATGGTGCCTGTCGCATGTTACAATGCCCACCTAACTTTCCTAAAATATTTTGTGATAACATCCACAGTACAGAAGAGACTTGGTTAGGTAGTTACAGTGTGCATTGACCATACAGCTCTCAGAAGTCAAAAACCATAAAGCACTGACCAGACCAAACGCGTTTTACTGCCTCCATATGCGAAAGACCTCATTTCCTTCCCCCCCCCCCTCCCCCGAAATATTTATCACCAAAAATAACTCCTACAGTTAATAAACTACCAAATCAAGCTGGATAAATCCTTAGTAGAAAGTGAGTTCAGGGATAAGCCCCTCCCAATAATGGGGGAGGAGACGAAAAAAGTCATCCGATTAACTAGTTAGTTTATGCGCTGAGATTAAGAACAACCGCCCTAAGCAAGAACGCCTCCATCAGGCAGAGCGGCGCTGTATTTCGGAATGATCATTCTAAAATTTTCAGCAAAAAAGTCTTCCATTCACCATGGTTAAAATTAGGCCCACAAACCACCTAATAGCGGAAGGTCACAAACCATGCATAAGGGTCGAAGCCTGCAACTATCAACATCACGAATAATCGTCACGAAACGTAAGCAAAGCTGTGATTCCTTCAAAACTATGCTAGCGTTATGTATTAATGAGCCCAGTATTGTGAGCTGAATAAAGAAAAGACGTAAAAATCGGAATACAGTGGACGAAATAGACAAATCAATGTGCTTATAAAAGAACCTTGATATTTGAAGAAAAGATCTCCTTTAGGATTTAAGATAAACTTGAATCAATGAATTTTTGAGTCTGGTTCCCCATTTCGTCTTCGGACTAGGAAGAAATGTGCAATGAACAAATAAGAGCTCAAACGTGTTATTAGACCTGATTGGTAGTTATGGCCTCTGTCAGTCTGTTTTGTGCGGCCTTCGTCTCTTTCACCGTTCTTTGAGATGTTTATAGATACTATCTAACTCTTTATGGCGTTTGGTGCATTGATCGTCGGAGTGCATGGCCTCGAAGAATTTTCGGCTTTTTTGTAGTGGAAAACTCAAACGATGAGTATTTTGTCCCACGAAAAAAGTGTGTCCAGTGTGAAGGCGATGCATAGCCACCATGCACAACTGGTCACGTCTCTTCGCGGCCAATTGGTGCTCGTTGATGCGTGTGGAGACAGATCTTCCTGTTTAGTCACAATATACGGTATCGCAAGCTTCGCATAGGATTTTATAGATGACTTCTTTCTTATTGAGGTAGCAAAGCCTACCCTTAGGGTGTGCTAGTTGGGTGCGTAAAGTAGCCATCGGTTTGTGCGCCATTTACATTGTGGCCAAACAGGAAGAGCCGTCTCCATACGCATCCACGAGGGCCAAATGGCTGTGAAGAAACGTGATCATTTGTCCGAAGTGGCTATGCATTGCCTTGACACTGGACACACATTTGCATGGGACAAAACACGCATCGTCGGAATTTGCCCCTCCAAAAATGGCCCAGTATTTCTTGAGGCCATGCACTCCGATGATTCATGCATCAACTGCCACATAGAGGAAGATGGTATCTAAAAAAACCTCAAAGAACGGTGGAGGAGACGAAGGCCGCACAACACAGACTGACGGAGGCCACAAATACCAAGCAGGCTTCATATCATATAACTAATGACTTTTCCGCAAGTTTAAAATTTTATTTGTCCATTGCCCATTTCCTGTTAGTCCGAAGACGAGCTGGGAAAGCAGACTCGAAAATTCACTGGTTAAAATTACTTTTATATCCTAAAGAACATATTTTTCTTCAAAGTAAAATTTCTTGGGATGCGTGATTTTTCCTTTTATACAAATGAACCTTTATATGTTATGCCATCCTTGGTTATCGCCCACGCATCCTCGCCAGGGCATGGGTTCGAATTTGAACGCGTGAGAAGCCTGCTGGAGGAGACATGGTACTCGCACGCAGATTATATTAATAGGCATATCGATCTCTGGTGTTGCGCGAACAAATAGATGGCAGAGCTCAAGGTCATTCCCGGCAGAGTTAAGGTAAATATGTAGTAAGCTGTACACCTTTTTATCCCTTGACGTCGGGCGAATAAACAACTGTTCCCAGGAAACGCTTTCACGCCTTCTATAAGAACCTCCATTATGAAGATAAAGATTTCTTTGTGAAAATTGGAACTTTATTGTGTGGTTGGATTATTGTTCCGAAGACGGGTAGAGCACAAACTACACACCCATCCCCACATCCCGGCGGTGCAGCGCGGCCAATCACTGTGAGTTCTTTCTTGCCACGCGGACATCAAGCGACAAACCACATTGCAACATCCTCAGCATCGTCACCGCATATTTCGTGTTGTGTGTGTGTGTGTGTGCACCCCCATTCCCCCCCCCCCCCCCCTAAAAAATGGCCCACCCCCCCCCCCCCCCCCCCTCCTGCTTTTGACTGCCTGTCCATACCGCGCCGCGCCGCGCCGAAACGAGCGAGAGCGCGAGCGAGAGATAGCGAGAGCGAGAAGTGAGGCGGAGCGCACGCACGCACGCCGCACGCTCGGGCTTTAAAAGTCAGTAAATCGCAGGGCATGCCGCCGCCGCTGCCGTTGTCGTCAATTTTCACCAGGGGATTTCGGCTCACTCCTCGAAGAGGAGAGAGAAGCCCCTAAAAGCCAGGCCTATCTCTCCCCTGTGGCAATAAAGGCTACACAAACGAAGCGACGTAATTATGGACTGGGAATGAAAACGACAAGAAGCGCGGGCGAGGGGGGGAGAGACAGACGAGAAAAATTCAGTTTTCTTTTGTGTTAAAAAAATGTTGCAAAGACAGGACGAGTTAGTTCGGCCGTCTGAAACGGCAAAGGGCACTTGACAGTGCTGCTGCCAGGAGCGGATGCAGGACGGCTGGCTTGCATGTATACTTGGTTTTTAGTGTGTGCTCTTAAAGTGACCGGATTCCATCGTAGCGATTCCTACTCAAATAGTAGCCCTACCGCCATGACTAGCACTCTTAGTCCTCACAGAGATTGCCTCCGCAGTAGCATCAAGAACACCTTACACGTAGCAGCAATTCTACTCTCAGCCAGATGCCGCAGCACTAGAACGCCTATCACTTATACGTAAGACACAGTCCCTTTCACCGCTACTGCTACTAGGATAATTACTGCTGCTCCCACCCCCTAAAAGTCTTCAGCAAAGCTGAAGGCAGGCTCACAGCCAAGTGGTCGTTCGGCACCAAAACACTCGCGGCCCATGGTGCAGTTCGGCAGCAGTTGTGGGTGACCGGCAGTCCCTTTTTGGAGTAGCGCTGCTGCCCCTCGCGAGAGGGTTGATGGACCTAGAAAAGGTGGATTCCAAACACGCTGGGTTCCGACATCTGCCAGTTGACCGTGGCTGACAGAATGCAAACACACGGTCGAAACACTACAAACGCAAATCAAAACTTCTCTCCTCCCCACCCTCCCTCTAACCCGTTTCCTTCCCGCAGGACAGCTCCCAGAGCTCACAGGATGACAGCTCAGGGAGCTCAGGTAAGTCCTATCACCTTCGGCGCTTGAAATGTTCGTTCTCTTTTAGATAACACGAGGAGCATTCGACCGGAACGGAGAACAGCGCTCATCGCCCGGGAGCTGGCGCGCTTCAAGGTGGACATCGCCGCACTCAGGGAAACCCGCTTCTCCGGTGAAGGTTCCATAGAAGAGGTGGGTGCCGGCTACACCTTCTTCTATGTGGGCCGTCCGACGGCAGAGCGATGCGAAGCCGGCATCGCCTTTGCCATCCGGAAGGACATCGTGGGACGACTACCCTGTACGCCGCAGGGTATCAACGAACGCCTGATGAGTCTCCGCCTGCCTCTCTGGCGTGGAAAATTCGCCACCCTCGTTAGTGTCTACGCTCCTCCGATGAACAGCTCTGACGAGACAAAGAACAAGTTCTACGAGGATCTGCACGCCCTCCTGGCCTCTGTGCCGAAGGCGGACAAATTGATAGTCCTTGGTGACTTCAATGCCCGCGTCGGCACAGACCACGCCGCCTGAAGAGGAGTGCTCGGACCCCACGGCCTCCGAGGACTCAACGACAATGGCCTTCTCCTCCTTCGCACCTGCGCGGTGCACCGTCTCATACTGACCAACACCTACTTCAGCCAACCGCTGCAGCACAAGGCGACCTGGATGCACCCCAGGTCTCGTCAATGGCACCTTCTGGATTATGTCCTCGTGCGGCGACGCGACCAGCAGGACGTGTTGGTGGCAAAGGCAATGCCGGGTGCCGATGGTGATACCGATCATCGTCTCATCATCTCCAAGATGCGGATCCGTCTTCAACCACGCAGGAGACCTCAAGGTAAGCGACCCCCAGGTAAGTTGAATACTG
>JAYGXS010000001.1:9606350-9644151 GCA_036362985.1 Ligula intestinalis | reverse complement strand
AGCATGGGTAGTGCCTTTCAGTCGTTGACTGACTGGTTACCCCTCTCAGGAGGGTGTTGGCCCAGGCTTCATGCAGGGCTGCTCTCACCCTTCTGAGATCCAATGGTCTGTATGCACATGCAATGCCAGTCTTCAGCCAACCACGGTCCCTGCGGCCTGGAAGGCGCTGGCGCTTTCTCTCACTTCTGATTCCCTGTTGGTGACAGCGCTCGCGCTCCCACTGGGTTTCAGGCCCCACTGCGGGTACCCGAGAAGCTAGGCGGTCACTATGCGGTGGGGGAGAGAGTGAGGTCGACCTCGGCGCGATTCTTCCCTCACTATAATAAATCTGAATGCGTCTGAATCTATCACGGTGCGCTAAAAGCCGTGGCTTGGAGGGTCTGCCAACTGACGGGAAAACTCGGACCCCCTACGTAGCTGCTCCTTCTGTACGCGTGTGTCTGTGTGTGCGTACGGGAGGAGAGGGAGGACTGAGAGTCAGGCTGCAATGGCTCCCTCTTAATGTGGCCTTTATGGCGCTCCCGCGCAGTCGGGAGCATACCTAGCGAGATGGCTGTGTCAAGTGTGCGCGTGCTGAGTGTTTATCGCACCAGCCATCTACACCCTCCCTCATCCCCGGTCTTATTGACTTTGTCTTTACACCGGATACGGAGGTGGGAGTGGCGAGCGAGTAGGTAGATTCTGTGCGAGTCTGCCTAAATTCCTGTTTTCTCTCGCACGAGTTCTCTGCGTTGCTCCTTCTTGCTGTTGCTTTCGTGTTGCTTGCCCAGCTCACCTCTGTGTCAGTTGCGGCTTGCTTCAGCGTTTGCTGTGGCTTGCTGGAGCGCGTGGTGCCCATCGTCGAAATCGACGAGGGAACTGTCGTGTGTGTGTGTATGCAAGTGAGACTTTCACTGCATCGAGCTCACTACACCCACATGGACGGCCGCACATTGACTGGATCCACGCCCATACAGACATCTCGAAGATACTTGCCACATCAGCAAGGAGCCATTGTCGCCTGAATATCCGTCCGGTGAACAAAGGGACTATCTAGGCAGTTGACAAATTCCGAGAACATGATTTTTTGGAGTTCGTCGAAGATTTTATAGTGACCCGCGTCCTGTGGTACCCCTTCCGATCTACTGACACAGCGCAGGCTCCCCGAATGCGGATTCCGGGTCTGTGAGCCCCCTGTATTATCCTTACCTCAGGACGCTGTCCGTTTTGGCGTTCGACAGAAGATAGGAAGAGACGCAAACCACGACATCTTCTAGGATCGCGATACCGTTGTGTTTTGAGACGATGTGCGGATACAGATGGTAGGCTAGAGAACGGAAAATGATCGGCTCTGGGGTGGTTTTTTGGATCTTATTTGGTCTCTTAAAGAACCCAGGTAAGTATCAATTCATAGCCTAACTACGGCCAATTGCATTTAAGGAGTAGGTTATAAGTACGCTGAAATAGATCAAGCTGGAGTCGCTTGTTTACCGTTTGAAATTATAAAAATAATTGCGCATTTTTGCGCAGTGTGTCTACTCAGCGCAGTACTAAAACAAAGTTCACACAATGTTTAAAGGGCTATTAGTGAACTAAAAGAAGTGAGATTCAAAAACACAAATAACTGCCTTAATACTCATACACCAACATTTAAAAAAACCTCAAGTCAAAAAAGATAAACCGTCAAAGTTATACAGTAATGCCTGGCTCAATCGCATTTCCACTTTCATGACTTTACTTCATCGCATATTTTCTGTGCAATTATATCGACATAAACGCATGTTGCAGATTTTTCGCTGTTTCGAAGATTTCTGTGAAAAAATGGGCCATATTACTTTTGCTTCAGGGTTATTACAGCTTGTTTCATAAACGAGACGCTATTGGTAGGCAAATCCGTTAACTAAAAAGCCTTTCAATGATATAAGATACGTATTTTTGTGCGTAGTATATAAACAGTTTGTTTACATGTACAATTTCAACTAATCTTACCTAATATCTACGAGAATATGAAGGGTCTATGCTGTATAAGAGTGTAAGAAAGGTGCGTAAGAATGGGGGGATTACAGGCCTGGAAAATATATGTGCAGATGACCATAAAACACATGGTTTTGTACTTCACAGATTTTCCTCTTTCGCGGAAGACAGGGTTCCGGAATGCAAGCTTCGCAAGTTTTCAGCCAGCTTAAAAGATCCGCTGCTATATCGCGTTTCGAATTTCATGATTTCATTCTATCGAGAAGTTTTTATGCAGATGCATCTAAATATATATATATATATATATATATCAAGGAAATTATCGCGGAAATTATTAGGTGCATGACATGGAAGTAGGCGGATGGGACATGACTTTTAAGGGTCAGACCCTAGAGTTCGATGAACATTTTCGTCGAAGACAATCAACTGCCGCGGAATAACCACGGAAATGTCCATTCTACAAACGAGTAGCACTACAAGTAGTAGAAACTTCGGCGAAACACGTGTCTGGGCTTTTAGCTAGTATCTATGCGGAAGTATGGTATAACATCATTGTCATATATATATATATATTGCTGATAGAAGCGAAAATGCGTGTTCCTGGACATAATTGAGAAGGCAAAGCGATCACAGGAACCAAGGATTTAATGTCCTGACGTTTCGGAATCAGACAAGCTTCCATTGTCAAAGGTGGTAAATGCACGAACAATCACAGTATTTATAGGTAAAATTTAGCTAGGCATGGGGATGACTGTTGTCATGCGGCTGCGGGCTCGCCTTATCCGGGGGTGGTGGCGTTGGCGGGATAATTGCCATTGATCGGGTGCGCATCGTTCGTAGGTTGGGCCCGGCCGACGTCATGTCGCGTTCACACCTTCCCCTTGAGGTGCAAATTGCGGTTGCCATGTTCGCGTTGACCTCTCGGTTGCTAGCGGCCCGGCAGTCAAAGTCACCGTCGTCTCTTATCGGCGTGGGCTCGTGTTCACCCGCGTTCCCATCCTGTTGGCCATCTCGCAGGATTGTGGTCAAAACAGCTTGTCCCCCATTCGTGTTTGCGTCGGGTGGTCCTACGCCCTCGTTTGTGCTGTCGGCTGGTGCGTCTGGTCGGCGTTCCTGCCTGTGGTTCTGCTTCCTGTGCTTTTCCCGTAGACTTTGGTAGGCAACTGGTAGCGTCACACACCGATTAATGGAGCTACTTGTGGTATACCAGGCTTCGAGCGTCTCCCTGGTCGTCTGGTCGCTTCCACGCCCTACGATCTCAGCGTCTTTGAAAGCGAACTTGTGCCCAGTGGCTGCACAATGTTCTGCCACTAGAGAGCGTTCTTCCTGTCTGCGCACCGCTCCCTCGTGCTCGGTCATACGTGTCTGCAATCGCTTGCCCGTTTCCCCTACATAGTTCATTTCGCAGGAACTGCAGTTGATTCGGTACACGACGTTGGCAGTTTCACCTCGGGACAGGGGGGCCTTTGGTTTCATTACCAATTGCCTGATCGTTGCCTCGGGTCTGTGGGCGATACCGATACCCAATGGTTGCAGGAGTCGAGCAGCTGCTTCATACACGTTTGCGATGTATAGTAGAGCCCGCCAGACTTTTGGTTGGCTGACCGTTGGCTTTCTAATCGGGTTAGTCCGCCTACTCCGCTCTATGAAGCTCCGGGGGTACCCATTGATGGTGAACATCTGCCTAGATAGCGGAGTTCGGCCACTTTGTCGGCTGTTTCACTGCAGTGGGTCTCAGCACCGCTCCCGAGCCCTGCCGCAACTTCCCGCCGTCTATTCGAGCACTCCACAAGGAAGCCGTTGCCTCGTCTCTCGCGGATCTACCTGTTGATAGCTCTGCCACCAAGACAGGCTTCCAGCGTCTCCATCAGAGAGTCGTTGTTGAGGAGAAACGAGGTTACCATCCCCCGGTCCTTTTGGGTGGCTATCAGCCTCCGATTGCGGCCTCGGAACGACATCTCCCGAGGGTCACTCGCTGTACCCTGGCGCAGCTACGCAGAGGCTACTGCATGCTCCTTCGCCAGTACCAACACCGGCTCGACCCATCCATACCCGACTGCTGTCGCGACTGCGGCGTCTCGCCACATGACTGCCGTCATCTGTTCACCTGCAGTTCTCGGCCAGGCACCCACCTCACTCCCGCGGACCTGTGGCTCAAGCCGGTCGAGGTCGCGGCTTTTCTCCATCTCCCAACTACTCCCAGTTTGGATTCCGGCGGGGATTCCTGATCCAACTACGGGCTACGACACACACCACGTGTGCTTCAACATGCTGAAGGCAAACGCTGTGGCTTGCACTTGAATGACTTGCGACGCATTTGCCGCACTCTCACTCTCCCTCTCCCCTTACCCACCTGTGCCCGGTGTCAAGACAGACTCAAGAGACCGGAGGTGGGATCGAGCAAAAGAGGCTAGTGCAGTCGACGCCGATCCTAGGCGTGCTCCCACAGCTGGCTCGGATTCCAGCTGCGTGGGATTGCCATTAAGGACGAAGGAGCCATTGCAGCCTGACTCTCAATCTGCAATTCAGCCAGGCCACGGCACGTCACACAACAGAATTTACATTGGGCTGACCGCGCAGTCCCAATTATCTAGTCAGTTAGCTAGCCTCCCAAACAAGGACTGTTAGCGCACCGTCAGACGCGTCAGATTGTTCCCAGTGAGGAAGACTGCGCTGAGGCGTTGACCCACCTCTCTCCGCCCATCACACCAAAACTGGTCAGATACACACAAACGCGCGTACAACAGCTCGGTCTACAGGGCTCCCAACATAAAAGCCTACTAAGCCGACTCATCTGGCCCAGCAGCGTCTGTGGACAGTGCAACGGATGTGGCCTGGACAAGAGCACCTCCTGTCTCCGTCCCTCCTTACCACGACCACCACCAACAACATTTCGCCGTCTAGCTCTGGACCTGTTTCATATACTCTAGTTCCGTGTAGACTAGCCCTCCTCCCTGCACCCCACCCCACCCTCACAAGGATGGATTTCTGTTTAAAAGTAATAAAAGCCGAGGCTAGTAGTAGGTACAGACTACCACTCAAAAAACCACCGCCTCGATCGCGTTTCAGGCTGACTCGGTCAAATCGGTAGGATTAAGTTAAGCCGAAAAAAACCATCCAACCAATTAGATGCCACTCTGGGCATTGGCTTGCGGTTAGCCTGGTGACCATCCTCGGCAGTTAGGTAAGTCTGAATAGAACTAAGGACAAAAGAAGGCAGTTTGGTAAGGCCAGGCATAAACCTTTCATTGTCTCGCTGAGATAGGGTATAACAAAGCAGTATGCACGGATGAATAGGCAGGGAGGCTGCAGCACAGTCAATGAAACAAAATAAACCCAGACATCAGCCAGGAGGGGGTGGGGGGCTCTTTACAGGCCAAAGAAGCTAAATCTCATCAATGCGATAAGACTGGGTACTGGTATAAGATAATATTGTGATCGTGCCCAAGCTAACTGGTCTCGGTAACGCAGCAACTAGTGCCTACACATGCGAGTAGATCAGCGGTCTGGGATCGAATGCTCAGACTGCGGAGCGGGGGGGGATTTCTCTGCTTTGATGAATAGTTCAGGTGACCCAATTGTGAAAAAACTAGCGGCATTCGGCGGGATTCGAACGCACATAGGAGGGAAGGCCTTCTACGCAAGCCAACGCTCTACCCACTTGAGCTACGAATGCCACGCTTTACATCGTGAGTTTAATCACACTTGGATCGATAGTACCCACCCAACTCTGCCATTCGTATGGAATCCACCAATAGTCCCGGCTAAATATGGAACTGACTTCTGCGTTGCCTGCGGTTAGGCAGCGGTGAGTTCATGGAACCTGCTCAAACCATCCAAAAGAAGGTTTCGTTAATAACTAGCGAGCATGGACTGATCATTCAAAACTACGTCTGTGTACCTATCCCGCACAGCAAACTATAGTCTAAAATCGTCAGTTTTCGCTTGCCTTCTAGGTGCGAGAGTCGTGGAGGATGAATAACTAAACGGAATCTCGGCACAAGCGGTGTCACGCTAAGGGGGACCTTACACTGCAAGAGTCCCGAAGGCAGCAGCATTTATTGAGGAGACTATGCTGTTTCTACTTTGTCCCCTTGGAAAGAACGTGGTTTTGCAAAACTCCTATCCTCGCGATCATGATCGACACAAGCAACTGTCACCATCCATTTCTCTGTAACAAACAAACTGGCTCCTAAGTCTGTGTGAATTTTGACTACTGTTGCACAAAGGTAAGTCGGTATTGAGGTGGACACCCACTGTTACAACGGGGAATTTAGCCAATAATCATGTGAGTGTATACGTATGCTAGTCTCACCATGACATAAATCAGCAATCAGGTAATAGTTGGTCAGCTTCAAGTTATTAGGGTGTGGTAGTGATTCTCACCAACTGTGAAACGGTTGAACTGCGGAATAAAGCCTAAAAAGTATGATTTCGGTCACCTTATATAAACTGGAGTGTACACTAGAAATTAAATATGGACCCACTGCAGAGCCAAACCCCCAGCATTTGCATCATGCAGCTGCAAAAAGCATCAAACACGTCTCTCAGTTCTGAGTTCGTGTCGACTTAGGGAGACCGCTTTCATGCAAAGCTATGTAGTGGTTGTGGTGGTGCTTGTGCTGGTGGCCGCCGTACTTATTGGCTCGTCGGCAGCGTATAGTATGAAGCCACAGAATAAAACGCGGTAGTTTTACACAGCAATGATTATATATGAGTAAAATGGACATATTATACTAAATTGGACTATGATTATCTCAAAGACAGTGAAGATACTGTGTACTCTACCGATTCATTCCAAAGGAGGAGGAGTAGGAGTAGTAGTAGTAGGAGGAGGAGGAGGAGGAGGAGGAGGAGGAGGAGGAAGAGGAGGAAGAGGAGGAAGAGGATGAGGAGGAGGAGGAGGAGAGGGAAGAGGAGGAGAGGGAAGAGGAGGACAAGGAGGAGGAGTAGGAGGAGGAGGAAGAGGAGGAGGAGGAGGACAAGGAGGAGGAGGAGGACAAGGAGGAGGAGTAGGAGGAGGAAGAGGACAAGGAGGAGGAGTAGGAGGAGTAGGATGAGGAGGAGGAGGAGGAGAGGGTTGTCATATATCAGTCGAACGGTCTTCATTTTCACCTCTTTCTGGAACGGCTAAGCTCAAGCCGTTTGACTTCGCTAAATAGTCTGGACTTATCAGGAAGGTGGGGGGAGGGAAGGGACACGCATGTTAACCGACCTGCCTGGTGCCCATGGTCGAGGATCCTTGGCATTCTCTTCTCCTATCCTCGTCTAACTGATGCATAGCAGGGCTCCAAAAATAATAAACTGAGGGTCATTTGTCAGTCATATGCACGGCCTAAACACCATCCAGTATCTCGGTGATTGACCGATAGTCAATGCGCCACGGTGAATGTGGTCTGCCAACAAACCAGGCCTAACCAACGCAGGACTGATGCCACCCCCCTTGCCAATACAAGCGAACATGCGAGTCCCAGGAAGCAATTCAGAAGAAGAAGACTCGATCGCTGGGACAATACGTTTATTCGCCTAGCGTTTCGACATCGGTCGCGGATTCATCATCAGAGACATGAGTAGGAAACAGTGGCAGAACCCGATTCTGCCCCTCACTCCCCCCTGCTAACTTTCTTGACCTCATTTTCGTCACTCAGAGAGGCTACATGCGCACCTTCCATCTGACTCTTCCCCCCCCCCCCCCCACCACATCCCTCCCCGTTGCCTTCAGACATGCACAGACCGTTTCCGGCCGCCTCAATCTGAGCAGCGATTTGCACGCTTCCCCAGTGTATGTTTTCGAGAGCAATCTGAATAATTGCGAGCGCACGCGCGCGCGCAGGGCATGCGAAACAAATGAGCTACTCGCGTCGGGGAAGAAATTTTCCCTCGCGAGGGAAACTACAAGGTGATGAATTGACAAGAGACTATGAGGCATGTCCCTGAGTCAACAGCCCTAGGCTAGTTTATGCTCCCTCCCTGTCGGAGCAGGTTCGGCTGAATAATTTCAGAACAAGAGCGACAGATAAGCGTAGCATCCCCCTCCGCCCTCCTTGAATGGGGTTGCTGCTGTTTTCCCAGCAGAGCACAGCAAAATAAAATAACCGGAAGTATCAGATTGCCCATAGATATTGTAACCCAATTTTACAGTTTTTTTTTTCAGCTTCTGACAATGTGTGTTCTCGGGTCCAGGAAAATGGGCGCTGTTGGCCCTCTATATACCGTAAATGGGCACAGTCAACCGCCTTTGAATAAAATAGACAGAAAAAGTTCGATCGAAAGAGTCTCAGATGACACCTCAATAGGCCGTAAGTGGCACGCGTAGGGAGGGATCAGGAGCATGTGGCCGGGTTATAGCACCTAATGGGGTTGCATGGGGATGCGGTATGCACCTGGCGGCGACTTCGTGTTAATATGTCTTCATCCCCTTGGGTTTTCCTTAATTCTGCTCGGCCAAAGTCACCGGGAATGGCTAGACCTGCCTCATTTGTTCTCATCAACCAGCCAGATGTTAAATCGAACCGGGGTATCTGGGAGTTGAAATGAAGTCAGTTTATAGTTGGGTCCCTGCAAGTCAACAGTCTCACCGTCTGAACTATGGATCCACGTCCTGTGGGGTACGATCGCTAGTATTCACACTGACTTGTTTAGTTTCCAAGGGCATTGATGTGCGAACTTTATGTAAATCTCCCGGAGGAGGCCTTTTCAGGGTCCGTCCCAAAATTAGTATAAACATATGATATATATCAGATATAATGAGTATACATCACGTATCATATTAAATGTACACACGCATATGATAGGTTGCATGATATCACGTTCGTCATCATCGAAGAAGAGGGGGCAAGCTCACGCGTAGGAGCCTGGTATGCTGACTCACACTGCTCACTGTCTACTCGCGCTCGCTAAACGCCCCCGCACTAGGTCAACCACTGCGAGAGGCCCGCTATGTCTTGCCTGTCCTATGCTCCCCCGTCTGCTAGCTGCTCAAGGCGCCCGTTAGTTCCAGCCAACTGATGCGCACTTGTCCACCTGGTTGACTGCACGACCCACTAAGAACATTCTGCAGTCAAGGCTTCACAGCAGCGAACACAACTTCGCGGACACACCCGGCGAACACACGCAGCTAGCAGCTGACAGCCTTTGTACCGTCCCTTTTCCGGCAGTAAATATCTGTCCACCAACACTGTTTTGCTCGACTTGTGAGTTGGGGGATCCTCCTGCTGTCGACACAACCACCCACGACACGTGGACCTAATTGTATTTGTATGGACGTTTCGGAACCCTTATCGCTTCCATCATCATTGCTAAGGGAACAAAGTCGCTGGTACAACCACTTTAACAAACCAAAAGTTGGGGTGCCCTGTAGTGAGACGATGGAGGTGTAGCAGCACTGTTGACGTGTGAACCTTTGGCAGGCCGCAGAGGGGCGCCATCGTGGCATCAGTGGCTTTTGTAGTCAGCGCCTTCTTTCTCGTGAGGGCTTCCGCCCGTCTCAGTTTGTCTTTCGTCTTGTTCACAAGTTTTCTTGAACTCGTTCGCAGTCGATGGCGCATACAAGATCTTGTCCATCAAGACGTTTTGCACTTTTGCTTCATGCTCAGCCCTATCCATGACGACTGGTAGATGTCCTTCATCAGCGGACAGAATGGTGATATCCTCCCTTTTTCGTATCCTCAAAATTTTTCGTTCTTCTACTTTAGAAATCGTAATTTGGCGTTTGCGGTGGAGGAGCAAAGTTGCCACTTGTTGCTGGAGGGCGTTCTTGAACTCTTCATTTGTCTCACATTTCTGGAGCGCAGATTCAAAGGATGTGATGAGGGTTACGAAACGTTAGTACAAATACAATTCCCACCACAAATTGGCCCTGTCTTATTTTTCTTTGGGAGATTATGAACGCGATATCTGGACCTCGAATCTTGAGACATGTTATATGACACATATATCTGATATGATACAGTAGTCGCCGGTTATTAAGCCCACCTCGGGCCCAGATCAAATTGGGCTTAATAAGCGGCGGGCACAATAACCGGAGAATCCTAGTTCGTGATTAGCAAACGCAGGATAGGCACTATACATTACATACGTACTGTATTATGTGTAGACCTTGATTATGTACAAGAAAAGAATGCTGTTTATCTGCATTTTACGTAATAACAAAACCAAGAAAAATATTTGCAACACGTTTAAAAAAAGCGGTCTAGTGTCAGTTGTTTTGGAGGAAACTTCACTCGCAAGTGCTCTTTGATGTCCTTCTCCAGGCACCAGAAATCGCCGAATTTTGTAAAATCTGATGTCTGTAGATCGCGTTGCGCACGCAGAGAGATGAGAATCTAACTTTATCCTGTTGGCAAACTGGGCTTTTTAGCCGGCGACTGGGCTTATTAGCCGGCGGATTTTGCTATGTAAAATTCCGTTCAAAGCTGATCTGGGCTTAATACGCGGCTGGGCCTATTAACGTTGGGCTTAATAACCGGCGACTACTGTATATTCTTTCTTACACACGATTGTGACATTGACTAACTTCCGCTGTTCGCGAAGTCAGCTTTGTTCTTTTTAAAACTGCGAACACACGATTCTCTGGCAGTACAACCGAAGTTGAGTACACACCGATTCCATGACTAATTAAGAATCCGTGAAGAGCAGGTGCTATGTGTGGCCGTGTGTATATGCAGACCGATAGAAGAACACCTTAAAGCGACCGGGGTGAGATCAAGCATGTTCCTCTGTGCGACTTAATACAGCGCTTATTCGGAAATTTGCCTAGTCTAGTACTATAAGGTGGACCGAGCAGTTCCTTTTCCTAAGTAGACGTAGTCACAGACCACAGGTACGCTGAGCAGAGCCTAAAAACGTGATACGAAGACCCAATTGGAGACAGGTCCAAGACGAACCTTAGCCAATTCATTTTGCATGAACGAATCAGCCCACGGGGCTTAAAAATGCAATTTCGAAATAGAATCGATATGCGCTTTACATTACCATCATGACCATCTGATCTCGCTCCCTGCTGAAAAAAGTGGACGCGATCGCTCGAACAAGAACTTTATTCGACTGATATTTCGGATTCATGCTCGAACCTACCATTAGAGACCGCATCAGAAAAGTCGACGACGATGGGAAGCAAGTGTCCTTCGAGGGACCTCTACTTATGCACAGGTGTCTCGAAAATAACGCGCTTGCGACATATCTTTCATATAAACCCCCTGAGCATATACGCAGAGTTGGCGAAACACGCAGTGTTTCAACCCGGAACATCAATGGGTCGTGTGCTCCTTCAAGACTGCCACGCGAGCTTTGCTTCTCATTTCTTCGGTTTGTCTCCAGAAGCCAATAGAAAAGGAGGTGTTGCCTTTCCTGATAGTTCGATCAGTCGGTTAAAAGAGCACATTTTGGTTGACAAAGGCTCAAAAGTCGGTTATAGGATTTACTTGACCCGTTTTGTCTCGTGGTTCACGCTCGAGCCCCGCTAGCAGCCGTACAGCTATGTACTCTCAGTCAGTCTGAAACCGATGAAACGGGGAACCCAAAAAACCATTCTGTCTTGCAGTCCCAGACTCGAAAAGAGGAGTGAAATTAAACGGAATCGGGCCAATACAAATTAATTTTGGCATGCAATCAGGCCAGATCGGGTCAAAAAAAGAGAAACCGGATGAAACAGAAACACAAAAAGTGGTGGTAATGTAAAAAGCGGGCTGCATCCGAAAGGTGACTCACTGTTTCCGCAGTTGCGTCATTGGGCAGACGTTCTGGGCCTTTGTGTTGTGAGTGAGCCCACGGACGGACTGAATCCACCACTGAAATGTGCAGAAAATAGGGGTTAGCGCGCGTACGCGGATCATCGTCACGTGATGCTGGTGGTGGAAAGGGGGCAATGTCAGCATCAAAGAAATCAGCTACCTGGCTTTTCGTCCTGCCTCGCGCTTGCTGTCTGCTTTACTTGCTCTAGTACCGACTACAAAGTACACAAGGGTTTGCTTTCCGTTTTCGGGCTAGAAGATGACGACGACTTCTAACACAAGTCTGTGTTATTTTTTGCGAATAACAATTCGGGCATGAGAGGCTCGTTCGGTGCAGAAAGCTGGAGGGAAGCGCGCGCAATAACAGTCTGACTAGGGGGCGGGGAGCATTCAAACGGTTCTGTCGGCGAGGAAAGCTGACAGTGCTGTTTTTTTCTCTGACAGAAAGTCTGAGTCGAAAAAGGCAGGAGTTTACCGGTTGCTTCGCAGACTGTTAGCGACAAAGGTCTGCTACGAAATGTCAATTAGATAGCATCACTCCTGTAACGTAACTTGAGACTCCAGATTGGTATTTTTGCGAGAAACAATTAGGTAGCTGCAGAATACCACAGACATTTCCATCATACTTTTTAATTAGCTTCTTTGCGGCCACTTGCGAAAAGCACACTTCGTAAAACTACTTGAAGCGTATGCATTTTTTCAGTTTATGTTTGATGCCCTTATAAATCCAAGGGTACGTTATAGAAAATATACACAAAAGTATTCTTCTTCTTACTCAATATAAGATCGCTAACTGGCTGGATACACTCAGCCCCCTCCCTGTAGACAAGCGGTAGATGCGATGGACCATCACGGGAGCTAGAGCTGGGCACTGTAGGAAGCATTGGGGATGCGCAATAATAATTACAGGGGCGACTGGATTGAGGAGCAACCCCATCTATGAGCAATTTAGGTAACCAGCGAGCCAATAGCAGAACATATGTTACGAATGACGAATTTCTGCTCAATTAACGAGCTGTCAGTGCATGCGAGTGTGCCTGTTTCCACTGTTAAGTCTTGCTCCCAGGCCATGGGTCCTCGATCTTCTGCAGCCCAATCAGTGAAACGATGCAGTTTGATTGACTGCGTTTCGCAAGAGGAGTATTTCACATGACGAGTCCGGTGCGGAACGGTGTAAACTCATTAACCGGGGTTCTACTGTTTTTTTTGTGTTTCAGAAATTTTCAAACATTTTTAGCCTGAACAATCTGCACCCCAAGAATAAATTCACAATGCAAAGGTACGGGATAACCAGCTTTCTTTCTCAGACGTTCACATGTAAGACAAGATGGCCCAATAACACAAACTTTTCTCCACGAGAATAAGGGGAAGCGGCAGTACTTGTATTACCTGAGTTTTGTTCCCATACATTGGAAACGCAACGTTGTAAGCACTCTTTTCTAAAGGACAGAAAACATTTGCGGTTGTACTTTGCGAATGCAAGTACATTGGGCGAACGCAATGGCAATTGGCAACCAGATCTATAGTGCACCTGCGCAGGAAAACGGAATTCCGCGCTCATCCATTACAAAGCACTTACTTGCTACAGGTCATGCTTTGGACCGCAATACATTAACCCGACTACCTGTTCGCGAGGACTAAAACCTACATTGCGCTACCTAAAGGCGACCTATCTACGGCGAGAGAAACTCCAACTAATTGGAGCACGTGGTTAGGCTAAATTTGTCTTGATAACACCCAGCTTCCAGATGTACACATTCATCCTCCTCGCTCTTTTTTCTGCTTTAAAGCTTTCCCACACTTTTGGCTTCCCGCAGGGAGTCTCTTAAGTTCCTCAATCTACTAATTAGCCAACGAGGCAATATACCATGATTGGGACGATGAAAAATGGTCACGCGGTGGATGCGAAGAACCAAAACGGCACCCAGAGCAACGTACGACAGGCGCTACTGGCGACGCGCACCCATAACGCATGGGGGATATGGTGGCACGCCTAGCCGCAATTTCACGCCGTGTCAGCGACCTACGACCGATCCCACCTCTGGTCCTCTATACTTTGCCGTGAAGCCGGGTCCAGGAGGGGGAGGGAGAAGGACAGATCTACTATCACCTTCAAATAATTTACACGCAATTCACCGTTCCTGAGCACACCCCGTGCTGTGGGGCATACGTAGAGACACCATCGACATTGACGGTCAGCCTGTCGTGTGTGCTTGTGTGCGTATGTGTTCTCGTTCTCTTTCTTGTGTTCTCTCTATTTTTTCTTCCTTCTTTCTCTCTTTCCTTCTTCTTCTTCTTCTCCTGCAGAACCCGTTCTACAACGCTCACCTCCGGCTTGTTTTTCTTGTTGGCACTGCGTCCATCCCTCCTCAGGCGACTGTTCAGCTAAGCAGTGGTCTATTGCTGGCGCTGTGACAGAGAATGAGGTCGACCCTTAGCGCTTGAAGCTATCACGGCGCGCTAAAAGCCGTGGCTTGAAGGGTTGCCAACTGACGGGACAACTTGCACACCGCAGTCGGCCCAGTGTCTATCTTGTTGTGTGGAGCGGCCTACTGCGAGCTGAGAGTCAGGCTCAATACCTCCTTCTTAATGTGGCCCTCATGTGGCCTTCTAGGCGGTAGCATACCTAGCAAAGTGGTATTGTTGTGGCGCGTCCTGAGTGTTGGTCGCGCCAACTACCTGCGCCCTCCCTACCTCTCCGGTCTTCTCGAATTTTCTTTTGATATCGGCTCCGGGTGTGGAAGTGGGCAGAGAGAGTGGGTTAGATCCGGCGATTCTACTTTCAGAGTAATCCAACTATATTCCCCAGGTGTTCCTATCAGCTTGCTGAAGCTCGTTGTGCACATCTACGACAGCGACGGTCGAGCTGTCGTGTGTGTTGTGTAATAAACTACATCTCCAAAAAGGTGGATCTTCCTGACCTGTCATTGCGGTTGTGTTTAGTATCCAAGTTGTACGCCGTACACTTCCCATGTAGGGTAATCATATATTATTCTATGCAGTTTAGAAAAAACTATAAAGGAGTCATAACATTCGGTAATAGATATCGAATATGCAGAGTACTTTTAGATCAAGCGTTAATAAGCGGACACACAGGAAATTTAACTGCATAAAAAACACTCCTTATTACAAAATTCCTAGACCGAAATGTCCTTCGTCGAGTCAAAAAGTTGAACATGCATTTTTTTTAAATATCTGAAAGGTTATTGGTTTGCGTGCTTCGATGTATAAGGGCATCAAAAAAAACATGGGAAAAATTCCTACTACTTAGCCAATCCTCTTTAAGAAGTGTGATTTTTACAGGTTCCCGGCAAGATGCGTATTCAAAAGCCAGCATCCTGGCAATGCTGAAATATTCTTAGACGGTAATCAGCACTACAACTCAAGCCAAGTAATCTTTTCAAGCCGGATTCACATTTGGGGCTGTCCATCTACGTTAACGTGAGTTGAGTCTCCTAGGCTTTGAGTGAGGCTCCCTCTCTCTCAGTTCCTCACGGGCCATGCAGTGGTAGTACCGCCACACGTTGATTGTCTTCACACACGGATGGCAAGCCATTGCGCTATTTCGGACGGCGTGAATGTCTCCTGAGCGTCCGTCTTCTTTGCCTACGGAACCCGAAACCTCGCCTGTATCATATTTCCACGAGCTCTCCTGATCTAGACTCCGGGGCTTCAGTGTTAGCCGAAACGAAAACAACAAAAGCGAGTACTGCGGAGGCTGTTTCCAGTTGCCTGGGTGGCGTTAACTTGCTCGAAAGCCAGTTGATACCTGCCTGCCACCGAGGTGTGTTTACATACGAAGACCGCATACGGAAAGCGTGATTATTATCAGCATGTGCGTACAGTTCAGCATAGAATGGATTAAAAGATTAAGATGAGAGGGGGGAGGGAAAGGGGAAGGACTTACAGCCGCCACCTCCGGAGTGCTGGCGACGAAGTTGGTGTAGGAGATGTTTACCAGATCCAGGCCACTGCAGACCGTCATTACACGCTCGTCCAGGGGTCGAGTCCCGTAGCGCTCCGTCAGGATACTAACCACCTTCTCGTCCTACACAAATTTGGTCAGCAAAAAGCAGGCACTGAGAGTTGGTAAAAACAACAACGGAAGTTCAGCCAATGAGGTGGAACATAGTTACAAAAAGAGCAGACAGGGAAAAACAAACTCCTTGGGACTTTTTAGGAGAAAAAACTGTCGCTTGGGGGGTTTTAGGCGCCATTTTGTAGACTAAACAGCGCCATCAGCAGCAGCACCAGGACTGTCAACGGTGCAGACGCTTTGAGGCTCGAAACCAAGATGTGCCGGCAACGCTATCTGCCTAAATTATGAGTCACTGTGCGTCTGGCAGAGAGATAATGATCTTCTTTCGACCAGTCTCCCGAAGGGCATAGTTGTCAAGGCCTTCGCCGACCGAATGGACCTCTTCTCCGTCAGGATAGTCGGTCCCTCGGCTACACCCTACGAGGGTGGTCTCTTCTTCTTCGACATTCGCCTTACCCCCGAGTATCCCAATCAACCGCCCAAGCTCCGACGTCTCTGCTCACTATGTGAACTGGGCTGATCGCATCTGAGGTCGCATCTACCGCACCTATGGTCCTAGGCTACGCGGCCCTGTCACACCGTTTCTCGTATCGACCGACTGCTGACGACGTGGCGGGCTCCTCGGCTCTTGGTACAGCAAAGGCGTATCATGGTCGCATCTCCGGTCTTCGGGACGTTCTCGTGACTCCGAGGTCTCCTCCTCGTATGGTCCTTCGGATGTAGATATTACTCGGCATGGACGCCATGCCTGCTGTCAACATTCACAGAAGCATCATGCCCCTATCATTCACATACTTCACCCACGAGCGACAGTTTTTCTCCTAAAAACCACAAATGAAATTCCATTCTGAATTATGAGCCATGCCTTAGGAGTTTTTTCACTGGCTGCTCTTCTTCCTCAGTTACACTGCTGGCTCGTGTAAACTGAGTGTGAGTGTATTACTTGAAACAAGCGAGTAGTCGTCTGAAATTGTGTCAACGACTTCTTTGGAATGTTCGGCTATGCCGATGCATTTCTTAAGTCCGATGTACCAAGAGGGAGTTCAAAGGCGTTTCATTATATTTCCTTTAATAAATTTGACTTGACTTGACTTGATTTGATGTCTGCAATATGCTGATGATATTATTTTTAGTCATCTTCTTAAAAGTCAAAACTGTCTAGAAGTTCTTAAGGATGGAATGGACACGTCTCAGTATGGTCATTAGCCAAAGGTCTCGTTTTCCGATTTTGACCCTCTCCCAGTTCTGAATCCTTAGGTATCGTGCTCTTCCTATCGTGCTCCATATTGAAAACCTCTTCAAGGATGTTTTGATTTTTAGACGTATCCTCTGAATGTTCTCTTCAGCTGCCGATGTTTGCTATTTTTTTAGCTGATATCATAATACGACGACGCCTTAGAATGGTCAAACAATTTTCTTATCGTACTTTTGATGACGTTGCCCATCCACTCCACTCTGAATTAATGGCTGCGAAGTATTTTCGTATTATACGCCAAAGCTTCCGACATATGTCCCGCCGTACATTGGCATGTTATCACTCTTTACTCCCATTCCTAGCACGATACCTCACGTATGCAGAAACGACAATCCAGGAAAATAAATTAGACTTTTCTCCATAAAAGATGTGGATTTTATGTAAACCTATAGCATTTTGAGCTCTTTGTTAACTTATACCTTGTTTTAAATAAAGGGCGTCATATTCGCTTAAGATTTTAACGCCACTATCACCATCTTATTTGTTATTGAGAATTCATGTTGGCAAACATGGGTTTTCGGCAATTCATCAGCAGGCCAGAGCAATGCAGGGACAGAAATAGTCAGTCATAGTTTAGTTCCTAAATGGTTCACGGGGTAGGGGGAGGGGGGTGGGGGTTTAATTAGTCATCTGGGTGTCCCCTCGTCTGACGCATGCGGGTTCTAGCCTGTTGGTGGCGTTGGGTCCGGCAAGCAGGGAAGAGGGAGGGAGGAAGGGGTGTTCTCAGTGTCGGCGTGCGTATTTGGTGGGGGGCGTATGGCCTGGCGACACGGTATTTACGGCGGAAGTAGGCCAGGGTAAGCAGACTGCGGCCACTAGCGTCTTTTGACAGCAGAGAGGGTGCTTTTTTAAACGGATTGCCACTGCTTCAGCTGTGACGAGCACCCGTTTGCGCAGACCTTTAGAATAGTGTGTCGGAGTCCAGTACATGACTTCGAAGGCTTCTCTCGCGTCAACTTGGTGGTTTGTATCGATCAAGTGTGCGAGAATTGAAACAAGCGAGTAGTCGTCTGAACTTGTGTCAACGACTTCTTTGGAATGTTCGGCTATGCCGATGCATTTCTTAAATCCTATGTACCAAGAGGGAGTTCAAAGGCGTTTCCCTATATTTCCTTTAATAAATTTGACTTGACTTGACTTGCTGGTGGGGCTTGATAATGAACCTCGAGGCGGAGGGAGACAAATGAGTTCTTGCTGAAATTTGAGTCAGTTCCAGGAACCTTTATTTCCTGAGCGCCTGAGTTAGAAAGTCGGACTTCGGACAGGCAGCAGACATTTATGTCGCACTGGTAGAGACCGCGCACCATCAGGCTTTGAGTACCAGGGGCCAGGAATGTTCGCATATTCCAGCATCCAATACCAAGGTTCCGATTTCAATTGAGTAGTCCAGCTCGCATACTATTCGCCCGCACTACTGGACAAGGGTTGCGGAGCGCGTCGGTTTCTGTGGACGTGGTAGTATTGCAGTTATCGGACATTTATTTCACTAAGGTGACTTGGGAGTTTTGATTACGAGCGGGTCCCAAAAAGCCGCACGGATTGTTTGTTTGAGGTTGTCTCCTCTTGAGGTTTGGCTCAATAGCCAAACCACAAGGCAGCGGTGGCAAGCGAACTCATTTGATGGCTGTTCACGCTGGCCATGTCACAGCGCCGTCATCAGGCTCGCCAAGCCTCCGCCCGCCGCGCCCTGGTAGCACTGCCGGTGCTGCCGGTCCGCGACTACTTATTCGTCAGACCCGAGAGTCCGTTTATTTCAGAGCTGACCTTCACCGAAGGTCGCTCCACTATCCGCCACCTGTGGACGCGCCGGGTAGCAAGCAGCTAGGCTAACGGATAACCCGTCTTCCCTGAGTTCCGTTAACGGTCAACGAAAATTCATTAACGGATGTTAATATTCGCGATTTAAACCGGCAAGACACCAAGTCCGTGGCGCAATGGCTAAAGCGTTCGACTTCTGGTCAAAAGGGTAGCCGGTTGGAGCCTCGGGTGATGCATCATTTGGGATGGAGTATGACTGACTGACGACGGCTCATGTGCCAGAAGTGACTATTCCAGCCTCTCTTGTCTTTGCCGGCAATGTTATCTGCCATTCTTACTGGGTTTTTTTTGCTGACTCCGGCCGCAAACCTAAGAAACTCGAATTTGAATTCGATTAAATATTAGCATCTAAGCTTAGTTTTATGGAATATCGTCTTATGTCATTGCATACGCCATGCTGGCCCTCTCACAATCGGACTTTACATGCTACTTACGAAAAATGCCCAAATAAATACTACATAAATGATCAATTAGTAAATACGGAAACATATTTCAGGCTTCCTTAATTCCAGTTAGCTATTAATTTCCGAGGAAATTTTAAAAAACTGTAAGTTTAAACCTCTAGTATCTACCAGAAACCACACAGGAAAGGCATGGAGACTCACTGATGAGCCGACCCCTCGCAGTTGCGGCATATCGACAAAACATGTGTCTGGATTTGTAATAAGTACTTTTGTTGTCAGTATTTTTATCTTGTTACCTCAAACTAAACACTGAATCAAACACTCGACTTTACATGTGAGAAAGGAATTCAGACAGAAAAAAACGCAGTTTCGCGTGAAGACAAGTGCAGTTTATGTAAAGCAAATATATTTTTCAAAAACCTACTATTTTGATTGAACGAAGTTAACTATTTTGTGAAAGGCATCCTAAAAATAGGAGGGTATGACCAAAAGTTGCCGGTTCATTGATATCGCTCCACCATCTGGATTACTTTAGGTAATTTGCAGTGCTCTTTCAGAATCAGGAAGTCCGTTTATAGTAAATTGAAAAACAGATATCGGACAAATTGCACGAATAAAATTGGAAAGCTTGTGAAGTTTCTTTCGAAATTAGCCTACTCCGCACTGCCAAATACAGAATCGACAAAAATAGAACAAAATAATCATCCCTTACTCCTAAGGAACAGAGTTGTAACTCAAGTAAAATATGAATGCTACGTAATGAGTGATTACTCTTCATGTGCGACTAAGTCTTGAATGGCTGAAAGGGTTCTCCGCAGAAGACCACAATGCTACACTATCCAAGTAAACACTTAATTAAGTTGTGGCGGCACTTCTTTAATCACCTTCCGGAGGCAGAATAATTACAGATTTTATTCACGGTTCACGAGCTCAGGTAGCCCGTATAGGTAGGCATTAGATGCACTACTGATGCTTCAAATAGACGTCGGTTCTGGTGCAGTGGCGACGCAAATGAAGGTTTAACAGGCGGCAGTGTAATATACTAGGCATCGGGGGTGAGGGGATTTCGTCTAGACCGGGAGAGGAGGAGGTAAGCTAGAGGCAAGCCTCGTTCATCGCGTAGCCAACTTCACTGGACTGCGAGAACCTGCTCCTCTCGCTTTCATCATAATCCTCCTCCTACTCATCATCATCATCACAAAAATCAGATGCATTCAGCTTTGAAGAGTGAGAACCAAAACCGACACTGCTGTAGCCGAGGGAGGGGGGAGGGGGCGTACGATGGCAAAACGTGACAACCAGTTACACAGTCCAACCTAAAAAAACGTCGAAATACCTCGATCTCGCCGCAGTTCTATGGTGATAATGAATAGTGACGAGATGACTGAGTTTGACACTCTTTGATGAGTGTTCACTACCTGCTAACGAAACTCACTTGTCCTGCTCCGCCTTTGCCTTGGGCCCCATTTCTCGGGCCTTGACAGCAGCTGTAGTAGCAGCTTGTAGCATGGATAGGTAGTATTGTCTGCAAAGACAAGAGCGACTGGAATGACCGTTTCTGGCTCATTAGCCGTCGTCAGCCAGTCATACCCAGACCCGAGTGGTGCACTACCCGAGGCTCGAACTCGCGACCTTTTGAGCAGAGTCTAACGTCCTAACCACTAAGCCACGAGCTCATGGCCATTCTAGTCTCCCTTGTCTTTGCCAAAAACGCCATGTGCCATTCTTATCGCTTTTTTCTGCTACCCTAAAAACCTAAGAGACTCAAATTCGATTTAATATTAGTACCCTAGCTGGGTTGTACGGAATATCATCTTATGCCATTGCGTTCAAAATGCTGGCCCTCTCTCAATCGGGCATTACATGCTACTCACGAAAAAATCCCAATAAATGGTACGTAAGCAAACAATAAATACATACTAAAAATAGTTCACGCCTATTTAATCCCAGCGGGCTGTTAATTTTCACGAGTTCGTGGCTCAATGGATAGAGCGTTAGACTTTGATAAAAAAAAATTGGGATTTCGAGGCTGGGGTGGTGCACCAATTGAGTCTGGGTATGACTAGCTGACGATGGCTAATAAGCCAGAAATGGCCATTCTAATCTCCCTTGTCTTTACACGTAACACTACAGGACTGAGCTTCGCACGACCGAAAACCAAGTCACAAAATGAACGCTTGTCTACCCCCAAGAAACAGGAGCAGGCACCTCCCGACGCAGTCAGTTATACCGCAGATCAGAAGACAAGAAACGTTGACTATGGTGGATTCTGCTGCTTAATAATCTTTTTGCACCTTAGGACCCCATCTAATGTCCCCACAGGCAGTCCTGTAGCAGAGATCACGTATGATGGAATATGGTCAAAGGCAACGGAAACCGGGATTGTAATGTCGGCCTTAGTGATTGTCGGTAATCAACCATACCCAACCCCCGGCTATGGATAAGGTGAAATTCTAATGATAATAAATAGAAACTAATATGCGTGTGCCTCGGGTTCTCTGCGGCCTCACCGACCGGTTGCGGAACACACCCCTCCAAATGTGCTTTAGAACTCGCCTCCAAGCCCAGCCAGCAGTCGCTTAACGGCTAGTGTATATTATATTACTACAACTGTAAAAGATTATCTAATTTGAGCTTTAAAATTGATCAGCTTATCCGTACAGCTAACTCTAATGTAAATATAATTTACAAAAATACTACAGAGTAGCTG
Organism: Ligula intestinalis; assembly: GCA_036362985.1. Taxonomy (NCBI): domain Eukaryota; kingdom Metazoa; phylum Platyhelminthes; class Cestoda; order Diphyllobothriidea; family Diphyllobothriidae; genus Ligula; species Ligula intestinalis. The sequence goes on along the minus strand of JAYGXS010000001.1, from coordinate 9,622,241 downwards.
CCATGTCCTTTTTCATTGAATTTCGTCCATTATGCAAGCGGTAAAACACTTTTTTGACGGGCAAATAGCTGTCTTTGACCTTTCTATCGAAGTATTTTGGTTTGACCTAGTATCCTACGCAGGAGGCATACCAATTGTTACAAATATCTACTTCAATCCACTGATGGTTCTTTCTAGAATGGAATATGTGAAAGACTTTTTGCGGAGAAATGCATACACACAGTGGCTCAAAAAATGAATTACGTACTTGATGCTTTCTGCGATAAGACGATTAGACGCCATAGAATTGTCATTCCAGGCGGGACAACATGAGGCAAAAAGCATAGATAAGCGCTTAATGTATTGCCAACTTTTTCTGAGGAAGGTAATTTAATTTATGCAAGTGAAAGGAAGGATAGTACAAAGTCAGTAAGGTTTAAGTGTCGGTTCGTGCGTATATACCGTCGGTGCTGGCGGCTTGATGAATATATGCCCATATTAAAGTGCGTCTAAAGATTTTGCTTGCTTCAGAAAGCCAATGAATCTGTCTGCGCGCCTAGTCCTCACTTAATAAATATCTGATCTGCTCTGGTTGCAAACTGACTCTACCGAATTCGCTTTTCCTCCGTTCCTTCCACATATATAAGTGACAAGTTGGAGTCCAATCGACCAGAAAAGACTGTGTGGGGAGGCCTAACAACCGACGCGGTGTGAAAGCTTCTGTCTACGCCTGTCACATACGCCCTGCCTGCCACATAGCCTGAAGGAGACTTGACACCTACAAGTGAGATGTACACACGCTCCTATCCGATATTTCGTCCGTCAGCACGACGCTGGCAAGCTGCATCAGAGGATTCTTGCATTATTTATGTGTCCTTCCTGTTTGTAACTAGCTGTCCTGCATGCGTGAGTGATAGCAGACGCTCGTACCTTGCCAAGGTGTCTGTATACGCGCACGCACACATAGATAAACGACAGAAAAAAAAACTATATAAAGAGCTGTGTTGTTTTAGCTCTCATTATGCGTTGATGTGCGCATACGGTCGAATAATCCGATGAAATGTGCAGAACAGTCGATGGCCAAGGAAAGCATGATGGGTATTGACGGTAGCCCCTGACGGCGGTTTCTAAGTCTTACTGCGGTGACCTGCCACGCCGAGTACCGTTTGTGGGCGTTCTCGCGTTCTGCTGGCGGTCCCGTGGCGTTGGGTAAACAAGTGTCCAGCCAGGAGCAATCAGGACTGGAGTATGTTGTCACTGCGAGATCAGATCACACTGAGAGTCAAGTATTGTGCACTTTGTGACCCAGGCGCAAAAACGTACACGGGGTAATGTTGGTGGTGGCGGTGTGCCCATCCCACCTCAGGCGCTCGATCAGCTAGACGACGGCCTGTTGCTGACGGTGAGGGAGGGAGTGGGGTCGATCCTCAGCGCGTTGCTCTCCTCACTATAATAGGAATGCGCTTTAATCTATCACGGTGCGCTAAAAGCCGCGGCTTGGAGGGTTGCCAAGTGACAGGAGGGTGATGATGCTGAATATTATGATGGTGGTGGTGGTGTTTTTGCGTTCACAATAAAACGTATCCGGACCCTAAAGTCAGCTGACAGCATAAACATTTTCACGTGACTGCGATAATGACGACATTACGACTAAAGGCGGTAAATTCGTTTTCGTAACCGAATTCGCCTGTTAGGCGGCAATTTTCAAGGCAAGCACTTTTAGGTCGGCCTGATGGATCAACAACAGATCGACTTAAACTGATGCAGGTCCAGTCCGCCCACCCACCCACCCTCCCTCTCCCTACCCTTTTCCTGTTGATATTCGATGGTAAGCGCCGAATGCTGGGGAAATCAGCTGTAGCGGTTGCGGGTGGGAGGGAGAGAAGGAAGGAAAGGGAGTAAGATGCGATCAGACTCACGCGCCTCCTCGGCACAGATAGAGAGAGAGAGAGAGAGAGAAAGAGAGAGAGAGAGACTGCACAAGTATGTACCAAAATCGTCGAGTGTACACACGCCGCACAAATTTGCGCCCTCGCTCGTTCGCGTGCGCGAACTTACAATAGACAAACACACACCGACACATTTCCCGCGATCGCGGCAAGTGTCGAGGCGAGGCGAGGCGCAAGTGTGTGCGTGTACACATATAAACAAGTGCGTGCACTCGGCTGGCCGGCTAAAATAAACGCCACCACCAAAGTCCAGTGAAACTTGGCCAACAGCGCGAGCGTAGTCGCTAAACCGGACAGCGATGGCTCTGAACGCGCACCCCCCCCCCCCCCCCCCCCACACATACACACACACACAAGACAGTTCCCCCGTCGATTTCGACGATGGGCACCACGCGCTCCAACAATCCGCAGCATACACAGAGGCAAGTTGGGCAAGCAACACGAAAGAGACAGCAAGCGGGAGCAACGCAGAGAACTAGCACGAAAGAAAACAGGAGTGTAGGCAGACTCGCGCAGTATCTACCCACTCGCTCGCCACTCCCACCTCCGTATACGGTGTAAAGACAAAGTCAATAAAACCGGGGATGAGGGAGGGTGTAGATGGCTGGCGCGATAAACACAGCCATCTCGCTAGGTATGCTCCCGACTGCGCGGGAGCGCCATAAAGGCCACATTAAGAGGGAGCCATTGCAGCCTGACTCTCAGTCCTCCCTCTCCTCCCGTACGCACACACAGACACACGCGTATGGAAGGAGCAGCTTCGTGGGGGGCCGAGTTTTCCCGTCAGTTGGCAGACCCTCCAAGCCACGGCTTTTAGCGCACCGTGATAGATTCAGACGCATTCAGATTTATTATAGTGAGGGAAGAAACGCGCCGAGGTCGACCTCACTCTCTCCCCCACCGCATAGTGACCGCCTAGCTTTTCGGGCACCCGCAGTGGGGCCTGAAACCCAGTGGGAGCGCGAGCGCAGTCACCAACAGGGAATCAGAAGTGAGAGAAAATGCCAGCGCCTTCCAGGCCGCAGGGACCGTGGTTGGCTGAAGACTGGCATTGCATGTGCATACAGACCATTGGATCTCAGAAGGGTGAGAGCAGCCCTGCATGAAGCCTGGGCCAACACCCTCCTGAGAGGGGTAACCAGTCAGTCAACGACTGAAAGGCACTACCCATGCTCCGTCGTCGGTTGGCGTCCGTGGGCGAGGCGAAAGCAGACGGCAAACAGGCTGAAGTGGCACACACACACACACACACACACAGACAAACACGCATACTTGGGAGGGCTGGAGTGAATGAGTGAGGGTCGGCATACGTGGGAGGTCGGGTGGACGGAGCGCCAATTCCGCCACGGAGGCAATGACGTGTCATCAGCACCACCATCACCATCAACAGTCCATGGGTGGCATAGCGACTAAGCCCACACCCACCGACAATGGCACTAAAACTGAAGTAAATTCCCGGAGGGGGAGGGGGCGCACAGAATGGCGCCGAAATGGCTGAGCTTAACAGCTATACAAACTCGCCTGAGCCTACGTAAAGACTTTGATAGAATTCGTATTCCTATCACCCCTGAGGCTGTATAATAATCTGCGTTCCTTTTTAAGATCAAAGGCGTCTCTAGCAAAGAGAACAACACTTATCTGAAGCAGAGCTTGCAGGCTACATGTGTTAGCGAACCTCATTGCAAACGAGTGATCTTCTTAAAGCCCGAGAGTGGGTATAACTGGCTGACGACGACTGATATGTCAGAAAAGACCGTTCTAGTCCTTCTTTCTTTTACCAGCAATTTCATTCCGTCTATGTTACTATGCAGCTGTTTGCGAGACTCCAGACCAAGTCATAGGCATAACCGTACGAGTCTGTCCAATAACGCTACCTCTCTAACATACATTTATATATATATATATAGGATAGTGAGCGCAACTATATTACCGACAAGGCCAAGGGAGACAGAATGGCCATTTCTGGCTTATTAACTGTTATCAGACAGCCATACCAAAACCCGGCAGTTGCGGCTCCCGGGGTTCTAATCGGCTACTTTGTTGGTTAGAAGTCCGACGCTCTAATCCACGCTCCAACCGATCAGTCCACCAATTAGGCCATTTTCTCGCATTTGAAAGCATATTTTGGGATAATTTTAGAGGGGTAGATGGAGGGGAGGGGAGATGGAGGGTGGGCAAACAGGTCTTGCAGTTAATCCCAAACTACGCACGCGATTTAGACAGGCACCTGCCCCGCCTCCACTAAGGTATTCGCACTAAGGGAGGCTGTGGTCACAATGGGGAATCGTCCAGTTTTAGTAAGTAAGCGTGTAGGGGAGGGATGGAAATATAGCTAGTGCATGAGGTGGGAAAGACTGTTTGGAATGTTAAAAACCCAACTACTTCGGAATCAGAGTTCACACACACACACACCTGTACAGATGTCGTAGAACAAGCAAGCAAGCAAAAACTCCAGCTTCTAAGCCTGTCAAGCGCAAAAGTGTGAGATAATTGAAACTGACTTCGCGCCCACATCCGAGGAACCAGGAGGTCGCTTCGTGCGTGGAGCTACTATCCCCGTAGGGAAGCCACGCCCCCCGACAAAAGCATCACCTGATGCGGAGGCTGGCAGTCTGCCAAACGCTGAAGCGGTGCCAGGACAGGCAAAGTGATTGAACACACTCTTTCAAAACACGCACGTACGTACGTACGTACATGTGTGGTGGCAGGCCGATTTTGTTGTTTTTGCCCGTGCATGACGGTTTTTGGCAAAAATAAAGTATGCATTGCATCCTAATCGGGGGGGAGGGGAGGGGGTGTACGTGGGAGAGGGGGAGATGGCGATCGCAAGGCGGCGCCTGCTCCTTCTGAACGGGGGCGGCGGCGCACGCGCGCACGCACGCACGTGCACACACCAAGATTCCCGTGTCCTTGAATTAGGCAGAGGACGCCACGCCCATGGAATGTGTGTGTATGCGTAAGTGAATGTGTGCAACTGCGCGGAACACCGGCAGATCGTCCAGCCTAGCAACAACAGCCTGCGGTTTGAGAGGGAGGTGTGCGTGTCCGAGAGAGGAGAGTAGAAGACAGCAAATAGCAATAATTAGCGGTACATAAACCACAACTGGACCATCGCTGTTGACGCTGGGATGCATTCTATTGTGGATGGCGCCTATACGGGAACGGGGGAGCGGTGTGTAAAGTAGTACTGCAAATTCCCACGGGACGGGGAGGTTAGAAAGCCAGCTCCCAGCGAACACCAGTTAACTGTCCTACTTGTTTTAAGGCCAAACGATAAGACAGTTGGGGGGAATGGGGTAGGTAGCGTTTGTCTGCACTTGTCACAGGACGAGCGAAAGCTTTTGAGGTTTGTAATCCCCCAAGAGCGTATTGCCACCGGCGGTGTTATGGGAAAAAACATGCCGGTAACCAACAGCCTACGAAAAATTAAAGACCGATAGTGTATTTCATCCTCAGCCCCCCCCCCCCCCCCAATCCTGTCTAAACGTTGGTCCGTTAATCCTCGGACAAAAACAAGTCAATATATCCGAAGGAGTTTCCCTCATCATAATTTACGGGGAGAGTGATAGTATGTAGTCATGGAGTGAACGGGCTTCCGTGGGTAGAAACCAACGCTGTAGGTGTGCGCTCACACCGGGTCTACCCTGTAGTACACATATCGGTGGAGAGGATGACTTGCATGGTCGCCTTAACACGACACGGAAAAAGGAACGCCTTGCCCACTTACAACAGTGGCCTTGCCATACACTTCAGGAAATGTCAATACTCTCGTATCTTAACCCTAAAATAAAACTAAACTGTAACCTCAATCATAATCCCGCTATTCCTACCTTAAAGCTAAACACTACAGTTAACACGAACCCAAAACATACGCTTTAACATAATCCTGGCCCTCAGAAGCAGAAGAAGCGATCACTGGAACTGTTCCAGTGATCGCTTCTTCTTCTGAACTGCTTTCTAGAACTCGGATATTCTCCTCTATTGGCAATTCTGGCCCTATCTGCAACTCTGACCTGAACTCTAATCATGAGCCTAATCCTCAACTTAACAGTAAATACTCCCGTGTCTTAACACCAAAACTAACCCTAACATGAAAGTACACTGCAACCTCAAGCATTACCTTAGCCTTATCCTAAACCTTAACCCTACAGTTAACACGAGCCCAAACCTGAATCCTTAACATACTCTTGAGCTAACCACAAACTTAAGTCTAACCCTCCCCGTAGTTCTAAATCTGATTTCTTTGGACTTTGGCGCAAAACCACATCGGGGACGGTTCCTATTCCCGTGTCCTGTTTAGACGGTCATATAAATCATCCTCACCCATGCCGTCCCGACAATTACAATGCACGAAGGTGTGACGACGTAGGTGACGACAACCGCGCGCCGCAGTGCAAGTAGGAATATAGTCATGAAAGTATCTATATACTGTACACTGATAGTCCCTGCAAACAGCTCTGATGGACCTGAAGCATGCTTCTGCCGCTCCGCATCCCCTCGTCCAGTTCTAACCTCTGACTCCAGTAAGTTGTGTCCGGTACGGCAGCAAGACACCCCGGTAACTGTCCTTGATCGACGGGATAAACCGGATACGAATGTCCGGCGTCAGTGTCTCTTCACACCCGGTCGGCCCCAAACAGAACGGTCCTGCAGAGATGGCGACATGCTGTCCGCAGTAACGGCCCAAGCTTTCTTGGATTGTCTTCCAACCAAGCAAAACTTCTAACCTATAATGAAATTCGGCAGCCGCCTGGGATTACTGAACAACTCTATTCAGGTGCGGTCATGCTTACCGAACCCCCCGCCGTCCCCGCCTTCTGTGCGAAAAACTGCGAGCCAAAACTACAATGACAACAACAACAAACCCCATCCCCATCCACATGCCGCCTCAAAAACTGACGGGATGACAGTGCTAACTCTAACAGCCCTTTCAGATGGCAATCCATCCGGAAAGGAGAACGGCTCTGCTCACCCGTGACATGGTCGCGTATAAAATGAACACTGCTGCTCTCCGTGAGAACCGCTGCTCTAAATAGAGGACCAACCAGGAGGAGCTAGGTGCCAGATACAGCCTCTTTTTAAGTGGACTTCCAAACGAAGGACGACGAGAAGCCGGAGTCGCCATCGCCAAAGGCGTCACAAGACGGCTGTCCTGTGTCTGCCACATTACGAAAATTACCGTCTCATGATCACGAGGCTGTCACAACCGTCAAAGCCCTTGCTTCCTCAATGCCCAACTCCAATGACGTGAAGGACCGGCTGTACGAAGACTTCCAGGCTGTCCTTAAAACCCTGATCATAACGGGCACACTGGTGACGTGGCCTTGGTGGCCTCAATTCTGTCGTCGGCAAAGGGCATGTTGCCCAGTCGCCATAGAATCGGCGGCTGCAAAATCAATTTCCTGCCTGGTCGTTTCAAGTACTGTGTACGCGTTGACCGACTGTGTCCCCCGAACCGACACGGGGGCCAGAGCAGGGTATGGCAGGCGTTAGTCGGGTTGCGCTCCCTAACAAATGACGGACAGGGGGGGAGGATCGTGGTAGCACGTATATGTCGGCCGCGTCAGCCGCCTGCGCCCGATCCCGCCTCCGGTCTTTATGACTCCATCTGGACACTAGGTACGGACGGTCAGAGAATACAGAGAGTGCAGTAGATGCTGCGCAATTCACGTGCAAGTCACCGCGTTTACCTTCAGCTTGCTAAAGCACGCGATGGACATCATCAAAGGCGACGGTCGAACTGTCACGGTGACTGACTCGAAGGCTGTGAGTCAGGCTCCTTCTGGATACGGCCCCTATGACGCTTAAACGAAGCGTAGATCCTAGCCTCCCTCCCTCCACCACCACTGCCTGTGAAAACTTGGTACGTTTTGTGGGATCAAGTCCTGTGTGGCAGGCGTAGGCGGATGGTTAAGCACTGGCAGCCAAAACACCCCAATCTATCTGCTGTCGACTTGACAGTGTTCTGCTATTGAAACTCGCTGTGCGTGTGTGCGGGAAGAGAAAGTGCGGCGGATGCTACGCAAGTCGCCGGCGCTTTGCCTACCTCGTGGGCACACACAAATCTGACGTTGTCGCGCATGACGGTCAAAGTGTCATTTGGTCGCTAACGCGGGAGCACGCGATAGGGGCGGGGGGAGCAATTTTTGGTTGTTAAACGTGTGGATTCAGGCACGCGCACAAATACACACGACAGTTCCCCCGTAGATTTCGACGATGGGCACCACGCGCTCCAACAATCCGCAGCAAACGCTGAAGCAAGCCGCAACTGACACAGAGGTGAGCTGGGCAAGCAACACGAAAGAGACCGCAAGCGGGAGCAACGCAGAGAACTGGCACGAGAGAAAACAGGGGTGTAGACAGACTCGCTCGCCACTCCCACCTCCGTATACGGTGTAAAGACAAAGTCAATAAAACCGGGGATGAGGGAGGGTGTAGATGGCTGGCACGATAAACACAGCCATCTCGCTAGGTATGCTCCCGCGTGCGCGGGAACGCCATAAAGGCCACATTGAGAGGGAGCCATTGCAGCCTGACTCTCAGTCCTCCCTCTCCTCCCGTACGCACACACAGACACACGCGTGCAGAAGGAGCAGCAACGTAGGGGGCCGAGTTTTCCCGTCAGTTGGCAAACCCTCCAAGCCACGGCTTTTAGCGCACCGTGATAGATTCAGACGCATTCAGATTTATTATAGTGAGGGAAGAATCGCGCCGAGGTCGACCTCACTCTCTGCCTCACCGCATAGTGACCGCCTAGCTTTTCGGGCACCCGCAGTGGGGCAAAACACACACACACGCCATCGCCCGCTTATTTACCAAATGTGTCGCAGAGGCATCAACCACAAAATCGCTACTAGGTTTGTTTCCATCCCCTCCTCTGCCCCTTCCCCTACTCAACGTCTCCGCTCCGGCTTCACCGCAAGAACACCTATGCCACAAACTTCGACCCAGGGGCTAATACCTGCGATGAAGAAAAATGCCCAGAGTACGATCACGGCAATCGACAGTGACAGTAGTAGAGCTACCAGAATGCAAACAGCGCGTTTCAATTTTTGTTAAGAGATATGATGAAAAAGCGGTTGGTAATAGCAATAGTAACGGGGGACGGGACATGATATGGTAGGCCAAAATGTGCATACCCCCGAGCAGTGAAGGTTAAAAGAGGGATTTCACTGACTGGAAGTGGAGACAGTGTGCATGGCAGTCATCGGAGCAAAAATGAAGGCACATCGTGCTACGCAAAAGCACCCTAGAAAGTCGTTGGTACAAAAGCCTGAGTTGCTAGGGCTCGGAGAAAGGAGACGTGATTATCATCAAATTTACTGCTCGCCAGAGTTAACCAATCAGCAGCGGTGTTCCGAACAAGCTTTTTTTCGAAACCTGCTAGCTTACGCAGCCAGTAGAAAAGTTGACACGATCATAGAACGGGGCCTCTCGTACGTCCGACGTCTGATTGCAACACAAGGGTCAACAAAATGAGTCCAGGTCATGGACGAAATGGAATTCGGAAAATGGAATTTGGCACAAGGCAATACGAACACGTTTTGAAGGTGAAAGTGATGGAAATTAATGCATTTAAGGCTACCTACGTAAGTGCAGCCAGTAAAAGCGAGACATCATGCCCTGTTTACAAGGGCATCGAAGTGTGACATCATGTAAAAACTCGTAAAGTTCGTATATAGCACATTCACAAATCAGTCAAGGTAGGGGACTCGGTTGGTGGGTAAAGACAGTGGAGCCTAGAGCATGCTTTACAACTCGAAAGTGCCGCCTTTCATCGTTTTGCGGCTTCTGCATCTGTTTTAAATGGGGAAAACAGTTTAAAGTTCAAATTCTGCTTGTGGTTCTCCGCGAGGGACGCGGGTAAATTCAAATAGACTAAGCGAACACTCGGACGAAACGGATGGGATTAGCATAGAGTGGTGGTTATGTCGACTCAAATACGGGACAGTAGCCACTGGCATATGGAAAGATTGTACAGAACAGGAAGCGGGGGCGTAAGTGCGATTTTATCGCATAAAAAGTCGCTGTACCGAACTTTATTTTCTCCTAGGAGTAAAGTAGTCTACTTAACGATATTTGACGGGAGGCAGAGCAGGAAGCAAAGGAAGAGGAGGAGGAAGAGGATGAGGAGGAGGGGAAGATGTGATACAGCATATACTTGGAAGAATGTAGTTTTAATCAAAAGCCGGATTATTAAACTAAGGATCACGGTAGAACCGGTAGTCAATGGTTGACTCACCTTCGGTCTGCAGCCCTGTCTGACATCGCTGACCTGGGAAAGTTCCAAAACCTGACCCTCCTAAAATGGTAGGCAAGAGATTAAAAAAATAACTCAGACGTCCGCTGAAGAAAAAAGCCAAAGCCTCTAAACGAAAGCTTTGGGGTTCACGGAGTACGGTGGGAAACAACAGCTCAGTGCAAAAAGGCAGACGAGAAATCGCAGCTGCGTGAAGTGATCAATCCCAGGCACCATGAAGCGACCTGATGTGATACAATGTTGTCAGCCAAGGAGATGGACCCTGATGGTTAGGAAGGTATTTTGTTGAGAATGGGTGTTCAGTCGCCAGCACAAGAAGAGCCTGAAATCATTTGCCGGGTCTCCTGCAAATTCTGACAAAGCAACTTGTTATTTCCAGGTGAACCAGTTTAAAATTCTTCATGTACCTTCTCTAGCGAAATTCCTATCTAACCTACATATGATTGTTTCCCTCTTACGAAATTCCCCCCCCCTCCTCTGAGCCGCGTGTCAGTATTTTGTTCCTCCCTCGAATGCTGCCACTCTCAACTGTTGACCCTTTCCATCCGATTGCACACGACTATCCAAAACAGCCTCCAGCAAAATAGCACTTGAATACTGCCCCTCACACCCCTTTTCGGCTCCCTTATTGTGTATGACTTTCCCGCAATGCTGTCGGCCCCCCTCTGCCGCAAGAGACAACTGTTTCGACGCGCTGAGACGAAGGATCATGACAGTCTTGGTGGTGGATAGGCAACGATGTTGTTCACTCCCCCCCCCCCCCCTCGATCTGATTCCCCCCTATTTGGGCCGTTGCCCCCTGCACCGACCCAATTTTCCGTTCGCAGAAAATATAGCCGCGGCTGCTCCGAATGGCACTTGAATACGTCACCTCCCACCCCCTTCTCGGATCTCCACAGGAAAGGGTACTAGATGCGGCATTTGTTGAGCTTGGTTGACTTGCACACCCTTTGCCCGCTGACAGATTATATTCCGTCTATACACAAAACTCCCCCCCCTTTTCTACGCGCTGTTTCAGACCAATCGGATGCCACATGAACTGCCTGCTTAAACCACATAAAAGCAACCGTCGCCCCTCCTTCCCAAGAACACACACACGGAGTTGAACTTGTGCTATCAAAGTCGGGCGATTTGGCCGACTAGCTTTGTTCTTGACTGTGCGTATCTATTGTAGAGGTTTGCTACTTCGTTTATCCTTTACTATTTTTTTAGTACAGTAGTCGCCGGCTATTAAGCCCGCCTCGGGCCCAGACCAAATTGGGCTTAATAAGGAGTGGGCGCACTAACCGGAGAGTCCTAGTTCTTGATTAGCAAACGCAGGATAGGCACTATACATTAAATACGTATTGTATTATGTGTAGAGCTTGTTTATGTACAAGAAAAGAATGCTGTTTGTCTGTATTTTACGTAATAACAAAAGCACAAAAAATGATTTGCGACACGTTTAAAAAAAGCGGTCTAGTGTCAGTTGTTTTGGAGGATACTTCACACGCAAGTGCTCTTTGACGTCATTCTCCAGGCACCATAAATCGTCGCATTTTGTGAAATCTGATGCCTGTAGAGAGGTGAGAACCTCACTCTATCCTGTTGGCAAACTGGACTTTGTAGCTGGCGGATTTTGCCACGTAAAATTCCGTCCCAAGCTGATTTGGGCTCAATACGCGGCTGGGCCTATTAACCGTCGGCTTAATAAGCGGTGACTACTGTACAGTAGCTAGCTGCTAGTTTCCAGTCCACGGCTCGTATGATGGAACTCAGTCACATCTTCGGATTGTATTAGGCCGAAATTCCAGGAAGAGCTGACAACAGCGTGAACCGCGAACTGCTTGAGTCACTGTTCACCGGCCCGCAATAACCTCCCGCTCCAATATTCAGTGATGTATTTTCGCCTGGAAAAAGTAATTGGCCGTGCGTGTAGAACCCGACGATTGATCAGTATGGTAGAAACAAACCTAATTACCAACGATGACAAAATCACGGCGATAAACTGCTCGAGTGCGGACTAACAAGCAATCAGGGCATCCAATACACCCCCCGGCAAGGAATTTGACGTAAGGCTTTCTTGTGAGGCCATCTAATGGCAAAATGTTCCAGCACAATGATCTTACGGAAATCGCGGTTATAGGCTAAATGCTTGATTAGGGCGTAGCTAATGCATGTATAATTCATGATGAATGCACAGTAGGAAATAACTTAAAGCCGCTTCTACTTGTTTTACCGAATTAAAACTAAATGTGAAAAACATGCCGAAATAATAAAATCGACCAATATAAACTTCTATTGGTCAGCAATGGAGATCAATGGACTAATAACAATATAAAAACGAGTCCTTTTGACTAAAACAATCAAGAACGTATTCTAACAGGCGGAAAATCGACCTACTGAAAATGTGGAAGTAGTATCTGCTACAGTTATCTGCTTGTGTCTCTGATGATGAATCCGCGGCGGATCTCGAAACGTCAGGCGAATAAAAGTATTGTCCCAGCGATCGAGACGTATTCTTGTCCAGTAGTTTTATTATTAATCACAGACAAGAGCGGCCTCACAATAAACCTTTGCCGAATGTGTGGTAGCTGAGTCCTACAAATACTGCGCTTTTTGTGCCCGCCTCCCCCCTCACCACCCTTATCTGCAGCTGTCGCTGATGATGGATCCGAGAAGGAGTCCAAAACGCCAGGTCAATAAATTCCTTGTTCGAGCCATTTCATTGTTTTCTACTAAGCTGCAATGAAGGTCTGCAAAAATCTTTCTATAAGTCTGGAGTGAGGCAACGCGAGTGTGTACGCGATCCACTTGTCTCACAGCGACATGGCCCCGAAATAGTTGAAAGCGCCTTTTGCCTCAAACTGACAGTCATGAAGCAGGCAGGCAGAAAACTGTCGCACCCTGTGCTGACAGACAGACAGACAGACAAACCGGACAATTTAATTACCTCATCCAGGTACTACATTATCTGAGTCATCATACTTCGGTGACGCTAGCCAAACGATATTGTGCACTTTATGGTGCCAGCCGCCGTGGCCGCCTAGAATCCCCAGGCAAGATTCTATGCAATGATACAATGACGTAGGACACGCGACAGAATGAAACTGTTAGGAGGCGCTTACGGACAGCTAGCAGTGAGCTAGCATGCAGGTATCGAGCGCGCTCACAGAAGGCTGTCGATCGGCCTACAGGCGGTGAAGCATACTGATAGGTAATCAATCAATAATCTAAAATTCAAGCTACAGTCAGCTTATCGGCCAAATCGCCCGGCTCTGTGCCAGCGCCTACGTCAAGAGAGAACCTGATTGGCTCGAGAGATATCGTGTTACACGTGTTTGTTGTCCTATTACATTCAAAGACTTCTGCTTTCGCCCACTTCTTGTTGAGTTCTTCCTTGGAGAACTCATAAAAGACGCGATTAGGCGGTGACATCTCGGCTTTGGCAACCGCTACAACAGAAACCTCATCGGATACCGGACCACATGGTTAGGAAACGTCTTGCTTAAAAGGGAAGGGTACGGACAACATTGCTTCAGCGTAAACTGCATCGTCACTATCAATTATCGAACGAAATTGGAACCGTGTAACCAAATTCTTCAAAACACGTTACCTCACAGGCTCGTTCGCTGGAGGTCCGCTGTATGTATTTTAGAACCAACGAGTGGGCAAGGTGAACAATCGAAACTCATACCCAAGGAAAATGAGCGCAGTAATAGTAAATCCGGTACGCTTGAATACACCACAATGTGGCTTTTAAGAATTTCAACTGGTCAGATACCTGGAATCTTCTCAGAGCTGATAGTCAGGCTGCAATGGCTCCTACAGGGAATGACCTTTATAGCATTCTCGCTAAGTAAATGTCATTGGGACCACGTCATGTGTGGCAGGTGTAGACGGTCTGCTTGGATTGTCCAGTTGCTGAACTCACTTTCAACTTCGGTCGTCTCGATATTGTTTTGCCATCGCAACAAGGTACCGAGGCAGGAGTGAGTGCGCTAGACGCTACGCAAGTTACTGGAGCTGTGACCACTCTGCGCGGGATGTGGTGGACGTCGTCGCTTGTCAAGAGCAAATTGCCGGACTGACAAGTACCTCCAGCAAAGCAATCGGTCAGTAAGAAATTTCTAACGCCAACAAGTTAGAAAATGAATCCTGGTCGGAAAGTGAAAAAAGAACTTACATTTGCTTCACTTTTCCAGAACAGGAAGAAACCATCCTCGTCGACGCGTAAAAAACAGCCGAGTTCCACAATTCCAGTTTCCTAAAGGGCAAAAAAGACCAAAAGCTAGTAAATTTACAAAAGAAGAAGCAAAAAGTACCAGCACTAAGGTTAGCCGAGAACAAATTAGCATCGGGTTGCCTCTCTCGTCGGGTTTGGTGACAGCCACACGGTGGTGACTTAAGCGTGAAGTGTGTGATGGTGAAAAGACTGTCGCTCTTTCCGTTCTAGTCACGACCTAGTCAGAAGAATTTAAACTGCGTTTAACCAGGCGGTTTGTCCTTGTCTCCTATGCTTGCTCCCATCCCCTGAACCTACACTAAGATGAGCCCGCTCTTACGCTTTGTATACCCATGAAGAAGAAGAACATGGAAACTTCAACTGTTTCGTACGATTCCCATCCGTCTGACGACGATCTGACGAGCCAGTGTCGAAATTTCACCCAATAAATCACCGCTTCCCAAAGTACTTCTTCTAACTTCAAGTTTGTTTACCAAAATAGAAGTGCCCACTGAGGACAGAAGTAACCGAGCCAAGTTAATATATACCAGTCATATTTGCAAACCATTTTTTCGGTCAGTTATTTGCAGTGTTTTTATGGTCCTCGTTTTATTCCCCATGTCACTGTACCGGCCTAAAGATGAAAGACTGAAAGCATTTGTTTGCCAATACGACTTTTCAATCATAAAGTGGGAAGTTTTGCAGACTGACCGGCCAATTGGCCATTCCAGTTAAAGGACATTGCGCAGCTCACACACGAAGGCTAGTGATGCCGAGATGGACATTAAGACAGCCGGTTAGGGGGAAAAAACGTTACGCGTGCATAACTACCGTGATGATAGGAGTAGTCTCCGATAGAAGGTATTAGGGTCACCACGTTTTGAGCAGTCTACAGTCAACCAGAAATTTATGGTTGCACTTGTTTAGGCCTGTAGTCCCGTGTCTCTATACGGAGCGGTAGATATGCTGAGAAAACAGCTACAGTAAGGCCAGATTGGAACACGACAAATGTTAGTTCAACCACCGCAACCGGTGACGTCCACCATTTGCCCGAGAGCAGGGACGGTGACTGCGGTCAGGCAAAGTGAAAGTAGACGCGCTGCCATCTACCCCACTCTAGACCCTCTTCTCTGCCTCAAACGGGGACAAGACAAAGTCGAGATGACCGAGCAGGAATCAGGCATAAGCCACTTCCTCCAGCTACAGCCAGAAACATCACCTAACTTAGTCTTTGGTGACAGTAGACTTTACGCGAGTAATACTGCACTATTTGCCCTCACTCACCCATAGTAGCTGCCCAGAAATTTTTAAGGAGCCCGAGTCTCGTATTTCTACTACTGCAACTACTGATTATGCTGCTGCTTCTAGCAGTGTACCTGACTGATTGTAGTGCTAGTATTTTTACTGACGCTAATATTTGGTTTTGGAGTGACGATGATTGGAGTCGGGTCTGGGGCCGCGTTCCCTTCATCTCACATAAGAGTGTGAACCGGGATTTT
>JAYGXS010000001.1:9573263-9596350 GCA_036362985.1 Ligula intestinalis | reverse complement strand
CCCCCCCCCCCCTCTATAACGGTTGATTATCCCCTGACTCTTTATAGCTGTTGCTTGTTTTTTCGTTGGCGCTTTTACCCTGGTGATGGACTCCAGTAGGAGCCCGAAAGCTCAGACAAATAAAATTAGGATTTCGGTGATCGACACGCCTTCTCCTTCTTTAAGGAAAAGTCAAACGTACCGGAGGTAGGAGAAGACGCAGGTAGGTGGCATTGCGAAATTTTACCCCATGCTCAAACACTTGATCGAGAGTTTAACACAACAACAAGAGGATAGGGGTAGCGACTCTGATCCCCAGTTCTCACGGCGTGAACTGGCCTGCCACTTCAACCCATCCAACACCACCTGCTCGCATGATGGCCCAGACACAAACTGGTGGTCAAGGGGTACTGAAATAGTTGCGACGCAACTGTACTGCGCCCTACATGGTGCATGTACTTAGTAGTAAAGGAGTTTTAAATAGGAGGTAGTAGGTTGGCGTAAGCCACAGAGGCAAGGCTTATGTCAAGTTAACCACTGTGTCTGGCCCTATTGCAGATCGTTTTGCAAATGGATCATAATAGGCGTAGGAGCTGAGAGAGATACAGTGCAAGCCCTCTGCCCTAGGAAATGAGGTAGCAAGGACAACTCCCACAGGATTTAAAGGACGATAGTGGGAATTCTCTCGTCAGTAGTGCTGGCAAAAAACTTCACCCGCATCGTCCACAATCGTCCCAGACAGGAATCTCCTCGAGAAGCTTGGTGTGCATATCGGAAACATGGTAAAATCAGCCAAATTGTCTTCACGTAATTTTAACCGCATTTAAAAGGTCAGGAAAATAGGAGTGCCCCTTGCATGACGTTTCGGACAGGCTGAGACAGCCTATTGGTGACTGAAAGTAAAACGGACACAGGAAAATCCATCTCGTGGTAATTCGGCGAAATAATCAAACTGACGTGATTAGGCCTATCAAGACGCGCTATCAGTCGTGTTTTTGACGATTGTCAACTGACGAGATAACCGAGTCCTCGTTGTGAGTAACGCTGTCTGGTAGAAGGACAGAGTCCAGCTACAACGGTTTCTTCTCAATGTTGTTTTCATGCTACGCTCACAACGCAAATAAATGCATTTTTCGATAATTTTATCGTCATACCGCAGTTCATGGGGGAGTCCCCGAGGATACTGGAATGTAGGTTTGAGAAAAATTTGTCTCCCGGGAAACCTAGTCAGGGAATCTGACTTCAGACAGGTAGCATACATTCATAGTTTGCAGATGAGGAGTGCAAGTCACCAGATTTTGGGGGGGGGAGGCCAAAGAGGTTCTGCGCATTCGAAAATTTCATATCGGGGGTGCGTTTCCAGCTTGCATACTGAGGTCATGGAACCTGTCGGTTACCGCAGACGCCGTAACATGGACACTACAGATTAGGTTTCCTGGGAATTTTGAGTGCAGGTACACTCTTGCTTGTTCGCGGGCTATCTTCTCTTCAGCTTTGGCGCAAGGAGATAACCACGGAACGGAGGTGGCATGTAAACTCACTTAATGATAGCTCACGGTGGACATATCTAAGTAGCATTATCGGGTTATGCGGCACAAGGCAAGCGAATGCCAGACTTCGGCCCCCAGTCTCCTGGGATCACCTTCTCCCACAGGTGTACTCCAGAAAGTGCTCCCGTCCACCGATCGCTTTCATGGGATCCGCCAAGGTCCTCCGCGCAACACCCTATCCACAAGCCAACTCTGTTGTGGGATGTACAGCGTCAACTACAACGGTTAGTTATTACGCTTGCCAGTTGTGATGGGATTGCAATTTTATTTCTTATCAGCGCCTTCTTTTTAATAAACTGCGCCTCTTCGGGGAGGAATATTCTTTTTGCTGGGAAATTTTTTTACTTTGAGGCGTGAATAGTAGTTTAATGTCCAGCATCTGTAAGCTTCCTCAACCGGCCTACGAATAGAATCAATCTTTACCTATGCACATTCAGCCAAAGTCACATGTCAAGAAACACGCAATTGTGTTCAGGCGCATCAAGTAGACTGGAATTTAATTCGCCTGATGAAAGAACCCTCGGATAAAACGGTTCATGCGTTGACTGGTGCGTTCCTGGGGCACGGCGTTCCAATACAGCGGCGCGCATTTGGCATGGTGATCGGCAAACAGCTTTTGCGCTTTTCCCGCGGGGCCGAAGGAGTTGAATTCAGAGAGGGGCAAAATCCCCTGCTAGTTGGACTTTTCTTCTTGGCCCAGCAACGTGATCAGGTTAATGATGGGAAGAGAGGAATAGCCCACCGACACACAAATGTAATTACCGCAAGTTAATGCAATAATTTATTTTGCCGCCTACACCGACGTCTGCGATTTTGCAACCGATGGTTTGAACAGAAACAGCGAGTAGCGCAGAATAACCAAAATTGTCAAGTTTAATTACGCTTAAAGAGTTTTCCTTGTGTTTAACTGAACGGTAAATGTAATTTTCCGCAAATATGAGCAGTGAACAGTCGAACAGAAAGGCCTGGACACTCTCCGGTCGGACCAATTAAGCTGCTAGTAAGTATTAATTATTTCCGCGCGAACCTGCAGGGAGTTTCCGACTTGACAAATTTGAGCGGCCCAGCGTTGTTCGAAGCCTTAGCGGTCAGGTAACGCAGCGTAGAGAAATGGGAAATTGTGATGGACTATTTTACCACGAAAACTGCATTCAACTGCTGTAGAAAACGTCCTAGAAATGCTCCTGGCGTGTGTTATGAAAGCGACCATGCCTAAATGTTTTAGGAAAGAAGTACGCCCAAGATAATAGGGTACTTTCTGGTTAAAAACGTGCATGTAAGCTGACAACAATAAATTGTCTTCCCTGAATTGGATGTCAGCAACCTAGACATTAAAAGTTATTATGAAAAGTTAAGAAATATAGACCTTTGCGTTTGAACGAGTAACAGTAGTTACCCGTCCTGGTAATCGAGCAAAGTAGGTATTTGTCCGAACTATAAAACTGCTCTGGGCAATTCTAACTGGCATAGTCAAAGGAATTGATCTAGTCTTCTCTTACCTGCTACAGTATACGTAAAAGTTAAAATTCAAAAAGGAGGATAGTGGAATGACTTCTTTCTGTTGTGTCCGTCATTGTGAAGGCGCGCTATACCAAGTCGCATACCGGAAATATCTAGGAGCTGAGACTAGATTCAGATGGTGAAACCGCTGCGTTCTGTCACCATTATGCGACGCCCTTAGCCTACTGTTTTCAACCAAGACGGAAGGCACACAGCGCGTTCTGCAACTGGGTCAGATGCGTGAACGCCAAGCCCATGTGACTTTGAGAGTTATCAAATTGGAATGCTGGTCAATAATGGTTGATAAGACAGCCAATCAGGGCATTCCATTCTCCGCAGACATGACTTGGGTAGCGGAAGAAGAACTTAGAACATCCAACTTCTTTCGACATGTGAGGTCAGATATGTAGACTTCAATGTCTACAAGCCGGAAGCAATCAGAGGACAATGAATGACCTCTCTCTGTGAATGCGTTATACTCAGTCCCATTTCGAAAATATCTAGCAGCTGAGAGCATCTTCGGTCGACTAAGGCTCAGAGTTCTATCATAATTATGCGATCGACCATGCGGTTTTTGGCCTACTGCTCTGAACAAGGACAGAAGGCGCGCAGTCCCTTCTGCATGCGCCAAAGCCAGCGCCATGTGACGTTGAGGGTTATTAAATCGGAATACTGGCACTTTATGTATACATGCTCCGCAGACATGACTTGGGTAACGGAAGAAGCATTTCGTACATCCAAATTCTTTCGGCATGTGACGTCAGACATGTAGGATACAGTCTAATGTGTACAGACAGGAAACAATCAGGACTGAGTCTGGCTCCTCTGCGTTCTCCACCTACCGAACCTTGATCCTAGTAAGCGTGTGTTGTTGCATGGGCGTTGTCATTCTCCTAGGGGGAAATGCTGCAAAAGCCTCCCAAACTCTAATACTTGAGGTTGTATTATCTAGGGAAATAGCCTCCGACTAGCAGAGGCAAGAACAATCCGACCCCTGTCAGCCATTGTGAACTTCCCGGTAACTATTTACATCTCCAAAAGTTGTGACAACCTGGTTGTCTCGATGGGATCTGTCGTAGACCGGTTTAAAGAGGTCTGTTTCATAATCTTAGCCCTACCGAAGTACGGGATAAAATAACAAAAAAATTATAGTTCAGTCTCCTTGTCTCATCTTTGATAGAAGCACAAACGAGCGTTGAGCCTTGCAATTAGGATTTGCATCAATTTTTATGGTTTAGATACACAAAGTTTAATTATAAATTTGAAGAAATAGAGTTCAGTTAGAGGCCTTCTCAGTCTGGACTCTGGGTGTGGCAGTCTGGTAGACCATAAATTGTCATTTCAGTCCGCGCCAAGCAGTTTCCTTGTGATAAGCCCGTTTCAAGATACCATTTTTTCGCGTTTGTTAACTCGATGCTCCTGCTTGCACTTTTAAAATACTTTACGTGCTAAATCCGCGTCATCGTCTGGACAGCACTGCGACACACCCATCGAAACTTGAAAAAGTCAGGACAGATTCATTTAGCGGTCAAGTATTTTTGAAAACGCCCCTAACAGTGGGCTTTCCGTCTGCAGCCATCATGGAAGAGTGCTTTCATGGCTCAACACTAATTTAAGTTACGTTCTGAAAAATAGTCAAAGTGTTAGAACGAAACTATACTAGCCCGAGGAACAATTTAAAAAGAGTTAAAATTATCCCCGCAAAAGACACTCGAAACAAGAAAAACTTACCTCATCGAATCGATCAAAGTATGCGCCTTCCCGTAGTGCTGGTGGAACGGGCCTCCGCCATACAAAATCATACACCTTGGCCGAAGGGACAGTGCGTTGTCTTTTTGCGATATCGGATGACATAAGAAATCTGGCTTCAAGCACTCATGAAGGGTCAGCAGGACGGTGGAACCATCAAAATTGAACTCTAAATAATCAATAAAAACAGCAGATTGTTGGCGGAAGTCCGTGTAGAATATGTGTATGAAGGCAGAAGTCGGAATTCTATAAAATACTTATAAAAGTAGGAACTTTTCGAGTATCACGGAAAAATACCTAGGCTTAGGTAAAATAAGTGGACCATTACCATTGTCAGAAAGCCTACTATCAATCCATCAGAATCAAACTGTTAATCCACCAGTTACTAAATATTATGTGCGAGGGAATAATCAACAAATAAGCACGTTTTGATGTCCTTCCTTAACAGACAAACCACTTGGACTTAACTCCGTTGTTAACTTAGTCCCACGACTGTCATGTTACTTTTTTCCCCTATAAGGCTCGTCTACTGAAGTACACAAAGCACTGCCCGTAGGTGGTCTTCCAAAATGTCAAGGACTAAAGTCAATCATAGGAGAAAGTGAGCTCACCAGTTGGTTTATTAGTCGCGCCGTCGGCAGAATGTGCAGCAAATGGTTGTACCACTGATGGTAAAGTCAGAACTCCTTATGCATGCGATCAATCGATACATTTTGTCTGATGGTTCGATTGGCTCCAGTACTTTTTTGGCCAAAAAATGCGTTATTTAGGAGTCCGAAGAGGTAGAAGCACATCAGATATAAAATTTCTAGTATATGTTCCGATTCAGACGCTTTAAAACTTTCGACACAACGCTTATTTAGTACAAATAGTTGCCTTACTGCAAAAGGGATCATTTCGACAAGACAAAGATAAGAACAAGGATATTACGGCTTTGACTGTATGATTTAAATAATGCTGTTAATATATCATCCTAACTATATAAAGGGTGCTTAGGATTTTAATACGAAAACATAAACAAACTTATTGCAAGCATTCTTGCATATTATGCCATTCTAAGTGGACTTGGAAAACAGGTTTTGGCAAAATATCCGGACTAATTGTACAGTATATAGCAAGATTCTATTAATCTGTTAATAATTTAGAAGTAATTTTCCTGGATAAACGCGAGATTTGCCTGCTATTAATGGGGATGATCAGAATAAAGTTCCTAGCCAAATGGATCATGCAGACACCAGAATAACGAAATGGGTGGGATTACGCGTGAGCAGAGTGTGCGCACTTTTGATTCTGAAAAACCAGCAGCAAAAGTTGTCGCAGATGATGGCAGTAAAAACATATACATCACTTAATTACCTACTCTACTCTACCGAATAGTACGCAAATGTTAAGGGCGAAAGGGGTTTGCCCTCCTGTCCCGGAAACTCGGACAAACGTAGATTTTAGCTAGCTACAACGTATCGAATTGATCAACAATAACAAATGATTTATTTTCAATTCAAACATTAATTGCATAACCGTAAGCATTTAATTATCGGTCAAGGGCCGACTAAGCGGTCGTGGCGGCCCAAGCCGCCCTCTGTTGCAGTGTCCAAGGTTTACACAATAGAAGACTTAATGTTAAATTGGAAGAGTAAGGATGCTATAAACAACGAGGGCAAAGGAACGTTTTGAATTCTTGCAAATGTCAGATACGAGAAAGACTTCTGCAAAATAAATTGACAGATTCGATTTGGTAAATACGGAGAGGATAAATCCTGCTAACAGCACTGTAATCAGACCAACAGTAAGCACTTCTTTCGAAAGTGAAGCCTCATCGATTTCTGCATTAAAAATTGTAAAATTGATGATCACAAATTTTTAAGGAAGACTTCAGCCGCATGCAAACACATCCACATTGAGAATGTTATGCAGGTCCGTTTGGGGCTGATCAGAATTTTGTTAGTAGAGAGCATGTGCGTTAGTTATTATCTCCATCGAAACTACAGATTTAATTAAGTAAGAATTAATTAGGTACAAAGTTTTTTGGTGAAAAGTCAAGCATTACCCAGCAACCTGGCTTTTCGTGCTAAAATAATGAAATCGAAGGCAGACGGGGCAATTGTACTTATGACAAATAAACGCATGGAATTTTAATAAAAACATTTCCACATTTAAAGAAATAAAACACACGAAATGAAAAGGTAAATTGTACAACTAGAAAAGCATATATACCACGTAGAAGGAACTCCGAAAACGAAAAGTGTCGCGGACGCTTATAAAAAGTGTAAGAAAGCTTGGAGGAAGGCCTATTTATTTGACAATAATGTAAATAATATCTCTCTTGCAAAAAATCCTCCGAGTAATAAGCGAGCCTATTTATACAACGTAAACCTTAATGTAAGCTACGGAATTAAGCTGAACGCCTCTAACATGCCGGTTTAATTACATAAAAATCAATCATTTGAAAGTAAATAAAATTTAACGGTAAAATAGGGTGAATTTAACAAAAAAATACTATAAACTTGTAAATACATAATATCCTGATCCAGAACGTCCCATCCGACCCTGCAATCTATAAATTGGCATTCATTTTCATCATCTGAAAACTCGACGCTATGAGTATTATTCACGTTGGCTTATTAAAACACTCAGGTCAGAAAAATTGGTCAAGTCAAAATTATTAAAGGAAATACAGACAAACGCTTTTATACTCCATTCATACAAGTATTAAGGCTGTGGGTCCTTTTAATTTTCACTCGGTTTTAAAGATATATTTGTGTTCTGATGTCTTTTATAGAACTCTCGCCATGTGATGGAATTTTAATCTTCAGCTAGGGATCGCGTAGTTGGGAATTTGTTGGTAGTTCGTGTGCGCTTACGAAAGGGAAAACTTCGGTTAAAATTTCTGAACGGAATAAAACCTCAGATAGTAAGAATGCTCGAACATACTGTATTGAACTGAACACTGGAGAGAGAAAACGGAACTGCTTGCTTAAATGCTAAAACAAGCCAACGTAATCAAAATTTAATAATGGATGAAACTATAATTCAGCATACATAAGGGAAATATGCAGAACCTTTGAAACCTCTATTGGCAACATTTAGTGTATTTTTTCGATGGCCAAACATTTCTGAACATTTGTATACATACCAGTATTTGCATTTCTCAGTATCTCAGGAAGCTTATCTAGGAGATAGAATTTAAACAAAAAGGTATCTAACGATGTAAACGGAGCGTGTTGATCAAACTCAAAACTCGTGGCATATTTCCTCTTTTATTTACTTACGTAGCGACTCATCCACCCTGATCATTTGGAGCGGATATCTACTATTTAATACGTGTCCTGATATATTCAAATCTTCAAAAACAAGAAAAAATTGGTGTATATAATCGTTTCAAAAAGGTGAACTACACATAAAGACGTACTGTAAAGGATCCGATTGAGAACGAGACTGTTTCTACGGGGAGAAATTTGGATTGTTTGCTGAAAAAGGAGATATTTCGGAAGTCGTGGGCAATAGTCGACCGGAAGATGCTTTTGAGCGGTGGATAGGATTGGGAATGACCGCTGGCAGTCCTTCGACGATGTCTTCTTCTCTATTAAGGGGTTCTCCAGAACAATTGATGATAGGTTAACATAAAATAGACCAATAGGTATTTGCGAATCATAGAACAGATGCACCAGTGAGTCACAGGCAGAATATAGTTGTCAAAGGGGCTCTAGAGATAGCGTCAACAATTGCACAAGAACGAGTTGACGCTGATATTGACTTGGATTTGGACATGTCTGTCGACACGCCTGAAACCTGCATATCGGACCATGTGTCAAGCCCACGGGCTACACCATCGTCACTCGGCTTAAGCGATAGTAGCAATTATCGGGATTTGCATCCTAGCACCACATCGTTGCTCGACTCTGCACAAGAAAGTGATGACCAAGAGTTTGACAAGATCATAACTCAAAAGAGGCATAAGCCTAAGAAAGCCAAATGGTTCACGGGTTTGCATTCAGCTTACCCAATAGCCAGTACATCAAAACCGCGTGTACCGGATACAATTGCTCCCTCGGCTGAAACACGTGAGCTTGCAACATATGCCCCATTGAGTCGCAAGCAGAAAATAGTTGTAAAGGGGGCCCCAGAGTCAGAGTCGTCAATTGCACAAGAATGAATTGACCATGACGTGGGTCTTATGCGGGTGTACGCCAAACCGTTGCTAAAACCAGGCGAGTCTTTCCGCATTCTTAAGGCATTTCGAATAGGGAAGGCTCCAACAGCTGCCGAATCAACTTCTCGGCCACGACCTCTAAAAGTTATTTTAGAAACTGAAGCACAGGTGAATCTCTTGCTAGAGCGCAAACCATCCTTACGGAGTCTGCATTCGCAAGTTTTTTTTCAGCCGGATTACAAGTTGAAAGAGCGGAGAAAGATGAGACAGCTAATAATAGAGCTGGAAAAACGGAGAACCAATGGCGAGACAAATCTCAAAATAAGAGAGGGAAAAATAAATCAGGTCAAAAGGACATTGCTCTGGTCGAAGCCGGTAACAGTGACGGCCTAGCTGTCTCGCCACAGAAACCTCAGACATGCCCTCTTAAATTGGTCGCTTTAAATGCCAGATCACTGATTAATAAAATGCCTCTGCTCCAGACTATGGTTTTCGTCAACCGCCCAGACATTGTTATGGTAACTGAGACATGGGCATCGGCCTCTGTAGCTGACTCAGAACTCTCTGTTCTTGGCTATGAATGCGTTTGGAACGATCGAAACAATGGCCGTGGCGGAGGAAGCTGCATCTATATTAAGCAGCCACTTGCATTTCTCCCGTTGGACTATCCACAATTCACAGCGGTGGAGGAGAGCTGCTGGCTACGAGTTGTTCTAAAAAACAAATACTCCTTACTTGTTGGCTGTGTTTATCGCCCACCTAATGCCAATGCAGACTACGATCTTTGTCTCTCACAGGCATTTCATGCCGCAGCTGACTTGAATCTTAAGTATTGCTTGATTGCAGGCGATTTTAACCTTCCTGACGTGCAATGGTTTCCACCATCCGGTCCTTCAAAGTTTGAGAACTTACTTGAGGCAATAGATATCGGCATGTGGGATCAGGTAGTCGATTTTCCCACTCGAGGAGCAAACATACTCGACCTAATTTTTTGTAGGGGATGCGAACCACTTTCAGTGTCATCCTTAGACGCACTTGGGAGTTCAGAACATATTACAGTTGTTAGTGAACTAGAACTGGAGGTGGATGAAACATTTTCCCAAAAGTATAGTCTTTATCATGACTTCCGATCAGCAAACACGGCTGACCTACTGGCACATTTAAACGCTCTCAACTGGTCTGAATTTTTCCAATGTTTGGATGTAAATGTTTGTACCGATGCACTGTACAAAGTGTTGGATCCACTCATCCTCCACTTTGTCCCCCGTAAGAAAGTAATACATGTCAAGGATGAAGTGTACCTTCCTCTGTCTTTCCGTCGTAGGCTGCGTAAACTCTCTCGTCGTTTGCATTAGGCAGAACGACACTTCCGTTCTGCCCTTGATCACACTGATCTTTTAGCAGGCCAAGAAGCTCTCCGAAGAAAAGCAGATAACCGATGAGGCTCACTTCGCTGAAAATCCTTCCCTTAATGTTGTGAAACTCTTTTCGCGTACAGTAAAAGCGCAGAGGAAAACGCAACACCCCATACTTCAAGGTGCTTTAGGAAACCCCATAGCTGACGCTAAGTTGACCGCCGATAGCTTCAATGCGTTCCTATCCAATACGTTTAGTGAAAGCTCGTTCGCTGCACCTCCGGTTATCCGGGCTTGGGCGGGTGCCATACTCGAAACCATAAGTTTTACCGTCTGGGATGTGACTGTAGCCATTCGTCGTTATCGTCAATCCTATAGTCCAGGACCAGATGGCGTCCCAGTTAGCCTTCTAAAAGCTGAAGCGAATGATATCTTTCCGTCTATTCTTTGTAAGGTATTTAATCTTGCTCTTGAGAGCGAAACCTTTCCTTCGTTGTGGAAGGAATCGCACATAATGTCTATTCGCAAGCATGGCCGATCGACCTCATTCGACAACTTTAGGCCAATAAATACACTTCCCGCAGCCTCGAAGATCTTGGAGACCTTAATCAAAGAAAAGGTGATGCGTCACTTGACAGAGAACAACTTGCTCAATACAGCTAAACATGGCTTTATCGAGAAACAATCTTGTGACACCTGTCAGCTCTCTTTCTTTGATTATGTGCTGCAATCTAGAGACAGCGGTTTTGCCACTTATAGCGTCTATTTTGATTTTACTAAGGCATTTGATCGGGTTGATCATAACCTTCTCCTTCTGAAACTAGCCTCCTTCGGCATAGGTAGCAAGCCAGTGAACTTCATATCTTCCTATTTGGGTGCTCGCACACAACGAGTAAAAATTTCCAATGTTATCTCCAACCCCACGCATGTGAGGAGTGGAGTTATGCAGGGTAGTGTACTGGGTCCGCTCCTATTTTGCCTGTTTGTCAACGTTTCAGATTGTTTTCAGTATGGCAGACCCTTCATGTACGCTGATGATTTAAAAGTCGCTTATCGATATAAACCGGCAGATCGCAACATCGTGCTCGAGCTGATAAAAAAGGATCTTCAGGCCTTCGCCCAGTGGTGTTGCACATGGCGCCTCACCCTTTCATGGCACAAATGTTCCGTTATGGTTGTTGGCGACGATCATCAACCGGAATTAAGCATTGACGGCCACGAACTAAATGTCCCAGGAGTTATCAAGGATTTGGGCATATCCTACTCTAATAGTCTCAATTTGTCAGAGCACTGTGCCCTGATAGTCTCGAAAGCACGCCAAACCACCGGATTTATCCTTAGAAATTTTAAGACTATCAAGGTTAGAACTAGCCTTTATAATATGTACGTGAGACCTAGTCTTGAATACTGCTCGCCTTTATTCAGTCTTCTGCGCACTAGTGAACGGAAGAAAATAGAATCGGTGCAGCACTTCTTCACTAGAAGAGTTTTCACTACAGAACACCGTAACTTAACCTACCAACAAAGGTGCGAACTTATAAAGCTGGATCCCCTATGGCTTCGTCGATTGCAGAAGGGTCTTTTTTTACTGTTTTAACTTTTGAATGGTCAAACCTTTTATCCCCTTAGTACAATAAGGCAGCTTGAGCACTCTCGACGCGCCAGTCATCGAGACGTATTTTTATTTCTTCCTATGGCACGTACAGTTAAGTACCGGCAATTCTTTTCAGTAAATGCCATATCAATCTGGAATAAGCTGCCCAAAAGTATTAAAACCCAGCAAAACTACCCTACTTTTAAGAGAGATATATTTAGTTTTCTACATTCAGGGCAACTTTCACGAATTTTGGGTGCTGACTCGGTGGAATCTCTCTTTCACTCTGACGGCGTTCGTGGACTTTGAACCCCGTCAGGCTTCATGCTGAAGATAATGCTGCTGAAGCAGCAGCCCGCAGTCTGCTAACCCTTCAGCCGATAGCGTGCAACTTTTGCCGACAACCACTGAAGGAAGACTGAGAACACTGTGTTCTTGTGCCAACCCTCTGCGTCTGGAACTAATGTTTTTGAACGATATGAAACAGTTCTCCTGCTGATGAGTCAACTCAGCTTACAACTGTACATTTATTCCGTTTGTATCATACCTTTGAAGGCAGGTTTTTTTCACTTGAAACAAACTCCCTATCTCGCCCAGTATTGACAAAACAAAAAACCTGAAACAAAACCAATGCTGGTCGCAACATAGGGAGTTTGTGTTAGGTTTTTTCCGGTCTTCGAGGTGTTGGAAGGCGCCCAAGAGGTGCATTACCAACTCTTTACAATTGCCTGTAAACTGGCATAATAAACATATTATGTACAATATCGTTAAGTATGTCCAATGGGACTCTTAGGGCAGTTCTTGTGAGGTCCCATCTTCAGATAAAGTCAGGTTGGATGTTGACAAGCATAACGAAACAACCTATAAGTATGCAAATGTTATGGAATTTTTTCGGACGAAGGCCAATAGGATAAGCTGACTAAAAGTAACAGAAGGCAGTAAGATTTAATAGGCGAAGTGGCTAATATGGCCAGTAAGTGTCTTCGGACACGATATTTCGGCATCACATTGGTCGGGGACGGGACGATGACAAGCGTGTCAAAACACCCAAAGATTAAATTCGGTGATGATATCCATGTAAGCATTCAATGAGTCAAGTTATGAGAATGAACTTTTTCGATCATTCGTCATCACGCTAGTACAGTAGTCGCCAGCTATTAAGCCCACCTCGGGCCCAGACCAAATTGGGCTTAATAAGCGGCGGGCGCAATAACCAGAGAGTCCTAGTTTTTGATTAGCAAACGCAGAATAGGCGCTATACATTACCTACATACTGCATTATATGTAGAGCTTGGTGATGTACAATAAAAGAATGCTGTTTTTCTGTATTTTACGTAATAAAAAAATGATTTGCGACACTTTTGAAAAAACGGTCTAATGTCATTTGTTTTGGAGGAAACTTCACTCGGAAGTGCTCTTCGATGTCCTTCTCCAGGCACCAGAAATCGTCGAATTTTGTTATAACTGATGCCTGTAGACCGCGTTGCACACGCAGACAGGTGAGAATCTCACTCCATCCTGTTGGCAAACTGGGCTTTGGAGCCGGCGACTGGGCTTATTAGCCGGCGATTTTTCTACGTAAAATTCCGTCCCAAGCTGATTTGGGCTTAATTCGCGGCTGGGCCTTTTAAGCGTGGGCTTAATAACCGGCGACTACTGTACAATGATATCAGGAAGTGTAGAGTTAATAAGAGCTGTAGCCGATAAAAGCGAACATGCGAGTCCCAAGAGGTAATTGAGAAGAAGACGACTAGATCACTGGGAGTTGAGTCGTCTTCTTAAAAATTTAAGCATCAATAGCGCTTATGGGGAAAAGTATTAAGGGATCAAAGTGTCAGATTCTGCTCTTAATTTGGGACCAAAGAGGGGGGATGGACTCAGAAAATTAGTTCGTGTACCCCGTCGTTCCTGCGTCACGTCTTGTTGGGAGGTAATGATTCTACGAATATTAAGGACTTTCTCGGGCGAGGATCAGTAGGATAAGCTGACCAAAATTTGCACAAGTCATTTAGACTGGCGAATAAAAATGGCCTATATGCGCGTGCTAGTCAATAGAAACGTCGAACATTGTATTCAGCAATCTGCTCGTCATTTTGGGAGAATTTTAAAAAACCGGGAGATCAACAAAAATTGGGTGACCTTAGCTCTTTGTTATACGATACCCTATTTTTCAGTACCCTAAACGCTTCCTGTTCAGTTTACGTCATTTTTTTTGAAGAAAATAAGCATGAGTTCTCGACAACGCTTTTTTCGATTAAAAACTAAGTGCAGTATACAGATAAGCCAGGTTGTTTGCGATAGTTAAAAGGGGACTTTAAAATATGACAATTGGGATGAGTGTCTCAAGGATTAAGATAGATCACGCACGGCTCCAGCGTTTTTTATATATATCTCTAAAGGTTCTTTTAAAGTTTTCCAGCGATGATACCACCACAATCTTTTTAAGGAGAACATCCCTGTGTTATCTGTCAGTTGGGCTATAAACAGCAACCTCTCTCGGACTGAACCATGTCCTCATTTATCCCAGTTTGGCCCAACATTTCGAATGGGGATGTATGTCCACATGAGTTTTATGCGCTCATTGCCGAGTCGGACTCAAAAGTTGGAAGAGTTATTTAGTCCCTCCAGTCGTCATGCTGATATTTAATGGCTTCACGGTCTCGTGAATTGTATTTCTGGATACTGCACCTCCTCACGATCTTTTGTCCCCGATGATATTCTGTAAGATCCTGTCTAACCATAGGCTAGCAGCTCAGATTTGCGGTCTTATGTTTGGCTAGTGGTCTGAGTTGCACGTCAAGCCCTCGAAAGGCCCACTTGGCAGATTGTGACTGAAGGACCTATTGAAAAAGTCAGCCATTCACTGAAATAACCAAAGACTAACTGTATGCGGCTAGGGCTGGATGATTGGATGCTATCAATGACAATATTCATTAGGTATGTGTTTTTAACCTTGCGTGTTCCTGTGTCCACATTGGTTATATCCCCCAGTTGCGTATTAGGAAGACAAGGCAAAACAAGATAGCACATAATACTTTACTGTCACAGTTCCTACTAGGACATCAACTCTTTTCTGTGTGCACGTCAGCAGCGTGTCTTCTGTCGTTGATAGCGCGCTTTCGTGTGGGTCAACAGGTCTCCTGTCCCGGCAGCAGAATTGCTCTTCTGCACGCAACCTCGCTATTTAAGGGCCAGTATTTATTGCTACCTATTGTCCCTCCACGAGTGGCCGGTGGAAGCAGCCATCGGCGGTGTCCTCAGCGTGACCTCTCGATGGCAGAACCTGGCCTGTGGCGGTATCACGTGCGCGTGGTTCCTTGCGTCCTCACGTAGTGTCTGCCCTTTGAAGGTCGCGCTCATTATCTGTTCTGCCTTCGCCCGCTGGCCATATGGACTTCCTTTATGCTCGTGTCCTCAGGACGACCCGGGTGATAACTTGCGTGCTCGGCCGTCTTAACAGTACGAAGATCTTGCTTGTGAAAATGAGTCAAATGGTGTCATAAAAGTTTCACCGAAAACGTACTGACACTTTTTTCTGTGAGGTATTTGAAGCGTTGTCTAGTTTGGAGGCTTTTAGGGCGCCGCTAAAATGACCATGGGGCAAAACTCACAAGATGTCATTAGTGCCAGTAAGGACCATCCAAAGGTTTTAATGGATTCATTCTGTGTATTTAAAGTTAACCTCTTACGTGCATGACTTTGTTGTCGAGTTATGATCTGTGGATAAAATGAAAAGTATGCATTTATGGCACTGGACTCTAATCGTGAATCAAGGTATTCACTCCGAAACCATACTCAGAAACTCATTATACTTCATTTGCTTCCGATCGAGGAAGCTATTATATTTCCTAACTGTCGCAACTGCGGTTGTGTAAATTGGGCCTAACTACGCCTCTGTTACTCAACTTTGAGGGATACCACTTATGACTGTTATTTCAGATTGTGATGGTTATGGTTTTATGTCAAAAGCAGACTCATCACAATAGTTTTGCGTAAAAAATGATAAGGGGTTCGTTTCGGCTTAATTATCAGGTAACGTGCGTCCAAGAAATTGATATTATGTTCAGCGCTGCCTTATTCATGTAGCTAGAGGCTTTTTCGTAGTCTCCAATACCTGTCCGAGGATCTTTTACTCAAATACTGGGGAGTTCCTGCCTTCACCTATTTTAACAGCTGTTTCAACTTTTTATCCTAACTGAATTTCTTGGATTTATGATATTTAATATGTACTGAAGGAGTGACGCACGGAGAACTTGTACTGGGTTCATTAAAATTTATGCGGGCTGACCATCATGGTGTTGGGCCTTCACGTTACCAAAACTCGATGATTGGTACGTTGACACTGTCGACTTCGACATTGTCCATTAATTGCATTAAATCCTATTGCTGTGGAAAATATGCTACTATAGTCTTGTCTGTGATGAGGGGAATAAGAGTTAGGCCGATATCAGGGAATGCATCCCCACGGCACATTAGTCTAGTCCTCGCAACGGTAATTCGGACGTGCTTCAGTCCGCCTTTCCGTACTATTAGTCGTGAATGGAGCGACTTGCAAACGATGTCCTCAATCTATCCTTTTCTGGTCATCCTGAATGTGGCCTTTATGGCACGGGCCTTTTTGTGTTCGGTCTTTTTTTATGCTGCGTGTGATACGCGTAGACCGGCTGCTCAAATTTGGATAACCACTGCAGTAACATTCGCACATCTTGCCTTTGTCTGGATATCAAAGCGTGGGAGAAGTAAGGCGAAAGAACGGGATATTTACTAACAAGCTCACCCTTAAGCCACTAGAGAGTTTACTTCCTAGAACAGCTCTGAACGACAACCTCCTCAGTAATAGGTCTACTTTTTAGGATCTATCGTGTATAGGGCCGGCCTTCTTCCAATCTAACGATCCGTCTAGTGGGAATGGAAATCAGAAATAACTTATGTCTTGTAAATCCACACTGCATTCGAGAATATACTAAGCACATGACACAGTCCGCATTTTCTTGGGCTGGAAAACCTTTCATCGCAACACAAGTCTGTGGAGCCGACGAGAACTTGAGTCTTCTTTTCAGCCTCGCACGGAGGTACCAGTTTACTATATGTGTGGTTCCTACCGCATAAGTAGTAAAATTATTTTTATCCAGTAGTTCATTCAATGGTTTACGAAGTAATCAAATTATCTAAATATCAACCGTTTTGATAAGGATTAGGCTGTGTTGTGAATAAAGCAGATATTTTTTTCATAAATTGCGATAGTCTGCCTAACTGCAGCATCACATGTTATTTCTGGAAGCCTCTCGTGGATCTGGCTCTGCCTTCCGCACGTAAATAAATGAAATCTGATTAAGGGAGAGCCTTGCCATGAGAACTATGACTTTTCTTTTAACAATTATTTGAGAACGTTTCACGTCCTATGCTGCTTTCTGTATGAAATTCAGTGACTTCACATCTGCCATATAACGCGGTGTTTTACACAGCAAAAACTTCCGCGCATCATATGGGTGACAAAAAATGCTGAGCTGTTTTTTTTTGCCTCCCCCGATTCCTCTGGGCTACTGATGGGCTGTCGGGGAAATAAACGCCATAAGAGTAGCTTTACAGTTTATTAGCGGTCCATCATAAGGGGAAATAGTCTACTGAATGTGTTTACGGTCCATGACTTGCCATTTTCCGACTATGATATTTGGATGTGTGGGTTTTCCTTTCGCGTACCGTTGAGTATTTCTAGATTAAGTCACTGTGAACTATTACAACCATGTTTTGATTGTGGATCTTCGCGTCTCTTTCACGCGTTCTGCTGATCTGAGTTTTGACATCCGTGTGAAGTCCTCTTTCCTACTTTCCGCCCAAATGAGCGGAACCACCAGAGATTTTAAGCTAAAAATGGATGAGTGTGGATATGTCATGTATGTCAGACTGTGTTCGGTGGGAGGGACTGGAATCCCCTTGGGCGACGACTGCCCTCAATTCGACCGACCATCTCAGAGTATATGGCTAAATATTGGCTGACAATATTCGTGGTCCTTTTTAGATCAGCCAGTCGGAAGTGAAGCTAGAAATTCCTCTTGGGACCGAAAACTCCTGCCTTTAATGTTTTCCTTCTGTCAGAATCTGTCTGGATAAAGAACCGGATAAAAGCATTAGAGCACTTAACAGAAACCCATAAAATGATTGTTATGGTCGAAGAAGATGGCAAAAACTAATCTGCAGTTTTATATAGGTATATTTTTTTAAGGGTAACAGGCAAGAAATGCCCTTGAGGACCTTATTAATGTAACGCAAACAGGTTATTCTTACAGTTAATGTGCAGTCGGGGGGAGCACATATGATATCATAACAGAATTTCGAGTGAATTTTCACGGAAAAGAATGAAAACGGTCTAAAGCCAGAAAAATTGTTCACAGTGCTGGCAGTAGGAAATCGTGTTGTAAAAGTCGCCTTTTGTCAAATAAAATCACATCAAGTCTTCTTTTAAATTCCGCAACTGTGTCAGCGGAAACCGTCTCGCTTGGTAGCAAGTTCCAAGGCCGGACCACGCGTTGACTGAAGAAATATTTTCGGAGGTCTAATCGGGTGCGTTCGTTTGTGACCTTGTAAGGATGGCCACGCAGGTGAGTAGTGGTGGCTAATTGGAAGAAATCCTCCAATTTTAGGGAGGAAATGTGGCCCCGGATTATCCGGAATGTCCAGAGCAGGCTGCACTGAACGTTCCTGTAAGACAAAGGAAAAAGGTCAAGTTTTATCAATCTCTCCTGATATGGTAAGTCCCTGAGACCGTCGACCATCTTTGTTGCCCTGCGTTGCACTTGTTCAAGAAGCTCCACATCTTTCTTCAACCACGGTGTCCAAACTGGCATTCCGTATTCAAGATGTGGTCTCACAAAGGTGCCAAATATTTTTCCGAAGAGTTCAGGTGGAAAGATTTTGAACGCTCGTCTGATCCAGTGCAGGGTACTAGATGCTTTCTGGACGGACGTTTTACAGTGCTCTGTTTGCATCAAGTTCGCGGTTGTCCATATACCCAGATCTTTGTATCTGGAAATGACAGCTAATCCAAACGCTTATGAAATGTCCTGGTTCATATATGGGCCAGACTTTACCCCTGAGATAAGTTTACTTCATTGCATCAAAGGAACCAAGCAGACGAATAAAACCATGCCTCCGATGATCGGCTTGCCTTCTTCTTTAGCTATGCACACGTATTCGCCCCAATTGGTGGGAATTTCGCTGTTAAGAACTGGTGAT
This sequence comes from Ligula intestinalis, assembly GCA_036362985.1. Lineage (NCBI taxonomy): Eukaryota > Metazoa > Platyhelminthes > Cestoda > Diphyllobothriidea > Diphyllobothriidae > Ligula > Ligula intestinalis. The sequence goes on along the minus strand of JAYGXS010000001.1, from coordinate 9,577,240 downwards.
TCGGGCGACGGAATATTTTTTCTATATCTGTTTAATATAGTCTGGCCGTTTTCATGCATGCATGCCTATCAGCTATCCTTCCCTCCTATCCTCTCTGTGGAATGCATAGCGCTACTTTGGAAGCATTTTTCCCTTGAAGGCATCAATTTACTCTTTCGTGAAGAACGTCAAGATGCTTAAAATTCCCAAAATACAGAGCTACAGCGAAAGCCGATGACTGTTGGTTATGCTGATGCTTCTCTGAATTACATACAACTAGGTTTTCTTTTTTTGTGGAGAAGAAGGAACTAAAATTGGGTGTAGGCGAAATTCCCTGATGGGATCGCATTTAGTGTTCGCTGTATGGTTATGGTTATGGTTATGATAAGTGTCTGAGCCCGCATTCAATTTGTTTTCATGGTCTGACTTGAGAATAAATCTAATAATAAACTTGAACTCCACTTGCCTGAATCTAAGTGTAGCCGGAAACCTAACAATAGGCACTAGCACATCCGCTAGGTCAATGATCAAGTCATAGCACAGTTTGCCTTAATAACATAGACAGTATGTCTACTTTAATAAAAAAAGTAGTTATGAAACCAATAACGCAATTCACGGCTCCGGACGGCACATCATCACTCGTACGTGCCCACATCTTCATTGAAACCAGGGGCTATTACTCCAACAAGTCTTTAATGGGTATGAGGTTATGCTCAGTACAGCCAGCAGAAAAACGACCAGCGGTGGTGAGGTGGCGCAGCAACTACTACAACACGACTAATAAGGCTGTTTAAATGTTGGAAACCGGAAAACATATCAGCAGATCGGAAAACGAGGTGGTAGTCGAAAATTCTCAGTGAAAGACATCCCATTTGTGACCCTAAAACGTACGGGGCCCTCAAATATCCCATGAGATGGACGTATTAGGAGCTTAATTCCCTCCTCCTCCCCATTGACGTTTTTCTCTTCTCCCTCACTTACTAAGTTCCATTTTCAGGACAACCACTAAGGAGACTGAACTATTTGGTTGACAAAGATGACCTGTCCTCCAGCGCTTGCCTCATACGATTCGGCCGTTTACATCATCCGTATCAAGTTTTAGTGAAGGTCTCTCAGTCCTCACACAAAAGAGGATCACATTAGGTTCGAACTTACCATGAATTGACTCGCCATACAAAGTAGGCCTGAATTACCCCTGGGTTGGCAAACCCCCATGCTGTTATCTCCTCGTGCAGGTTTTAATGGACATCTTTCATTGGTTGGAAAGTAACGATCTAGGCGGCACCGCATGGGTCTCGAGATCGTTATTTATATCAAGAAGGAATACTTAATTGGGGAGGGGGTTGTAATATTGATTATCTCGCAACATAATCCCAAGTTATTTCAGGATGCCGGCTTTGAATACCCGTATTTTCGACAGCCCAAAATATCGCACTTGGTACAATTGGCTACTTCAGTGATATGAATTGTCTCTATTGCTTTTCGATGTCCTTATGAATTCAAATACTTTCATAGAAATCTTGCAATAAAGTTTTCCTTCTTGTACTGATTTGGCACTAAAACCCGTCTTTTTTAAATTTTTATCTAAAGAAAGGATCTCTTTTGGTTTTAAGTTTTTTTTCATTCCTGCATAATTTGGAACTAGAATTATCTTTGCTTTAAAAGATTTATACTTTTCCATAATCATTCCTTCACCTATGTCAGTACAGCGCCTAACTTTTTTCAGTAGTGTGGACGATGTTATATACCTTATCGGGATACGGTGCCATTTGAACAGACACTGCAGTGTCTTCGAAAATAGGATCATTACTATCGTAATAGTAGCGAAAATTCGATTCTCAGGTTGTAAGTCAGAAGGAAAAAGGGCGTTCAGTGGAAGAGGTTTATTTGTGAGCTTTATTCTTACTATTATTTCTAAACCGACGGGATTGGCTACAAACTGAATATAAAAATAATATGTTGTTCATATTTTCTATAAATTATCGAAAATCAGTATGAAAAAGCGCGCCACAGTAGTTGTCATCTTTTACCAAATGCGGTTTTCTGCCGGCTGCCGAACAGAAATGCATTCCGACTTGTTTGAAATGTATTCAGACTATGCTGCCTAAGTTTCAATATAGCAAGACCACTTAAGTTACTCTTTCTAATCGAATGCGCATTTCATGAGCTCAGTCAATTAATTTAAATGCACATTTATTGACGGAAAAGAGACGAGACGCACCCTTGTCAAGAACAAAACGCACCATGTTTACATTTGTCCATCCATGAACTGCCGAGAATTAATGGGAGGCACACACTCGGACTGACCATGCATCAATCGATATATCGATCTGGAGATTGTGAAATTGAATTGCAGATACAGTTGAATGCTCATCGAAACGAGATAAAGGCAGGAAGTTAACACTCTTTGGCGCAAAGGTTCACTGGAATAAATGCTGGTCATTATTGATTTTTAGCGTATCCGAGACGTCACCGTTTGTACACATTTTCTGAACGTTTAATGAGGGCAAACTGCTTAGGGACGGTGTCAACTCCCCGCGGTTAACACCTTCTATTGTGAAATCTACAAGGAGAATCGGAGTGTGATCTTAATCTGTAAACCTCTGTCAAAGTTGCGTTCCTAACTCTTGACCTTCGCGAGAAACTTCAGCCTACCCAGAAAACTGTCAGTACCTGAAGAACTAGTTCTGCGTTGGTCAGATGTACAGGAAACTGTGTGCTGTTGGAACCAAGAAAGCGATTTTGTCCTTTTGGTGTTTTGTATGCCTTCAGTCTATTTCGACTTTAAACAGCTTTGCGAAGTCTGCGTAGCTGTAAATATTTCCAACTTCGCTCCGTTTGTGGTAATAAGCTAGGATAACTCCCTCCTTTTCTTGAACTTTTTAACCGCCTCACCGCTCACAATCCTCCTCGTTCCGTGGTTTGAATCGTAAATAGCTTTACTCCTGCGTAATATAGTACTGGAACGTTGAGCTTACTTACTAGATGTGCATACTTCACACTTCTCCAGTATGATTCTCAGTATCAATAACATTTTAGTAATACTGCGACGTAATTTGTACAATCTTATGCATCGTCGAGTTTAGAAAAAGCTAGAAATATCTTATTCTGCAATTTTTTGTCTTATATTTTGCTTTGTGATGGGAAAATTGAACTAATACGTAGTCATGATCAGTTATGTATTGAATGAGGGTGTAGCACTATATGGCTCATAATCAGTATTCATCAATGACAACGCAGAACTTGGTTACTACTACATCAGAACTACTTTTATTCACTCTGTGGTTCCAGACTGTCGAGATTGTTTTTTTATATTCTTCGTGGTCCCGAGGGTTATAATGACACCTTATTGAGTTTTATTTCATCCAAACGACGGCCTCTCTCCCTAAAGGGATTGGGCTTTGTATTTTCTTCCCGCAACTAAATTATTCAAGGATAGCATACTACACTGCTACGAGACATGGCGTAGTGACGGGCCCAATTTTAAATTCCAAAGAAACTCGTGCTTTTACGCACAGACTGGGGTTTACAATCCCCGTTGATCAGATCTGCTCTAGTCCACGTTCACCGTGCCATACTCCTATGAGGGGATGTTTGATAATGAGACCAGAATTCAAATACCTGGGACCGAGGGATGAAGCATGGATGGATTGGCGCTCACCGGTCGGTTATGGGATTCTTTCGTCCCGTTCTGCCTTGAAGCTCATATTCTTAGACAGCAACCCTGTTCACTGCTGGTATAAGTGCAGAATATAAAATAATTGTCTCTGCTTCCTGAATATATTGGAGTATTTTCGGCTGGACGGAACGATTCACACAAGGTCTTCATGTGCTGGGACCTATTCAACGGAATTTACTCCATCCCTTCACTCAAGTGTGGTCGTCCTCAATCCTCGATAATTTCGGAATCGCATGTCAGAAGGTACGGAAGAGGTTGGGCAAGAATGACTTATGGAAAGGCATTCTTTGGGAAATAGGTAGTTTATTGCGTAAATTTT
>JAYGXS010000001.1:9529242-9560615 GCA_036362985.1 Ligula intestinalis | reverse complement strand
AGTAGTAGTAGTAGTAGTAGTAGTAGTAGTAGTAGTAGTAGTAGTAGGACCGCTAATTCCTTCTGTCAAGTAATGTTTCAAACTGGGATAACACCCACTATCGAGAGAGTTTTATAGTTTAGCATAGCGCAGTCATTTACTCATAAATACAAAAGGCTATAGCTAGTATAGTGATGGCCGAAGCCCGGGATAAGTCACAGTAAATTGCCAGCAAATTTAACATTTCGGCCGAACTGGCTCATAGCTCATGTCATCTGCAGTGTGTTAATATTTCGGTTGATGTACGTGTCAGACAGACTTCCTACAGCGGTTCCCGTGCTCCATGCATTCGACCTACAGGGTGGCCAGATCGGTGTACCGCATGTGGTATTCAGACAGTGTCTCCTAACAAATGCCACATATGGTAGCAAGCCTGATAAAATGTCAACTATCTACGCCCGATCTTTCTTCCAATATCCTTGACTCGACCATGAAACTAGGTCTGAATGGATAAGGTAAGAAGGAGTGCAGTAGATGCTGTGCAATTGTAATATAATTTCTGACAAATTTGCGAAACATCCTTTTCATCGCACATCTACCCGAGTCTTGTTCGACGTTTATGCACCCAGGAGGGGGGGGGCTTCGGAGCCATCCACATGTACACCAAATTGCTCCTTGTGGATCTATTTTTATCACACTGTTCATTATCGCCTTGTGTGCACACATGCGTGCACGCCCTTGACGCGCCTAATTTGCACGCGAGTTCCCCGGCCCTAAATACATCTAACCACCCCCTCCTCCCCCGCGATCGGTTACAATTACAGGTGTCGTAGCGGCACGGGTTTCGCACGAACCCCGAATTATGCGATCTCGCCGTGCACGTCTGCCCGCCGCAGGTGTCACTGCTCCCCCCTCCCCCCATCCCCTTTAAGCACCATTAACACCCTGCCGTCAGATCAGCTGCGCAATGTACTGCAACCTAGACCCGGTACAAGGGGGGGACGTAGCGCGACAGGAAATATTACCTATGTTCAAGACGCGCTGCCTCATGTGACCTCTCGGCGGTTGAAAGGATTAAAGAAGCGGGACGTTTCTTCGTCACACTTATCCTGGCGAATCCCTCATCATGGCATATTAGTACAGTCCTCTGTCACGCCTGAACTTACTCAGGCAGGGGGAAGAGACACGGCTTAGGTTTCCGAAACACAGCTACCTTTTGAACTACTGAGAAGAAGAAGAAGAAGAAGAAGAGAATCTTGTTTTATTTAAAGTGAAACATCATAAATTTTCAGAGATAAATAGCTCCATTCACGAAGAGCAAAGAATAGGTTAAGTAATGGGTCATGGTAAAAGGTAAAAGGTCATGTAATACTCAAAATTCAAGTTTTACACGATGTCCACATCTACTATGGCGGCAGATTAGCTTTCAACTTCTCAAGTTCCGCTTCTCAACACGTGAAGCAGCGTGCTGGGATATGCTGATATGCTGATGTTCGACCAGACATATGACGGAGGTTTCGATGCATGGGACGGGAAGACTTCGCAGTCTTTAGTTCAGAGTGGAGAGGGTGAGCGACCTCATTAAGGATGCGATCAGCAAATTGCTTGACCGTTTTAAAGTGGCGCTGTATTATAAAGTCAGCTCAAAACGAAAATAAAAGAAACACCGGCAGCTGAAGAAAGCATTCGGAGGCTACCTTTTAAAATGACTATGTCTTTTTTATTGAGGCTGGAAAAATAACTGGAGAGCAGAAAAGAATGGGGGATAGGGAGAATACAGACATCTACAAAACGCCAGATTAGGGCTTGCTGTGTGTGATATGAACGCAAGTGGTGGATATAATATAAAAGTTTACGGATTTTTATAAAAAGGCCTTCTATATGAAGAGCAAATGTAATGTTGGATGCTAGTGTAACAACAAGGTATCGGAAAGAGGATACTTTGGTAGGCAGAATGTCAATAGTTTTGGGACTGGGAAGGGTCGCAGTCGAAGAATACACAGGACTGAATTTTGCTCATTGAGTCGAAGGCCAATGTTGAGACTACAAAGTCTCCGTCTCAGTGTTGCCTTATGGCACTTCTCAAGTCAATAATGACGAATTTTTTGTCCATCTAAACACAGGATTAGTGCAAACTGTAAGGCTAAGATTGACGTTAACGTTTAGATTTACCCTTTCGGCAATATGTCGCAGGGCCACCTTTCTTGAGTGGGCGAGATTTTCCTATTCCTATGGCCTACTTAGGCAGCTAAACAGGACATTGTTTGTGAAAATAGTCATTATGACCTATGGTTCAATACATAAAAGGAGCTGAAAAATCCGTCATCGCGATCCCTGAGCGCATTCCTCACTACATTATCAAACTGATACACTTTAATCTGTCACGGTGTGCTATCAGTGGTGGTTCGGAAATTTGCCAAATAATGACAGAATTCGCTCCCCTGAGGACAAAGAGTCCGACTGCGAAGGCTACTCCCTACCTAAACTGGTACAAAAACGAGCTCGCGGCGCAGTGATTAGGCCGTTTGACTCTGATCAAAAGGTCACGAGATCGAGGCTCAGGCGTGACACTACTTGGGTCAGGATATGAATGGCTGCCAGTGTCCCTGGTCTTTGACCGACAATACCATCTGTTCATTTAGTGGTATTGATGAGTGGGCATTTGTCAGCGTGTTTGTCGCAGGTTCTCCACAGTTTTGATTCACGTTTGGCCTAACTCCGTTGGGTAGGCCGCCGTAAAGGTGACACACGGCTAAGTAAGGTTATTTCCATGCTCTAGGCCTCGTTCAAGTAGTCGTTGTCGCGGATAACGAAATTCTAGAAAACGAGTGTGCGTATCGCAAAAGGAGTTAAGGCTAAGCCGGTTGAACCCTAACTACTGCGGCCTTCCAGGCCCGGTTCCTTAGAAGAAGAGAGAAGTCTTGGAAAGCCAGGGAGAAGGAACAATTTATTGTTTACAGAATGAGTTGAAGAATATTTCATAGGAAGGTTGACTCGGTCTGACGTGGTGTTCGACGATGAGGAGCGGGAGAGAGAGCTAGAGAGTACAGCAGCCTCGCGTCTGCCGCACACCTGGGTGAAAGTCCGAGTGAATTGCGCCTTGCCTGCCGGGCCGTGGAAGCGTAATCGAACATCTGCCGCCAATCAGACGAGGCCGAATTATCGATTGCCTATGAGTGTATGCGCCAGCGGGTCGATAATACGCAGGGTAGATGAATAATCACGGGTGTAAGCTCTGGCAGAGCGAAAGCAGAGTCCGTGGCAGGCTCCTACATGCGCATATTTCCCTCACCAAAGACGACGAGACTATTCTTCTCACTACTCGAAAGTATTTTTTAAGCACGGGTCTGCAATCATTCGCCGACCTCTCCGATGAGGGTAACTTCACACGAGGGCAAGGCTCATTTTAAGGGACGCTTTTTAGTTTACTATGCATAACTACCTGCATATTTCGTCATAGCAAGCCTGTTTCGTTTTATTATTTGATATAATCCTGGATTACAGTGCTTTCACTACATTATATTCCTACGGTTTTTCTTACGTATGTATTCATCATTTAAAACCCACTGATGAGTGCACCTGAGGAAATTTGTGGGTACCGGTCGTAGGTGGATTGTTTAGGTGTGCTAGTTACTGCGTATGGGTCTCTATCCAATATAAACCAGAAGAAGGAAGGGCGTTCACCGGGAGAGTTTTATTGTAATTCTGACGATTCGGTAGCTGTCTCGTGCACTCACCTTCAGAGAATGAACACTCTGGCTCATGGTTCTCATCCTCATGCCAATTCTCCAGTGATGTATAAACTTTTCGAAGCCCGAGATTGGCCCTAAATACCTAAGATTTCATTCTTTAGGACGAGAACCCGAGAGTCAACTCGCAGAGCGTTTAACACAAAAAAACTGGCTCATGATCAAACGTCAGCCGCTCGCCAATTAGGTGGGACAGCTGGCAAGCCAATGATCCCAAAGTACGCTATACAGTGAACACGCCAAGATGCGGGAGTCCTACCGATGATCGCAGTCGTGAGGTAACGACTCCGACGAAACTTTAGCAACCCCGTCGCGAACTCGCGTGAGGCGTCATGGTGATTAGTGAAAAAAAACCAATAACTACTTTTGAAGAGCATATGCCCAAATCAGACTGAAGGCCTCACCCCGCCAAGCCAATCGACTGTACAAAAGAGTAGACAAGAGGTGATTTATTTGTCTGGGAACTCGCGGGGGGAGGCGCAATTCCATCAACTCAAACCTACTCCTGAGAGGGCCCTCACTGCCGGCTTGCCCCCCCCCCCCACCCAAAAACTGCAGTTACTAGGCCCGCGTTTCTTCGCGCACACAAAGAGAGCGCCAGAGGTTCTTTGCTTCTACAGAGAGTATCTAGTTGCCAGGCTGATGCGGGGTGCGGGACGCAGGACGCCTCCTGCATCTTCCGTTTGCTCTGATAGGCAACTTTGGCCTGGCAACTGAAACTGGCAGCATGTGTCCTCGTCCTCCTGCTCATGCTTCCCCTCGCTCCCACCCCCCTCGTTTTTTGTCGTAAAGGGGACTCAAAGTCACCACCTCACTTCCCCCCCCCCTCCCCCTCCGAGCAACAACTTACTCGTCGCACAAAGTACTCTCTGGCCTAGTTATCTTGTCGTGTGCATGCACGCGTTCGCGCGTGTATGAGGCGGGAGGACGCCATCATCAGGCTGCCGTCCTTTTGGACGGGCACTGAGCAGGCAAACCACCCCCTGTGCTGCGAAGATGTTCCTGTGTAGCCCTAAGGCCAGCCCATCGCAGTCCTAACGCGGCTTCTGGGTGTCACTACCGAAAGTCAAATCGGGTTTTGAGGTGGGGTCATGAGCCGACAGATGGTCTTCACAGCCATAATCAACTATAAATTGAGTAAAGAGGAAGACTGGTAGAGCGCCCCAACAGTTGTTTTTTGAAAAGTATTCTAAGCTTTCGATCTCCTGTGGGTGTCCAGCCTCAGAGAAAGCAGCAGTCGCAGGAAAAAGCCGAAACTCAGATGGGGTGCAGAACAATCAATTATCAGTGACGCAAGTCTGGAGATGACTGTGTAGGACGGACGCGAAATCGATACCTCGATTGATTAAGTTCCCATCTGTGCACCAGACTTCAATCCATTCTCCGCTTGTCATGTTTTTTGGCGTCGGGGATTGTCCTTGTGGCTGCAAGTTTGAACTCGCAGCCCGTTTCGTTGGTGTGGGCAGCAGCTCCCGATAATACGTCGACATGTCGCATAGCCAGCTTACGTTCACGTATGCGAGCATGCATTCAGGTTGACCGGCGTAGTTACAAGGGCAGTTTACGCATGGGATACGATGCACTACCACATTTTTTTCTTTGGGATTTAGTCGGTTTTTAATTTGCATCAGCTTGTTGCATATTGAGACTGGGATGGCCAGTCGTACCAGAATCCGGGATTCTATAAACTGGGAGTCAAACTCAGGGCTCTTTGGAAACTCTACCACATAGGTTGCTCTGCAGCAGAATTCATTCTAATGAAATAGAGTGATGTTGAGGTTTTTGAATCGAGGCTAGCGTCAGTACAATGATGTCGGTCAGTTTTCTACTTCAGAGAATAGGGTTAATACACTTATAGGCTTATTGTTCTTTCTATTCCACCTAAATAGTCTTTTTAAACTGACTTGGAAGGTTGCCACCTGACAGAATAGATGATGATGATGATGATGAGAACTTTATTTTGATGATAATATCAAACTTTCCGCCCTCCCTCCAGTCACACTGCAATTACTCCTTTTACATAGGATATGTATGATACTCCGGGTCAAGAGAGTTCTGTGGTGTCCTCACAGAAGTCTGATAGTATGAACCAAGTCCTATACGGGGCAGGCACTGCCGCGCTGTTTAAGTTGCCTGCGAGCACACACATACAGACGGAACGTACTTGCTTCTGCACAGAGTATCTAGTTGCTGGGCTGACGCCGTACGCAGGTCTCCTGTATCTTCTGTTCGCTCTGATAGACAAATTTAGCCTGGCAACTGAAACTGGCAGCATGTTTCCCCCTCCTCATGCTCCCCCCATTTTTGTCGTAAAGTGGACTCAAAGACACCATTCCCGCCACCCTGAGTCTCCCCCCCTCTGCCTCTCTCCCGCGAGCAACAACTCACTCACACAGAGTACTCTCTGGCCTAGTTACCCCGTCGTGTACAAGCACGCATGCGCGCGTATGAGGGGGGAGAACGCCGTCGTCAGAGGTTGCCATCCTTTTGGACGCGCACTGAGCAGGCAAACCGCCCCTGTGCTGTGAAGACGTTTCTGTGCAGCCCTGCGGCCACCCCATCGCAGTCCGAACGCGATCACCAGGTGCCGAGGTGTTGGTGGAGCTTGCAACAACGCTACTTTTGGTCACGCTGGAAGTCAAATCAGGCTTTGTTTTTGGATCACGCCGGCAGGTGGTGTTCGTGGCCGTAGGCAATCATAAGTTGAGTAAGAAAGAAGACTGGTCAAGCACAGGTACAGTTTAAAAAAATTCTAGGCTTTCGAACTCGTAAAAGGGGCTCCTTGTCAGTGGTAGCAGCAGCAAAAAGGCGACGCTTATGGACGATGCAAATCAATCAATTATCAGTGGCACATGCCTAGAGGTGACTGCGCAGAGCTCTGTACGCTAGCGCCAAATTTATACATCGATAGATTGAGGTCTTATCTGTGAACCAGGCTTCAACCAATTCTCGACTCGTCTTGTTTCCCGTGTGGGTTATTGTCTTGGCGACTGCGAAGTTGAAATTATAGCCTGTTTCGTAGGTGGGGGCAGCAACTTGCGATACTTCGCCGACCCGTCGCACAGCCAGATTTTGTTTATGTTTGCACGTCCGAGCAAGCGTGCAGTTTGACCTATGTCGTTCCAGGGACAATTTAGGCATGAGAGACGATACATTATCATGGACTGCTCCTTAAGATTCAGAAATTTGAAACATCGTTTCCCAGGTACAAATTTGAAGACAGCGTATGTAGCAGAATTTAATGGCACCATAAATTTCGCGAGCGCTCATCAGCCGCTTCCGCTCGCTGCATAAACAGAATAACGAATGATAAATTACAGAATTGAATTCATACAGAAAATCGATCCAAAACATCAAGGTCACTTGAGTTAACCAAGAGGCAATCAATAAAGTAGGAATTCAAACATTGTGGGCAGCGAAAAAAAACGCAGTAAACTGTCTAAGGCAAAAACATCTAAGGCAATTTTTTTCTGTATGAATTCAAATCTGTAATTTATCATTTGTTATTCTGTTTATGCAGCGAGCGGAAGCGGCTGATGAGCGCTCGCGAAATTTATGGTGCCATTAAATTCTGCTACATACGCTGCCTTAGGATTCAGTTGGTTTTTGATGTTCATCACCCTGTTGCGCATGGAGACTGGGATGGCCAGGCATACCTAAGCCCGGGCTTGGTGAACCCGGGATTCAGACACCGGATGGAGCGTTAAGTTCGACCCTCTACTGTTGAGATTGCTTTGCAGCAAGGCTAGTTTTAGTGCAATGGTGTCGGTCAGCCAAGTATCTCGAGTGAGAGGGTTAATACAGTTATAGGCTTATGGGTATTACTATTCTGCTGAAGTAGGATTTTCAAACTGACTTGGGAGGTTGCAATCTAACGAAACCGCTCGGGCAGAGTACTCACTAGCCTAGTTATCTCGTCGCTTGCGCACAAGCGTGCGAGGACGCATGAGGCGGGAGAACGCCGTCACCAGAAGACCGCACATGCTAGCATCTTTTAAGCAGCAAACTCATACGGCTTAAAATGACGAAGCAGTCAGTTCCGAAAAAACCCGTCTTCATATCGTTGCCCTTTAAGGGCGACAATATTTCAAATGCCACAAAGAGACGCCTACTTAACACCACTGACATACCTCGCTGCTGTACTCATATTCTGGAAGCCAATGAAGTCCCTACCAATTCCTTGTGCGAGGGATTCCCTGTTAGTGCATGCCACTTCCAATTATGTTCACGAATTTACATGCGCTTGCGGATGCAAGTGCACAGGGCGAATGCAACGGCAATTGGCAGCTAGAGGCAAGGAACACTGGCTATTCAAACAAGAAAATATAACTCCGCGTCCATCTATTACTGAACAATTACTAGATAAAGGTCATACTGTGGACCCCAAAAATTCTTTCCGGCCACTTGTTCGGGCACGAACAGTTCATACCTTGCGCTATCTGGAGGCAGCCTATATACGGTGGTTAAAATCCGACCTATGTGAACAGTTGGAGCATCGCGTTTAAATAACTTTGCCTTGGTAACATTCAGCCTCTATGTTTACTCATTTCTCTACACACCCCTTTGCTTTAACGTTCTCGCGACCAGGTTCTATGACCTTATTGGCCTTTTCTTCACGAACTCCATTTTTTTTTTATTTTCTCTTTCGTTACTCCTGTTATGCAGCGGGCGGAAGCAGCTGGTGAGCACTTTCGAAATTTATGGATCCATTAAATTCTGCTGTATATGCAATATTTTAAGTAAGCAAACCGCCGCTCTGCTGCGAAGACGGTCCTGTGCGGCCGTCTGCTTGAGGCGCGACTACTGGGCACCGAGGTGATAGTGCTGTCTGCAACAAGGCAGGTGGTCTTCGCGGCCATAATTAGTCCTAAGTTGAGCATAAGAAAAGACGGGTCAAGAACAGAAAGCGTTTTTTTTTTAATTATTCTGAGCTTTCAAGCTCTTGTAGGAGTTCAGGGTCAGGGCTAGCTGCCACAGCAACAGCAAAAAGGCGATGGTTATGGCGGATGCAAGCCACTCAATTATCAGTGACGCAAGCCTGAGGTGACTGCACAGAGCTCTGCACGCCGGCGCCAAATCGATACATCGGCTGATTGAAGTCCCATCCGTGGAACAGAATTCAATCAATGCTGGACTCGTATTGTTTCCAATGTGAGTAATTAACTTGACGGCTGCGAAATTGAACTCAGAGCCTGCTTCATAGGTGGGAGCAGCAACTTGCGATAATTCGTCGACCCGTCGCACACCTAGACTAAGTTTACGTATGCACGATCCAACCAAGCGTTGTTACAAGGGCAGCTTAGACATGGGATACGGTACACTACGCTAGATCGCTCTTTGGGATGAAGTCGGCTTTTGGTTTTCATCACCCTGCTGCGCCTAAAGACTAGAATGGCCAGTCATACCCAATCCCAGGTTTGGTTAACCTGGAATTCAATCTCAGGATCCCTTTAGTAATTGAGCATTAAGTTCAACCATCTACTGTTGAGATTGCATTGCAGCAGGATCCATTGTAATTAAATGGAATGACTTTGAGTTGTTTGAGTCTTGGTGCAAGCAAGGCTAGCGTCAGTACAATGGTGTCGGTTAGCCATATACCTTCAGTGATGACTACTCTGCCTAAGCAGGCTTGTTAAACTGACTTAAGAGGTTGCAAACTGACGAGACAGTTTGGTCAGAGCCATCTTTTCGGACGTGCACTGAGCAGGCAAACCACTTCTGTGCTGCGAAGATGGTCATGTGCAGCCCTGAGGCCAACCCATCGCAGTCCTTGCGCGACTGCTAGGTACCGCTATTGTTGTTCACGTTGGACGTCAAATCAGGCTTTGAATTCGGATCATCCGCCGACAGATGGTCCTCGCGGTGATAATCAGTCACAAGCCGAGTTAAAGGAGAACAGAGGAACAGTTTGTTGCTTTTTACTCGGAGGTTTCGAACCCCTTGCGGGAGTTCGGCGTCAGAGCTAGCAGCGGCAGCAGCAAAAAGGCGATGGGGTTATGTACGCCCACGCAAAATCGATACGTCGACTGATTGACGTCCCATTCGTGAACCAGGCTTCAATCAATTCTCGACTCGTGTTGTTTGCGATATGAATTATTATCTTGGCGACTGCGAAGTTGAACTCGTAATTGGGGGCAACAACTTGGGATAATTGGTGAACCCGTCGCACAGCCAGCTTATGTTCGTGTGTACGCGATCCGAGCAAACGTTCAGTTTGGCTTGTGTAGTTACAAGGAAAGCTTATGCATGCGATACGATACACCACCCTCGCTTACCGTTTGGGATTTAGTCAGTGTTTGGTTTCCATCACCGCGCTGTGCACGGAGACTGGGCTCTCCGATCATACCCCAACCCCAGGCTCGGGTAACCTGGGATCCAAACTCAGAACCCTTTTATCTTTGAGCATTAGGTTCAACCCTCTACCGTTACGATTTCTTTGCAGCAGAATCCACTGTAATTAAGTAAAATGACCTTAAGTTAGTTGAGTCTTGGGGCAAGTAAGGCCAGTGGCAGTACAATGATGTCAGTCGGCCATGCATCTCAGGTGAGAGAGTTATCCTTATCATTATTATTATTATTCTGCCTGAGCAGTCTTTTTAAACTGACTTGGAGGATTGCCAACTGACGGAATAGCGTGGTCCTCTAACCAGGACTAAGAGTCAGCCTACAATGACTCCTTTCGCCTATGATATTTAGGATACTTCCGTTCACGCGAGTTCTGTGGTGTTCTCACAGACGTCTGGTAGTGTGGACCAGACCCTATGCGTGGCACGCGCTGCCGGACTGTTTCACTTGCATGTGCGCACACACATGCAGACGGACGTTCTTTGCTTCTGCAGACAGCATTTAGTTGCTGGGCTGACGCGGGGCGCGGGACGCAGGACGTCTCCTGCATCTTCCGTTTGCTCTGATAGGCAACTTTGGCCTGGCAACTGAAACTGGCAGCATGCGTCTTCCTCCTCCTCCTCCTGCTCATGCTTCCACTGCCCCGTTTTCGTTGTACAGTGGACTCAAAGACACCAGTCCCACCATCTCGCGTCTCTCCTCCCCCACCCCTCCCCCCGAGCAACAACTCACTCGTCGCACAGTGTACTCTTTACCTCGTAGTGTACACGCACGCACTCGCGCCCGTGTGAAGCGGGAGAACGCCGTCGCCAGAGTCTGCCATCTTTTCGGACGTGCACTGAGCAGGCAAACTGCCCCTCTGCTGCGAAGACATTCCTGTGCCGCCCTGAGGCCACCCCATAGCAGTCCTAGCGCGACTGCTGGGTGCCGCTACTGTTGTTCACGCTGAACGTCAAATCGGGTTTTGAGTTGGGACCATGCGCCGACAGATGGTCTTCGTGGCCAGAATCAACTATAAATGCAGTATTGGAGAAGGCTGGTCGAGCACTAGAGCCGTATTTTATTATTATTCTTACTCTGAGCTTTCGATCCCATGCAGCAGTTCGTCGTCAGAGCTAGCAGCAGACAAATACTAATTAAAGAGAGTGCAAACCAGTCAATTATCCGAGGCACAAGTCTCGAGATGACTGTGTAAGGCTTGCGCCAAATCAATACATTGATTGCCGGAGTTCCCATCCGTGGACCAGGCTTCAATATATCCTCTGCTCGTCGTGTTTCTGTTCTGGGTGATTATCTTGACAGTTGTGAAGTTGAACTCATGTGAACTCAGTGATGTGAAAACTAAACCGCCATTACAGATGCCTCTTACGTGCAGTGGGGACCAGTTCCTGTGTGGTCCGCTCACATGGCTTTGACAGCCACTGCGCGCATGCCTACCTCTAGTCATCTCAACCTTGTCTTGCAATTACGGTTTAGTGAGTGAGGGGGGAGAGAGGGTGTGATATTTGCCGCGCAGGTCAGAATAAACAAATTGTTGCCTAGGTCGTCGATTATGTGTCCATTTCGTGGGCCACGTGGTGAACATAGTCCTTCGCAAACCCAGTTGAACTGAAGCCTACTGGACCTAAAACAGTGCCTGATGGAGTGTCAGTACATTTGCGACAAAGCCATTCTAAGCTATTAAGGATGGACTGTTGGGTGGTGCTGGAAGTCCCATGGTGGTGGTGGTGGTGAATTTCAAAAAAACACATTGTCATGCCATTTGATGGGAAAGGCGAGATTGCCTGGTTTAAGGCAGAAGACTTGTCGAGCACCGGATCAATTTGTTTATTGTCCTGAGCTTTCGAACTCTGACAGGAGTTCGAAAGCTCAGGACAATAAACAAATTGATCCGGTGCTCGACAAGTCTTCTGCCTTATCCATACCTGGAACGCGAACCTTTTCATTCATTCGAGTGCCTGGTTTCTTCCATTGTTAGCCTAACTATCTGTACCCCTCACCGAGCAATACACATAGTGGGCAGACGACGCATACTAAGACAGAAGTCACCATTCTCCGATCTTTTATTTATAATCCCCTATGCGGGTGTTTATGAGAACTGTGTAAGGATGCTTCGTAATGACATGGGACAGGAACCACCCACAATACATGAAGCTTTACGCCAAATTGTGGGGCAATTAGGTTTAGGATTAAGGTGTTTAAGTTTATAGGTAGCAGTCCAATTTAGGTCACTAAGCAGCGCGTGAAAACTTTATCCTTCTGTAATATAGGACAGATGCTAAAAAATATTAAATAGGTAGAGCATATCAGAAGAAAGAACAATTAATTTTAAAAGTAGAGCGCATAAAATAAGAAAATAATGGGAATAATTATTTGGATAACCAAATTTTGTGTGCGAAAAGTAAAATGCCCAAATATCATCTCTATATAATTTCTACATCATCTCTATAGAGCAGACATAGAAATGGTATAGATATTATATAGAGATGATATAGAGTTGGTGTAGAGTCGACGATTGTGTCCAATTGGGCACTCTTGGGCCATTTTAATTATTGTGCGCAAATATTCGGTTATTTAAATAAGCTGGTTGGTGAACTAACTTGAACTGTTACCAGGTTACGGCTACGGTTAGGGTTGGAGGTAAAGTCAGAGTTGCTGGATAGGGTAAGGTTGTTGTTAGAGGTTAAGGTCTGGGTCCGTGTTAACTACAGGATAAAGCTAGGTTTAACATTAAAGTTACAATTTAGTTTTATCTTAGGATTAAGACACAGAAATATTCGACACTTATTTAAAGTGTCTTGTTCAGGCGGCCACGTATGCCGTCCTTACTGAGAGCTCCATCTCGGTGCTCAGTTTCAAACGGGACCTCCGCGTTGCACTCCTCAAACCGGTTTGTGGCGGCCACCAAAATCCCAGGAGGTTGGCCTGTGTAGGAATAGAAACCGAAAAGCACGATGGTGGATATCTATTCTGTACTGTCTCGGTCAATTATGGGCAAGACCCACTTCCGGGGTCTTGTGCTTATTTCTAGGAATAGTATGATAAGTTCTTGAAAGCAAATACGTGCCTTGGGGAAAAAAGTAGCTTTATTGGGTACATTTTCAACGCTGGATACCCAGTTCGTCGTCAGGCGTGAGTAAATATGCAGAAAATAATTAAACGTTCAAAAGTGTCAAAAAATCCATATCTTGTTCGAGTGCTAATTATCGGCTGTAGTTCGCGTCAGTCTGTATCCATCGCTCCTCGTCCCATCAATTGTTCGTTGAGACTTTTTACAGGGCCTTTAAGTCAATATGCTGATTGATGCATGAGCCATCGCGGTGCATGGCCTCACGAAATTCTCGGCTGTTTTTTGGGGTGGGGGCAGACTCCAACGATGCGACTTTTGTCCAGTATGAAGGCTGTGCATGGCCACGTGAGACACATTTTTGATTGTTCTTTGCATATTTATTCATTTATGACAAAGACTGGTGTAAACAGCGTCAGAACTTCACCTCATAAGATTACGTTGTTTTTCCAAAGAACCTATTTGCCTTCAAATTATTTCTTTTGGAATACCTGCCCTCCAATAAATAAGGTAAGTGTCACTGTTAGGGTTGACGTGTGGATTAGGCATATTCTGAAGTTTACGACTTGAAATTATTTGCTGTCTCTGGAATTTTGCGCAAGTCCGCCTCTATTCAGCAGTTTAAGCTCCTAAGAAATTAATTTCTGTTCGCGGTATATATCCGTGCACTTAAGGTCTATAGGCGTAGACCGAAATTGTAAGTGTATATTTTGGTTGAAACCCGTCAACTACTGCGAAATATCCATTTGCTGCCGACAAACAGACTTTAGTAGTATAAAATGATGTTGCAAATTACGGCACTAACAACCTTACCAGTCTGTCTGTCGGCAGCAAGTGGATATTTCGCAGTGGTCGACGGGTTTCAACCCAAATATACACTTACAATTTTGGTCTACGCCTATAGACCTTAAATATACTGATATATACGGCAAACAGAAATTATTTTCTCAGGAGATTAAAAAGCTGAACTTCCAAAACCGGTATATCAACTAGAAAGCGACAAAGGAAGCTGGGGGACCCACTGATGAGCCGGACCCCTCGCAGCTGTGTCAAGCAGCGGCAGAATTCCGGCGAAACACGTGTCTGGGCCTTTTAGCTAGTACCTAGGCTTTTAGTATGGTAAGTTACAACATCAATTTATACCCGCATCTCTTACCGGAAAGTGGGAGCTCCGATTCGCGTGTCTTTTTAGGTCATCATAAACTGCAGTTTTCTAGCTGGGTAAAACCAGCCGCGCCCGAGAGTGTGGCGCCAAAATTGTTAACCGGACCATGTCGGCTTCATCGATTCATTGATCGACTGGCAGGGTGACATTGGTTGCAGGTGGGAATCGATTGTTCCGGCAAAGCAATCTGACATCAAGACGAACTCATCCAGGCTCAAATTGACTGTTTTTTTTCGCGACCCACTTGACGTATGGATCGTCAAGTTGTCGGACAATATCGGCTTCCTTTCAGTTTATCCACACTCCCGAGCCACTTGACTTTTGTCGCTGTTTATGAGTTTAATGTGAAGGTCTGTGGGGGGGGGCTTGTCAAGTGGCTGAGGTCCTGTTTAACGCCAAGTATGCCATAGTTGCGAGTTTAAACTGGTGCTGCTAAGGCATGTCCCGCCCCCGAATTCCATTCTGTGTCCTGTCATCGGCACGAGGGCTGCTCGCAACTCAACGGCCCGTCTCTGAGGCATCGACAGACGTCACCAGCTGGCGGTCCATTCGGTCAGTTGCCATGCCGCCTCACTCACGTGCATGTTTGACCGTGAAGACAAAGCCCACACCTCCACCACCACTCCCGCATCCTTCTGAGTCATCCGGTGGGCAGGCAGGCAGGTATCTGTCCTTCTGGCGGACTGATGAGCAGCCCGGACAGTTTGAGTTGGCCGACGTCGCAGACCAAGTGTCGGATAGTGGGGGTGGGGGAGGCGGTCAGCGCGGCTACGGCCAGTTGGCGTGTGGCGGACCAGCATGTGTTGGCACGCGAGACGAGCATCTAACGCAATTGTGGCCGAAAGATAGAGTCAGTCAGCTGTCCCCCCCTCCCGGTTTGGGGCCCCGGAAGCTGATGGGACTCTATGAGCAGGCATAGGTAGAGAGAATGTTAGGCCCGGCACCACTGCTTGAACGAGGGCCTCGAAGTTGCTGGTTTGTAGGATGGAGTTCACCATATCGGATCAGGCAATCCCCGAGGAGGCAGCGGTGTAAAAGAACCGGAGATCTAGAATTTTAAGTAAAACAGGCTGACCACGTGTGCAATAGGTGCAGAACTGCCAACACGAACTTAAAACTTGACGTAGTTTTCGCTAACTGCATTCGATAGGAGTTTACCTACAGTCAGTTCCTCGCAAGGTGGGATCTAAGGGCAATTAAATCGCTGACGAGAACAGTTAACTCAGAAATGTGACAAATCCAGTATCCGGTGACCTCGTGGCGTCACATGACGGCATCGGAACACTCGTGGTTTTTTTTACTGCACGGCTTTAACTACAGAGCTTGGACCCTCGGGCGGACGATAGCTCGAGCGTCCCCGGGGGGGGGGACGTTTCCCACGCACCAAAGGCGGTTGGCGTTGACTTTTGCCGCCTCTACGACACTCCCCTACCCCCCCTCCCCCCATCTACCTTGCTCTGACGGCAAGATAATCTCTAGACGATCAGGGGTGGGCCTAGTAGCTGACAAAATTCAACAATCCAAGTATGCCTGCCACCATGGCTTCTATGACGACGATTGGAGCCTTACATTAGTGAGGATGCTATAAAGCCATGTTAAGAAGATATCCATTGCAGACGGACCCTGTCCATCCAACTATTAATGCGCCGTGATTGCTGCAAGCCCGTCAGTGAGGAATGCTGTCGACTTCTCTCCCTCTCGTCCATCAGTCGATTTCGATAGCACCCTCTTAACTTGGCCTCTGGCACTCTACCTCGTGTGCGATATGAGCCATTCAACCCCCTTGTGCATACGCAGTACGCCTAGACGATGTCATTAGATATACCAGCAGCTGCTGAGAGCTTTGGAAGATAACTGGGGAATGGAAATCGAGAGTTCGGCCGACGGTGCACTTTTCTCATTATAAACAAGCTGATGTACTTTTAGCTCTCAAGATACACTTAAATCCGTGGCTTCGAAGGTTACTAACCAAAGAGACCGCGAAGTCAGCCTAGTACGTCTTTTTTTCGGCTCCCTCTTAATGTGGCTCCTGTGGTGGCATGTCCACTCCATGGGGTGCGAGCTAGGCATGGCGGCACGCTTAGGGGCGGCTCTAGCGGCGCCAACCGCCTGCGCGTTTTCCCGCCTCCAGTCCTGTTTTGTAATGACACCGGACCCAGGTCGGGAGGAGACGAGAATGTGGTAGATGCAATACAAAACCATTAGAATCTCTACTGACTTCGTTGGTTAACCTTTCGATCGATATTTTTGCGCAAAACCTTCATATTGTTATCGGACCCAGTCTTTTAGGTCATTGTCCTTTGAAGGTGGGTCGAATGCCACCATCGGTAATTTGATTTTCTAATGATTGTTTTGCTCAAAGGCAAAGCCGATATCCCCACAAAGAGGGTCGCCGTAGATGTGGACACCGATTTGGCCGAAGACGTTGGTAGTAGGATTGGAAAAACGGTTGGATTCAAGGTCAAAATGTCGTAGGCGCCCTGGAATATGGACAAGCCAGGCAGGGGCAAGGGCCCGAAGATGGATGCTGGTTTGGACATGTTTGACGTCGTCGCTCTGTTCTCTGCAAGTACTGACGTGAATGCAAACGCGGATTTAGACGTGGATGCTGGCCTGTAACGCATATCTCATACTTACACAAGTCCCTTATTTGCACAAAACTTGCCTTTTTTACCGGAGAAGAGCAGAATGCTTTAATGGAACTAGGACCACTTTTCCCCTTCACCTCCTTTCCTCTTTATTATATTCCTTTGTCAAATTCTTCTTCCTCCAGCTTCCTACGTTTTCTTGCTTGGGGGGTGTCTTTATTCCTACTTTTCTTCTCTTCCATTGCTTTGTTGAGAAGAAGATGACTCGATCGCTGAGACAATACTTTTATTCGCCCGACGTTTTGAGATTCGTCGAGGATTCATCATCAGAGACATAGCCAGTGAACAGTAGCAGATATGGGTAGCATATGCACAAGATTTGCAGTATTTATAGGATACAGTAATTACTTTAAACATACGATGGCAATTAACGGTAATTGCCTTCTTCTGTGTTGATAGTATTTTGAACGACGTGCGGGCTCTGACCTGCTGAACTTCTATCACGCGTGGTGGACTCGGGCGTGATGATTGCTCGGTCATCTGGCCCTTCAGTGTTGGCGTAGGATGACGTGGTGGCCTGTCCGTTCCCCAAGTGGCGACTTGCTTTGGCCAAATTGAGTCACAGCACCGAATATGGATTGGACAAATCGTTGCACTTGTTTAGAGATTGAGGGCCCGTGAGCTATGATCCAAGGAATTCTCGGCTCACCCGATTGTCCTAGCGATTGAGTCGTCTTAATCTAAATTTCTTCCTGGGACTCACATTTTTGCTTGTATTGGCAATGTTTTTTCTTCTTCTTCTTCATCATCCTACTCTTTCCTCCTTTTCTTCCTCTTCCTCGTCCTCCTCAGTCTTCTTTGTCGCCATTTTCTTCTTCGTTTTGTTCTCATTTGAAGTCTTCTTCCTCTCCTTCGTGTTTCACGTCCTCTTCTCCTGACTTTTATTCTCAATATTATTTCTTTTAATCGCTTATCTGTATTTCTCCTCCTCATCCTCCTCCTCCTCCTCCTCCTCCTCCTCCTCCTCTTCCTCCTCCTCCTCCTCCTCCTCCTCTTCCTCCTCCTCCTCCTCTTCTTCCTCCTCCTCCTCTTCACTCCACTGCGTCCTGCCTCCCCATCCTCTTCATTTGTCGCCCCCCTTCTTCTACGTCTCCTTCTTCTTTGCTGTACCTTTCCTTGTTTGTCTTCTCTTTCCTCCTGTTCCACATCCGCCGCTTTCTATCCATCATTCGCAAGTTTAATTTTATTCTTCACTTCATTTGTCGTTCTCCCCGTCAGTATCTTCCTCCGCTCCTTCGCCGAGTGCTCCTGCCTAACCCCAATTTCCGCCCCCTATAATGACGAGTAGGTTTGCCCGCAGATACTGGTGAACATGCCAACTTTAGTTACTGTGCCTAGCGTGAAATTGTGTTGACCCCTCGTCCCCGCCTCCACTAAGTAAAATATATGTCAACCTCGACTGGCCAGTCCGATTAATTGACCGCCTGAATGATAGCTGCCCGTAATGATTATCACTTGAGATAGCGGTGACAAATGTGATGTCCGCCTACATGTCAGCCGGGCGCCTGGTTACACCTCTGACCGCAAAAGACACGTGGAGTTTGGAGTTTGTCCCCCTCTAATGACCGCAGCATTCGGCTTGAGCAAATGACTCCGAGCTAACCCCAGCTCAGGTGTGGACTCTACGCACCCACTGAACAATCCCATGTTAGTTCGCAGGCCTCAAAATGATTTAAATCCGTGCTGACTGCAGGATGGGTTCCAGAGACCCGATGGTCCATGGGCATAGGTTAATGCGAGTTAAGTATTAGCCGCAAGGAGTCCTTCTGTGCAAATCCTGCTAGCCTCTGCTAAATGCTAACATCTGGGAAGGCATTTCGATGAGGATGACTTGTATGGTCGCCTAAGCAAGACAGGAATTGCCTAAAACGCATCCGGATTTGCACCCGAATTTCGGGAAAATTGGGTTTAGGATTAAGGTGAAGACAACGATAGGTTGTGTGAGGCCCAGCATCGTGTAAAACAGAAATGGTAGTAATAAGGGTTTTACGAGTTGGGCCTTACCGCGGAAAAGCAGTGAAATATGTGCAGGAAAAGCTTAAAAATAAGTAGATTTCAGTCATACTTATTCTTCTAGACCCATATATGGCAACAAATATGAGAGAAATATTGGAAAAAGGTAGAGTAAAAAGGACATCGCATCAGGTAAGAAGAATCTGAATCATAAAATCATAAAAGCCACTTTGTGCACGTCGCTTCATGAATATAGTTATGAATACACAGAGGGTTACTTTTCATTGCTGTGAAATAATAAACCAAGCCAGGTCATGCTTTGCATTTTTAACACACGGGCTTAGGGTTATGTTTAATGTTGGGGTTAGGGTTAGAATTATGCTAAGTATTGAGTTTTTGGTTCGTGTTAACCGTAGGGTTTTGATTTAGGCAAGGGCTGGAGGTCAAATTAAGGGTACCATTTAGTTTTATGTTATGGTTACTGTTGGGATTAAGACGCGAGAGTATTAACCATTCCTATTTCCGTGTTCAGTTTGGGCGGCCATAAAAGGCAGCCTTACGATGGTCATTTCTGTTCAGACAGACCATCGTAACCGCGGGAAATCAATGTAGCAGATAGATATTAGGCGGTTGCCGTTGGGAATTTTCCTATTCGATCTGCTGCGTTGATAGGAGAAGATGAAGTGGTGGACTGATTTTGAAGTTTCCGCTGCGACAACATTCATAAGAACTCAAATCAACACGAGAAGTACACCACATCTCTCAACTTAACCAATTTATCCCGTGCCGCCAAATGAGAACGGCTTACACTCATCTGCTCTGGTTGCGAAACCAACTACGACAGATATTTTTTACTTTAGAGATCTGATGTAGAGCCTTCTCGCATAATTATGCTGATTCTACTTAAAATTCTCAATGTGCACCGCATCCGGACTCGAATGCCTGAACTTAACTACTATGTGGTTGACTATTTTATGATGACAGCAAAGCCACAAATGATAGGTTTAGCCAATCGCTCGTTGTTGGCGATAGTATTTCGGCTAGGACCTAAGCACTCTCGAGCCTTGGGCATGGATTGTCCTTCAATCATCTAGAAATGTTTCGATTAAGAACTTTTACGAATATTGCATTACTTGTGTCCGGCGCAGGGGCTTGAGTGTGGGAATATGGACCACGCCGGCACTGCGATGGATTTGCTCTACATTCCAGGATAAAGGTTAATGGTATGGTTTGCTTGGTTAATGTTAGTGTTAAAATAAGAGCTAAAGTCAGGTCACAAGAATAGGTCGGTCCCCTCCCACGGTACCACGGGACTCCAAATGCATGTATCCAAACGACACAGGGGGGCATTAAAATATGGTCTTCATATGTTGCCCGTTGGGGGGAGTGTGCCACTCCAACCAGTGTGGGTATGCTTCCGTTTTCCAGGACGAGACAGAATTCATGTCTCATCTTGTCGCTACGTCCATACACGACGAAAAATGCTTAATTTAGGCTCAGTGCTGATGCCCGTGTAAAAGTCCGGTTCTTTCGGATTAAATGGAGGGTAAGGATACGTTATTTGACCGCCTCTTGTATACCCTTTTGTACAGTCAATTGGGTTAGGGTGGGGCCTTCAGTCTCCTTTAAGCATATGCCCTTCAAAAGCAGTTATTGGCTTTTTTTGCCCATTACCATGACAACTCACGGAATTTCGCGACGGGGTTGCTAAAGCTCCGTCGGGGTCGCTATCTCATGACTGCGATCAGCGGTAGGTCTCCCGCACTTTTGCGCGTTCCTCGAAAGAAAAGAAAAGAAAGATTAAAGCAACTGAAGGGCGAACTTTTGACTCGTCGGCAAGCGAGATCACAGACGAATAGCTGACGTGTGAACACGAGTCAGATCTTTGTGTCAAAGGCACAGCCAGTTTAATTTCTGGTCCTTGTCCTAAAGCATGAGATCTAAGGTACTCAGGACCCATCCTGTGCTTTACAAAGTTGCTGAATCGCCAGTGACTTGCACAGCAAGTGGCGTAAACTGAGGTAGACTTACACTGCCTCTATCACACTCTCTTCCCTCCAAGATGGCTGGATATGGACTCATACGCAGTAACTAGCATACCTAAACAATCCACCTTCGACGGGTTCCCAAAACTTGCACCAGGTCCTCTCATCACTGACAGTGCCACAGTGAGGACTTTGTCCTCAGAGGAGAGAATTTTGCCGTTATTTGGCAAGTTTCCGAACCACCACTGATAGAACACCATGATATATTAGAGCGCATCGCCTTTATGATAGCGAAGAATGTGCTCAGGCCCCGCGATGATGGAAATCCCAGCTCCATTTGTGTATTGAATCCTACTTTACAAACCGAAGAGCAAGGATGCCTTGTACGGCAGTCTATCAAGGATACCGGTGTAGGACCGTCCCGCCAACTTAAAACTGGTAGCCTTCCGATGAATTCCGAGGAGGGTGAACATGCTTATGTCTTGACCCAAAGGTAAAACGCAACGGTAACCTTACAATTGACACTAACCCGAACATTTATCATTAACATAATCCCGGCCCTAACCTTAATTCAACCTTAAACCCAACTGTAATCTTCACGCTATTCCTAAACCTAATTTCGCCGGAATGTTACGCATTGTGGACGGTTCCTGTTCCCGTGTCATCAGTATTGACTTGAGAAGTACCATAAGGCAACACAGAGAGGCAGTCTTTGTAGTCTAAAAGGTTGAGGTATTTCGGAAACCTAAACCATGGCTCCTTCCCCTCCTTGTTTAGGCTGAGGCATGTCAGAGGACCGATGATGAGGGGCTCATCAGGATCAGTGTGGCGAAGAAACGTCACGCTTTTTTAATCCTCTCAACCGCCGAGAGGTCATATGAGGCAGCGCGTCTTGAACATAGGTAATATTTCCTGTCGCGCTACGTCACCCCCTTGCGCCGGGTCTAAGTTGCAGTGCATTCCGCAGCTGATCTGATGTCAGGGTGTTAATAGTGTTTCACGAGGCCAGGGGGGGCAGTGACACCTGTGTCGGGCAAGCGTGCACGTGCAGTCGCATAATTCGGGGTACGTGCGAAACCCGTGCCGCTACGACACCTGCAATTTTAAGCGATCGCCGGGGGGACCCGGGAGCGGGAACGGAGGTGCATTAAGGGCTGGAGGAGAACTGGTGTGCAAAGTAGGCGCGTCAAGGGTGTGCACGTATGTGTGTACACAAGGCGATAATGAACGGTGTAATTTTTATTAGATCCGCTAGGGGTGCACGTGGATGGCTCCCCAGGCCACGTAAGTGTGTAAATGTCGCACAATGCTCCGGCATATATGCGACGGCAAAACGGCCTCGTGGCCTGAGGTGATAGAGGCCTCAGGAGGCTGTTTGATGTAACAAGGCAACAGAAAATGCTAGGACCACACAGAAGTTGC
The DNA here is from genome assembly GCA_036362985.1 of Ligula intestinalis. Classification (NCBI taxonomy): domain Eukaryota; kingdom Metazoa; phylum Platyhelminthes; class Cestoda; order Diphyllobothriidea; family Diphyllobothriidae; genus Ligula; species Ligula intestinalis. The sequence continues at coordinate 9,538,302 of JAYGXS010000001.1, read as the reverse complement.
CCCACAACGCTATTTGCGATAGCATTTTTACATAACCTTAGGCGCTGAGTATAGGCCATGGTCTTAACCTGTAACACCCGACTCGGAGGGGGTGTCCAACTTCGCGTCTATCTTCTCGGGGATGTCCATAGGTTCCTCTTCGAACTGACCCGCTTCATTATCCTTGTTATGATCGAGTGTCATCGTGCAAGCAGACAGTCAGGAAGAATCCAAAAATGAATGGAAGAGTGTAATGTATTGATGGAATTACAGACAAGTCGTAACACGGAGAATAGAACAAACACCGGCCAGTGGTGGAGAGGTCAGTTAGTAGGGCTCTGGGGGGAGCTGGCGTTGGGAGCGTCCACAGGGGGGAAGGGTCCTCTCCGTCGATGACTTGCACTAGAATAGGAAAAAGGCAGGAGCAACCACGTGCACAGAGTCGCTACCAATATGGCAACTGCCCGCCAAGGGATCCATTTTAAACAGACGGATCAGACCTACCGGGTCGGCCGCTACAAACCATTTAAATTTTACAGAAGAGGTACACTGACAGGTAACGGATACCCGGACGGGCATATCAGGTCTATTAGACGTCGACAGATAACTATACCCAACTACAGATTTGAGTGACCTGGTATTCGATAGAATAGAAATGATTATCCCGGTCTTCATTGTGCTTATTAATATCCCTGTCGCATGGTTACCGGTTCCCATACCACTACCTACGATTAGTCTATATTGAGATCCCTAGCGCAACCGGCCAACCACGTTCAAACGAAAATGAGAAGAGTGTGTCCCGTAACACAAGCAATTAAAACCAATCCACCTCTGTCTATAGTTATATTATGATTGCGCAGCATCGACTGTACGCTATCTTCCCTTTTCCACCCAAGCTCCGTGTTATCAGAGGCAAGATCGAGCACAGATGGTTTACAGTGCATGAGTCTGTGCCTAGGCTTGCTACCATACTGCCATCAGTGGCGTTTCTTGGGGACGCTCAGGTGCCACGATAATGGATTTCTCAGCCTAACTTATTTTAGCTGCCTAAGGAACGCTCCGCCCACTCCAAACAGATAGCTGTGAATTAAATCTCGAGAGGGCTAAACAGTATCGTGTTTTAATCCTTACATAAAGTTAAATTGCGGCCTTCCTCTTAACCCTAGCCCTGCTCTAAACCTAAATCCTAAACAGGAACTTCAACCGTAACTCTTAACACAATCCTTTGGCCTTTCTCCTTACCCTAACCATATTTTTAGTACTGAACCTAATTTCACCAAAAAAGGCCGCAAAGGCTTAGGTACTGCGGACGGCTCCTGTCCCTGTGTTCTTTTTAAGGAGCCATATAAGTCATTCTTACTACACGGTGCCCCACGAAAAACCCCTAAATTTATGATAATGTTTATACTGTTATAAAAATAAAAATTATTGATTACAATTGTAACTAACAACTTCATTGTGTAATTAACAAACTGTTACCTAATAACAAGTTACAGATACCGCTCAAAATGCTGTCCATTAACTGCAGAACAGCGACGTAAGCGATCCATCCAGCTCTGAGCTGCTCGACGAATGACATCAAGAGGGATGTTGTTCCATGTGTCCATCAACACATGTTTTATTTACTCAATATCAGTGATTCCTATTCTTCGTCTCTGAACCTCCTGTAAGAGTACACTCCAAATGCAAAAGTCCATTTCATTCAGGTCAGGGCTCTTGGATGGCCATTGATGGGGTGTGATGAAATCTGGAGTGTTACCTCGGAGCCAGGCGACAGTGTAATTGGCAGTGTGTGGCTTTTCACCATCTTGCTGCCACGTCCAGGGTTCTCCCTGCATTACTTGATCAATATCTGTAAACATCTGCGGGCACATCTCCTCTCTGTAAACAACTTGATTTACAGTTTTTTTGCGTTCTCCGACTCGCTGCAACACCTTCCTGCCCAGCAGCATCTCCTTCAATAAAATAGAGGTCTGTTTTGCCTTGCCAGGAAGCAGCACCATAGCACATGATAGATTGTTGCTGCTTGTCTATCTCCACCAGCAAATCTTCATCAGGAATATCAGTTTTGACTTGCACTGCACGATATATGCGTTCATTTTGCCTATTCAGTGGTGCAGACAAGCAGAATGATGATTCATCTGAGAAACACACTTGTTTCCATTTTTCTCCTTCACCGAAGCGCTGAAGCATGGCATCACACTTTGTCTTTCGAGCTTGCTGGTATTCTCCAGTTAAAACATGGCATTGAATGCGTCGAAAACATTTTAAATTGGATTTTGCAATTGTTCTGTGCGCATAGGCTTTTGACAATCCCAGTTCTTTACAAATTTCACGTTGACTTGAATGTCTTCTGTGATGATCTGGTGGAGTTACGGCAAGTTCCAAGGCTGCTCGCCTTGTTGTGGAATCGTGCCTGCAAGAAGTGCCACTACCAGGCTTACGCACCTTTGCTACAGGTGATCCACCTTGTTTGGATGCAGCCGCGACACCTCTAAACTGGTCAGTTGTAATGGCGCCAAAAAATTTAGGCAAAATGTTCCGACATTTCTGCAACCCCCATGTTGGATGTTCTTTCCGAAATAGGACGATGACCTCGCGCTGTAAATTGCTTAGCTGTGGCATGGGTCTACACGTCTTTCCAGAATATTCCTGGCATATGGTGCGCAGGTGGGCATTTTAGAACCTTCTCCTCTGCGACCACCACCCACGTTGTGTGGGTGCTCCTCACCACTGAGCGGAAAATGGTGTGGGCGACATGAATGCGGGTGCGAACCAACGGGGGCGGCTTCACTTCGGACGTGGCCTAGGTGTTCTGCTTTCTCCGCCATCGATCGTGACGCCATGGGCGGTCCGGCTGCCGTAACAATCACAAACTTAGGGGTTTTTTGTGGGGCACCCTGTAGAAGGTGACAGCTGCAGTAAGGCTGGACGTGATCTGTTGTGAATGGTTTCCGTGTGAGTGATGCAGGAATATTACCCGTTGGAACCAGCGGTTATTCAGAGCTGTCATCTGACTGATGCGTTCTTATGTCTTGGCTGCCCTGAAATATTGAAGGGCTTCAGGAGTCCGCCTGATTGACTCAATACTCCTCTCCATATGGGTTCAGAGTAGCTATGCCTTCCTTGCCACTTGGCATTCCTCCCGTTTCACGCTCAGTAACTGAAGATTGAATCAGCCGAGAAGTATGGTGGATTTTGGATGCATAATTTAGATGTGAGCAGTTCTTGCACCTTAGTCTGTGTTTATTCCTTCATACTGGCATTTCTTTTGAAGAACACATGGCTTAGAGTCGTGACTTTGGGGCCCTACACTCTAGCCTTTCTAGACTGACAGATCTGCATGTAATCTTACTAAGTCGGTTTCCAAACGACACGCTGATATGAATGATCTTATTTATTCTGGAAATGACTAGGTGGTAGAGGAGGAGGGATGAAAAATCGGCGTACGACGACGAAACAAGGAATATATGAATTGTTTATTTGCCTTCTTAAAATACGTTCTGTAGTTCTTTTGGTTGCCCATTCCGCCACTAGAAACGACTGAATACATATTTTCAGGCTAACAGAAGATGTCGTTTCAGTTAGACTTTGCGAACCCAAACGGACTCATCAAATATAGCTTCCGTGATAGACATGAAGTTGTCAGTATTGTGTTCAATACGCAGCGCGCCACGGAGGACCCTTGAAAGTGCTGTTTATTGCGAGTCTCCAGAAGAGGGGTCTTGTTAAATTGTGTTCACGCCGGCATAAAAGGGTGGAGCCTCGTGAAGTGTCCCGTGAATTTTGATTCTGATCCCCACATTGACGTTGTAACTTACCATACTAACAGCCTATGTACTTGCTAATATACCGCGATCAGAAATTAATTCCTCCAGCGATTAAAAAGCTGATCCCCACATTGTTACACCAAAAGGGGAAGGGGGATTTCTGGGATCTAGCTGGGGGATAATGTGATCAGGCGGTGATCTGGGAGAGGTGAGAACGGAAAAAATCTGTTGATTACGGGGCCCTACAACCCCCTCCGCCTACCTCCCCCACCCCGGCCTCATTAGCTCCGTACAGCACGTCAACGGCTGTCAAGATCCACGTGGCTTTTAATTACCCCCCCCCCCCCCCACTGTGTGCTCATATTATCACTCTTCTGTAAAATTGCTGGATCGCTGTCAACACAATACAGGACGCGTGGGACGTCAGACCTCAAATTGGTGTTAACCAAAGCGTCGGGGTGATTTACTCCCACAGCGTGCAGAAGATACGAGTAAAGCTTTCTAGCCTCAAATAACTTTTCTGTCCCCATCTAAACCTGATTATAGCCCGGAATATGGGACATTAATCTTGCCTCCGTGCTTCCAACGAAAAGTTTCTTGGGGCTATTGCGTTGAAAAAAAAACAGCAATTAGTAGGTGGAGAGATTTTAAATCAACTCTTGCATATTACCTATTTCGACTCGAGCTAAAAGCCGTTCTGATTTTAATGCAGCCCTCACAAAGAATGTTCTGAACGATAAGGCTAAACAGATTATTCAGATGGGCAGATAGGGAGCATGCACAGACTTTCGATAAATTCCTATCGGGCCCGTGCATACGCATGGTAATGGGGTACAAGTAAAACACGTGGCGAATAATGTTCGTCTTAGCATGCAAGTGAGCCGTGGGAATAGGGGCCGAGAACAGAAGGCTCGATACGCAGCAAGGAAGGTTTGGTGAATCGTTGACCATGTCATGTACGGATCCTGCAGAAGGTTTTTTTGTACATGCAACGCCGGCTTTCGCAGCCTGATAGCGGTCGCTTCATCCGGACGGCTTTGTTTGGGTCCAAGCGATGTTCCAAATCAACAGTGTGCATGAGAATGGCGCTGTTTATGCTCCTGAATTCACATTTTCTCTGGAAATGCTTCCAAATTCTTTTGTATAGACGCCAACTCATGTGAAATATATAACCTGCACCACAGGAGCAAGTAAATGAGAAGATGTACATGGACGTGGTCTGAGTTGGCAACCTATCCTTACCTTCTTCATGCAATACCGGGTTTGTTGAGGATAATATTCGAACTCTCGCTGCTAGGAAGGTTCCTCACATGGCTTGGTAAATCCGTCTTCTTGGGAGTTCATCTGCCACATCCCCTTGAAAGGGGACTTTTGGGAATAGCGCCATACTTCCAACAGTGGTTGTAGATGGTTTTATTTCCCTCACTGCCATATTTATAATGATTAATTTTTCAGGATACCTGCCCTCGCGCGCAGATCCTAGATTTTTTAACCTCCATTGCAATACTACCTGCAGGGCAATTTTTTAGCCTTTTGTGTTAAGCAGCGGACTAAATTGCCTTTCTGTTGGATATGCACGAAACTGCTTATGCTTTTATACTGTCCGGACTAGGTTTTCTGTCACTATACACTTCCTCGGACGCTACCGTCATGTCCTCGACTTAGGAGGCCCTCCAAGAAAGGAAGCAAACCTGCAGTTTCCACCTGCAACGTGAAACCAATTGACGCAGAGTGTATCTACATGGGTTTCTGATAAGGTGATGACAAAAATGTCATCAAAAACTGTAGTGTCCTAACTTACTGATCTTATGAAGATATTAACCAAGAGAGGTTCAAGAGGTGACTCCATAGCGACACCACCTACTTGTCTATATAATTGGTTGTTAAAAATAACTGTAAATGTAGTAAAAGTAATAGTCCCTTTAGCGCATTCCCTTGTGTTCACATTGAGGATAGTCAATAAGACTAGTCGCAAAATATTTGCTGACACAGTTCGATAACTTGTGAGCACCTAGTGCAAAGCTGTGGTCCTTATTTAATCTGTGAAAAAACCTTCATAAATTTAAAATAGCGCATTTATTCCACAGAACGTATAAAAAAAACCTTGCGATTTGTAGTGAACTTCGTCAAGTTTACTATATTCAATGAGGATTGGAGCGCACTGAAGTGCTGCTTTTGAATTAAATTCAGTGGTTTTTGGGCACTGAAATTAGCAAGAATCACTTTTATCGCAGCCTCAACGGGAATAGGAACGCCCGACTACCTTAACACTTTGACTGCGACTCTCAAAATAGCCTGCATGCCCCTGAGGCGGCGTTTTCAAACCTGCATTACTTTAGGCCTAGACGTGTACCGTATATGGCGCAAGTCGCAGTTTGGGACATCATTGCATGTACCACATATGGCCTTGCGAAAAGTTCCAGGCAGAATAAATATCCCCGTTTGTTAACCCTGAGATAAAACCAAACCATAACCTTAATCTAAAACCTAGTCCTGTCCTTAACTTAAACCCTACAGTTAACATAAACCCCAGCCTTAACCCTAAAAGCATTTCTAACCCTAACCGTAAATCAAACTCTTAACTTAATCCTAAGGATCACCTCAATCCTTAATTGGTGCAAAGCAAAACGTTCCCGTGTTCTGTTTAGGCGGCCTAATAAGTCATAATTGACCTAAAATTTAGCCATCTTTCCCAGATACATTTATTCCCATTGCTGTTAATTAAAATCATTAAGGTTTACTAAATTAATCACGGGCTTGCCTGTCCACTGCACGAAGCGCGCAAAGCGGTGCGACAAGCCTATCTCGCCCATCCTGTGCGATGATTGGACCGCCCCATGCTGGCTGTTCAGCCAATCGACTCTCGAGGAATTGTGCTGGCGTGACAAGCCGCACATTGTGATTGGCCGAAGACGTGCCCCACGCGCTTCTCAAGGAGATTCGCGTTATATAAACGGCTCCCATCTGGGCTCCTACAACACTTCTGACTTTGCTACCTCAGCGTCTCTTTACCTCGAATTTGACAGTGTCATCGCCTACTGAAGTGCTATGTGAGTTCAGATTTCTACATTTGGATAAATTGCTGAATTACTTTAACTTCAACTCTGAAGGTATTTTGTTTTTATTGACTGGGTTATTTACGAACATGTTTTTTTTCTTGTTATTACAGGGCTCTAAACTTGGTTTTACCTACGGCCAACCATCAGCCAGCAATAGCAAATCCACTGACCTTTTCCCTGGAGCGCCTGCTTCAGACCGCAGCTTTGGCGACCGCAAGTCCCAAGGTCCAGCTACAGGTGACTCCTACCAGTCTCCCGCTTAAATTTGGCCTGCCGTTATTGCGACCCAAGCCGGCTCCATGTTCTCCACAGCCCATCTCTCCCGTGGGCCACCCAACTGATCGCCTCACATCAATTCTCACGGCTGCCGTGCGTCTTGCAGTCTCCAGTTTTGTGGGCAAGCCCGGCGTGCCCATCCAAGGCAAACTGGTGGTCCAACTCGGTTCTGCTGATCGCCTGACCCTCTCTTTCGACGATGATCTTCATCCGGCATCACCAGTGGTTTCCAAGCCATCAGCTGAATTCGTGCCAACCTCCGCACATGAAACCACCACCACCACGACAACGCAAACCTCCAGACGCAAATCCTACCACCCCACGAAAATGGTCTGTCAGGAACCAGTTCAGACCTCTCCTATCTCCGACTCCGGCTGCGGTAGTCCTTCAGTCGACTCGTGTGCACTCGATTTATCCCGAGCTGGGTCTCTCTCCGACTCAGCACCCATGACACCCTGCAAGGAGTCCTGTTGCAGTCCTCCCCACTTTGACTCCGGACTCCTAGAGACGCAGAGATGGCTCGCACAGACCGCTTCGAACAGTCTTCTGCTGCTCCCTGCCCGCCCACAGCAGCAGCAGGTTGGCCAGCGTACTAAAAGCCCCAGAATCCGCACTTCATCTGGCGTCAGCCGTCGAAGCAGTCTCTCGCGCAGGTTCCCCTGTAACCAGTGCCGAGACGAATTCTTCTCACTGAATGCCCTTGAACAGCATACACTGGCCGCCCACGGTACCTACAAGTGCCACATCTGCAAAGCCGACTTCACCCAGCGTTCCAACCTCCAGCGTCATGCTCTGAAGCACATCGGTTTCAAACCCTTTGAGTGCCGGGTCTGTGTCAAGGCCTACTATCGAAAAGATCACCTGATGCGTCACATGGAAATGGTTCATCCCGGCTTTGCGCCTCGTGAGAACATAACTGTGCACTTGACCTCCTCTGAGAGTTTGGAGTACCTGGACAGAAACGGGATTGCCGTTGAGTCGCTGCCCAGTTGCCGGTCCGATGACAGGCGAGTCGAAGAGGAGAAGAGGACAGGGGAGTTGGAAGAAGAGCAGGTCCCGGTTGAGAGGACAGAAGCTGAGGATGTGACGATGGAGCTTGATGAACATGAGAACAACTCCACGGAAGTTGACAGCACCCCCTAATTTTGCCTCTTTGCGCTCCTTTGTCAAATACGGCTGTGATCAATTGTACATAAGGTACCTGTACATTACATTTATCTATCCGCATAGGCATGTTTTTTCTTCGTGGGAAGGCTGGTCGAGGGGGTTGGGGGAGAATGTCCACAAAGTGGGACTGACTGTGTGCGAACATTTGTGGGCGGGGAGGGAGGGGAAGGTGGAACGACCTTTGCTCTCGGTTGGCTATATTTGGATCTTAGTGCGCCCACAGCCGCGTGGGCAAGATAGCTGTTGTCCATTTATCAAAGGTCGCGTGCGCGTGGCAGGAGGCCTACGCTGGGGTAGGTATAGTCATTGTGACAATGTTCTTGACAGTGCTTTGAAAAACTGGGCTTTGTTCATTATCAGAAGGGGACTTTGGTCAGCACCTGTTACCCACTGAGCAAGAATCCAAGTCCGTGTATCTACCCTATCCTTTTGACCCATTTATGGAAAACGTGGCCTCTTCGGTGGGATTCGAACCCAGTACGGGCGGGTAAAGTGCACACGTGTGATTAGGCCCCAGGACTTTCGTTTTAAGGATCCGTTTGAATAAGGAATGAATAAATTAATAGTTGGAAAGAAGAGGAAGGCGTGATCTCTGGAACCGTAGTTGCATTCTGAGCTTTCGCCTCCACGTGAGAAGCCATCGTCAGAGTGAATGAGAACAGCGTGTTCCCGACGCGGGCTCATGGAGTAGCGGCGTGTGACCTTGACGTGGTGGTCTGTATGCTTGTAGAGGAGCTGGGCCCTGGTTTCTGGTCGCGGGCACGGATGGAAAAATAACAAGGCTTTATATCCACATGCCTGTTTATGGA